>VYXD01001091.1:51863-105927 GCA_013397195.1 Hylia prasina | reverse complement strand
TTTGTTTTTTTTTAAGGGGTTTTTTTTAGTTTTTTTAATGAAAAATGTGTTTTTTCAGTCGTCAATTTTGTACATAAAGGATGAGCAGCCAAGGCAACCTCTGTGGCAGCTATTACACTCATGGTCAGACTTAATTACTGTCCTGGTTTAGGGCAAATTTGGGAGAAATTCTTTGAATGGTATCTCTTTAGAATAGCGAATTTAAGCAGCCTCTCTTTCAACTGGTTCAGGAAAAGATTTTCTTAGAGACAAATGATAAAAATATTTAACAAAAATAGTGCCCACGAACATAAAAATTGAATAATATGAAACAAGAAAACATTTTGCTGTTCTGAAGAGAGATGGTAAATTACTTTTCCCTGAACATTCAAATAGAGAAGTATGTAATATATTGAATGAAAAGGNTTTTTTTTAGTTTTTTTAATGAAAAATGTGTTTTTTCAGTCGTCAATTTTGTACATAAAGGATGAGCAGCCAAGGCAACCTCTGTGGCAGCTATTACACTCATGGTCAGACTTAATTACTGTCCTGGTTTAGGGCAAATTTGGGAGAAATTCTTTGAATGGTATCTCTTTAGAATAGCGAATTTAAGCAGCCTCTCTTTCAACTGGTTCAGGAAAAGATTTTCTTAGAGACAAATGATAAAAATATTTAACAAAAATAGTGCCCACGAACATAAAAATTGAATAATATGAAACAAGAAAACATTTTGCTGTTCTGAAGAGAGATGGTAAATTACTTTTCCCTGAACATTCAAATAGAGAAGTATGTAATATATTGAATGAAAAGGACCAGCTTGATTGTGCATCATTCTGAACAAGAAACATCCTGCCTTCCAGAAAGTAATAACTGTATTAAATGGAAGGGAAAAAGGTGTGCTGCATTACAGGAACGAGGCACTGACCTCTACAGAGGTTAACAGGCAACGTACCAAATGGAGATTTTTTGTTCATTAGGAGGAAACATGAGAGTATAATTAGAAACAGGCCATGCTGTATGGTTTTACCCACTACTACTATTCAACAGAGCAGAATAGACAAAGGTATTCACCAGTTTTGGGATTGAATTAACAATCAGAATCCTAACAGTGAGTAATTAAGATGAGAATTAATTTTTTTCCCCATAGGAGTTAGGAGACAAATCTGTAATTGAGTATTTGTGCTTAACATCAGCAGAATAATGGTAATTTTTATGAACATGATTTTAAAAATTATTTTATAATTAATGAAGAGGAACATGCACCATTTGAATGATCATTAAGTGGACGCAGTCGTCAAATGCAATAAGAAATCTTTTAATATACCACCTGAGACTGATCTCTTCAAATTGTTCTGGAACCTGTCCACTGAAGATCCTGGGCCAAGATTCAGTCTCCAGATCACAAGCTGTGCATGAAATCTGAAAACAAAGACTTTTTCTTTCTTTGAGGTAGGTGCACGTGCCCTGTGAAGGTTAATGGGAATTGCAGAGGCATTTACCCTACAGGGAAGTGGAGTTAAAACCCCACATTATTAAATTGGTCAACCAGAAATCTGGTCTTTAGCAATTACACAGATACATTGATATTTGGGGTTTTCCCTTCTCAGCAGAAACTCTCAAAAAAGGTTGCAAAACGTTGAGGTTGAACGGGAAGAAATAGGTCAGGGTGCAAGGTTGTTTGTCTCTATATACTGGGAGCCTTACTGCTGAATTGCACACACTTGTGGCCACTTTCTTAAGCTATGTAACATTGAGGCTTCACAAATCTGCCCTGTTTGGACTGTTGTCTGTTGAACCTGTTCTAGTTGGGAAGAACTGCTTAAGCCATAGATTTCACCCAACCTCTTGGTCAAAGAAATGACTCCTGACACAGGTACAGTAAATCTTGGATCACTGGAAACAGCAGTATCATTGTGCTTCTTTCCATTTGGCTGGCATCTGTTGGACAACATTTATAGCCCGAAAAATAATAAACAGAAAAAAGCTGAAATAATCCTTCTTTTCAGAAAAAATCCTCCAGGTACCATTTTGAGTCACTGATACATCATCCCAGCAATGCATCTTACTTTCTGACACATAATAAAAAAACACGTCTTTGAAAGTTGCAATGACAAGAAAGAAGGATTCCCTTAAGTGACTGCAAAGAATCTATCTTTCTTCTTCAAGGTGTGTTTGAGGACTATGAGCAGCTAGATGGGCCAAGTGAAATCTACTTCTCTGGGCTTTTTCCAGACAAGGGTGAATACAGTTGCATGATAGTGAATCTTGCAACTCAGATAAGGTGAGCTCATTCAATCCTGTGAGCATGGAATAAGTGAAGTTACCTATTGTGTGAGAGACAGGAAAAATCCTGATGCAAAATGATTAAAAAAATATTTACGAGAGGACTGGCAGTGAGTACATTTTGTAAATTTTAAATAACAGTCTGTGCAATGTGCTAAGTAAGCCTTTTGAGTACCATGATTGATTACACCTTCCTGAACTTTGCTAGGATGGCTTTCAAATTTGTTGCATTAAAGAATACTTTCTCAGCCAAACTGCTCTGGACCCTATTATTCTCTTTTTCCTTTTTGAACTGTGACCTATTATTTGTGCCTAGTATGAGGCAAGTTTTTACCGACTTGGTAACTTGGCAAGTTACCAAAGCTTGGCAACTTCAGCCAAGTTTTTACCTACTACAGTAAGTGAAAGTTGACATTTTCTGGAGAGGTGGTACCTAATAAGAAGACCATGAAGCCATTCACATAGCTACATGCATAACTTGCGTGAGCTCCAGAAATCAGTAACTACCACAAAGTACAAAGTTTATCCAGGCAAAGATGAGTTAATATTTGGAGTCAAAATCAAGTTCTCAGTGTCAGTAAAGGGCCAGTGTAATTTAAGCAGCTTTTATATGAAAGTGTCCACACCACTGTCTGCGTGCCTAGGTAGCTTGGCCTGTGACTCCCTTTAATACCTTGAAAGGAGTGTGACAGAGCAATATCCCTCATATGCAAAATAGGAATAACAACCTTGTATTTTAGCACATTCACAGGAAGCCTGGAGCAATGTGCTCCTTGTGACTCAGGACTGGTGGTTTCCAGATGTTCTTTTGGTCAGTCATTCAAGCAAGGATTGTGCGTAGTGCTTCTCCTCAAATTGCAAACCTCCTCACACTGCTCATTCAGCAGAACAAATACCCCTGCTCCCTGGGATGAAGCCTGAGAATAACAGGCAGCAGGATGTGCCTATTCTGCTTCCTACTGAGTCAGGAGCTTGGGCTCAGGAGTTATGCCAAAGATTTATTGGCTTTACATTGCTGTAAGTACAAAATGCTCTGAGTACAAGAAATAGATTACCTCTCACAGTACGTATGCTGCCTGTGCAGAGCAGGAAAGGCTCCTTTCAGCATCCTTGGCATGATGAGAACATACCTCTCTGTGTCTGTACCATCCCATTCTAGTTTCCACTCTGCCTCCGAGAGTCTACCAAGCACAGTGAATCTGCTTCTCTTCTACCCACATGTGGATTTTATCTAGAGGAAGATTATCTTCAGGTGGATAGTGAATGGTTGCCTGTAAAAATGCATCTGTTTTCTAAAACCTCACCATCCTTAGAAACTCTCATCAACAAGGAGTAGTTGAGATTAGGCTGGAGGGAGGAGAAGTGGGGGAGGAGGGTGGCGTGTACGGCTCTGGGACCCATCTGAGAGCTGGGCATCTGCTGCAGTCCAGAACAGTTCCCAGGACTTCTGGAACATGCCAGGGTCAGAGGTTTCAAGGAGACAGTCTCTCAGAATACGGAATCAGGGGAAAGCCTCAAAACCTCTGAAATTAATAACTACAGTCAAAAATATATATATTCTCATTTCAAATGTTCCATTTAAATGCATCCATGCAAAACTTGGTCAAAGCAATAAGAGGTATTTGTAAACTCTTTGAGGCAGGAACCAGGCTTTGACAGCCTCTAGAAGACTGAAACATCAGTTTTAAGTGGAACCCACAAGTACTATAGTTAAAAGAAAATAACACAAATGCATCTGGTGCACGGCCACTCCATAGATCTTTAGCTGTTAGAAGCATGTAACTCCTGGCTTGGACTTTCAAATGAGGTAAAAGGTACATTGACATAAAGTATCCTTACTACTTACCACGTCCTGCTGCACACTCTTACTGAAACAGACATTGTCCTGGTTTCAGTCTGTGCTGCACACTTCCAGCTCTGTGCAAAACTGCCATAATGACAAAGAGTGTGTCACTGACATAATGACACAGACATGGACTGGAGCTCCTTGATGACATCATAGCCACAAGACTGGCCTTGCTCTGCCAGCTGGCAGTGGAGATGTCACGACTGACTCTCGGCAATGCAGGACACAGGACAAGCAGTGCAGGGCCACAGAAGGGGGGAAGAACAGGGGCCTCTGTGACAAAAGGTGGCCAATCTCCAACAGCAAAACAAATCCTGTGCTGGGATTTTAAAATAATCATGTCACAGCTTGGAGCCACTCTGTAAAGCTCCACCCAGCACTGTGCAGCACTGAGCACCAATGGCAGACTTGGTGGCTCACGGGTGGCAGGACCGTAAAAAGCCAGGAAACCATCAAATAAGCACAGCTGTAACCCATAAAGTTCCCCTTCCCCCCTGCAGCAAACCTGAAAGCAGGCTACCTTTGAACATTCCTCCTCCTCTGGTCCATGAAGCACTTGACATATGGATAGCTAGGGAAAACACCAAAGATGCAAACCTGGCTATCAAACCTTCTTTAAACCACACCACTGCCAGTGTGCTGCTGCCATTCAGAAAAACTGTGCTAAGGAGATGCCTTTGGTTGAATCACATGGAGTGAAAAGACTGGGTGTAGAGCAGAACTGTTGGAAGGCTGTGTAATGTTCTGAGATTTTAGCGAAAAAATTTATTAAAAAGCAAGAAAACAGAAGTTGGCAAACCCAAATGTCAATAATAATAATAATAACAACAATAATAACAATAAATGCCTTTTGTCTTCAATATCATCTCATGGGTTTCACTGTTTCCTTTTACAAACAACATTATCTGGAGAACAGAAAAAAATTCCACTTTGTTCAAGAACTGTGATGCTCTCCAGTCATCTATATGCTACAGGAATGCGAGGGCAGAACAAATGTCTTGTGCTTTTTTTAAAAAAACCAAAGTTTTGACCATTCCTGAAAATCTCACTTAAGATGAATGTTTTGAAAGCAAGCATATTTTTCTTTCATTTTTCTTAAAACTGGAGTAATCAGTGATGCCATAAATCTCTCCTACCAGCAGTAAAAGATTTGTTTTGCCTTATAGGCATGACTGATTTTAGATTTCATGTTAAGATTTGATCAATACATGATTTGTGTATCTGAACATTTCAGTGAAAAAAGGTAGGCTGGCTTTCAAAGGCTGAGGTAACTGCTTGAAGCAGAAATGTACATGCCAAAGGACACACATTCCTCCTTCTCATTTGGGTCTCTTCCTTTCAAAGTACATGCACCTCCTTTATCTGTGTCTACTTCAAAATGCCAGTCAGTTTAGTCTATGAAAGAGACTTCTAAGCTAGGTTTAATAAACACCTCTGTCACTGAATATCTCTTGTAGTAAAAGTCCTCCAGTGTTGTTTACAGACAATACCACCTTCTTGTGTCTTTGAGAGGTATGCTCTGACAGAAGCAACTAGTACTGACCTTGGTAGAAGGGATCATTTATCAGTAGGAGGAGGAGAGCCATAGGTATAAACATGTAAACAGGACCAAACCATAGCAGTGTTAAAAGGCTTGTGTCTATGTTGAAAAAAACCAAAATCCCAAACCCAAACTCACCCAGAATTACACATCTCTGCTCTTTTGTTTAGTCTTAAACTGTGTAGCCCTTGCCTTGTGCTGTTAGTGAGCAACAGGTTGCATGACAGGTCTTGAGAGTCATGGCTATAAAATGCTTGTTTCTTCCTCACCTGCTTGCTTACCCTTCACTGCATCTTAGTCCTTTGCTGGTGGATCTGGAAATTCTTTCTAGTGCAGCAGCATCCCTCCTGCCTCTGAGGCTCCACCCAAGGGGATTAGGACTGTATTGTGCCAGATATGAACAGGTATTCATACTTTCTAAAGCTTTCACTCTAAATAATCAGAGAGTGGGAGACAGGGAAGAGGTATATTCTCCATTAAGGAATGAGGGATTTAGTGATTTGCTCAAAGCTGTCCATGTAACTGCTGTCAGAGCTGGCAATTGAAAACAGGATTCTGGAGCTCCCAAGTGCCAGAAAGAAGAAACTAGACTTGTCCAAAATTTGCCCAGCTTTGATTATAGAACATGAAAATATACTTTAAAAATAATCTCAAAGATTTGATATGTATCAAAACATGCACCAATCAAACCCCTCCTTTCTCAAATGCAGATTCTGTGTACAGACATACATGAAGAAGAAGTCAGAGTTTAAGTGGGTGAAGTTTGGTTTTCTCATCTGAAACTGTGCCTGTTTACATATGGCTGAATTACAGGTATTATGTCTTTCACAACATACCTCATTAATATTTTTGTACAAATGTGTCTACACCACAATCTCCAACGGCTGTCTATTACTCTGTTTTTCACTTGTTTAAACTTTTCACCTTCCTGCTGAGTTCCTAATGGAACAGTTTCCTAATGCTCTGGTTCTGGGGTAGTGTTTTTGGCCCTTTTTTTTTTAAGGTTTGTGAAGAATGTTCAGCCCTTCGAGCAAAAGCTTTAGTAATAAATATATAACACTAGGACCGATCCCTTTGCCCTTCCTCATTCTGAGGTTCCTCTTTTGATTTCAAGAGCAGAATCAGCTGAGCAAGACACTACTCAGCACAAATAACACTGGCAGAAGGACCCATAAAGCAGAAACAGAACTCTTGTCCTTCAGCCAGAAGGCATTATAATTACTGTGACGAAGAACATCATGTTGCAGTTTTGTTCCTACAGTCACAGTAAGAGGAACAGTCAGTTCTCAGAAATACATAATTTTATTTTAAGGAGTGTTGTATGGTAGAGAGAGCTGAGCTAACACTGCAGCTAGGCTCCTGCAAAGAAAAATCAGATCATGGAAAATGCAGAGTAGATGCAGTATATAAAAGGCAGAACATGTTCTGGAAAAGGACAGTGCTGCAAGGAGCTCCTTCTTTACTGAGGAGTGGATTGAGAGAAAGAACAAAAGGCACATTAGAAGGATAATTGACATTATCAACATACAGCAGACATCAAGTTGTATGTGGAACAACTAGACATCAATCTAGCAAGCAAGAACTTGAGAAACAGAGAGATAAGGAGAACATCTCAGGAAAGGAAAAAAACCACAATGAAAACTTTTGCAAAGCTCACTGGAAAACTGCAGGAGGGGGAATGAGGTGCCTGAGGAAGCAGACAGAGCAGGGAAACAGGAAAGCAAAAGAAGTGAAGAACTAATGATTGAAGCAGAAACTACAGTGAAGTGAGTAAATGCAGAGCCTTCTCTCAAGTAACAATCTGAAAAAGAAGAAATGTGTGAATTGAAAGCAAAGGTACAAAGCATCCTCAGATTTGGGTAGAACAAAACAGAACAGAACAAAACAAAAGACAGAGGACTTCCAAACAGACTTAGTTACACCTTAATACAACATCCAGTGAAATGTGGGAACTGAGCCAAGATATAGTTTATATCACTCTAATAGAAATGTCAGCAATAAAACCTGCTATTGAGAAGATGAAAAACAACAGAGCAGCAGTCAAAAAAATCACAGCACTAATGCTAAGGATATGTGACATCCATAACTTAAAAGAAAATATAACAGAGCTCAGCAGCAATCCCTGACAAAGAAAAGAGATCCCTCCAGCATACTGAAAACACAAAATTATTGTCAAAATGCTCCAAAATGGGATTGCGAGAACCATGATGTCTGGAAACTAGTCCTGAACTGCATTTAATCTGAAAAGTTTTCTGCAAGTGTTGCACTCCATGAAGCAAAAGAAGCAGTGGATGGAAAATTTTGTGAACAGTTTGGATATAGGCTTAGCCCTGTACAAACTAGATACATCCACATAACACACTGTAGATACATGCAAAACAAATCACTGATTTCAAAGCTTGCAAAATAACTTGCAGAAATCTTTGTTATTGACTCTTTTTGTCCTAGAGAAACTTGCCTGCTGTTATTCATAACAATAAGGAAAAGTCAAGTGCTGCTGAGAAAGAGTAAATAGTGATTTAGCATAAACACCCCTTAAAAATGTGGCTGCTTTTCCTTTCCATTGATATTAGGATTTGTCATGGATGGAGAGTGTCAGTGTGCACTGACAATACTAATTCTGTATAAGTGTGGACACTGCCTCTACAATTTTGGCAGGACAAATATCCCTACCTACAACTCATTGCCATGTTGTGTCACTGTGCCCAAGTGCTCAGGAGTGGTCATAAAAGGAGGGTTAGCTCATAGAGTTGTTAAGGTGGGAAAAGACCTCTAAAATCATCCAGCTGCAAAGGTAGAACCGCCATCATGTTCACCAATAAACCATGTCCTCAAGTGCCATTACCACACATTTTTTAAACATTTCCAGGGTTGGTGACGTCACCATTTTCCTGGGCAACCTGTTCTGATGCTTTGCAACCCTTTCAGTGAAGAATTTTTTTCCTAATATCCATTCCAAACATGGTGCGACTAGAAGCCATTTCCTCTTGTACTGTCACTTGTTACCTGGGAGAAGAGACATCCTCACCTGGCTATACGCTCCATTCAGGTGGTTTAGAGGGTCATAAGGCCTCTTCCAAGCATTTTTTTCTCCAGGCTAAACAGCCCCAGCTCCCTCAGCTGCTTCTCATCAGACCTGTGCTCCAGACCCTTTCCCAGCTCCACTGCCCTTCTCAGGACACAATCCACTGTCTTCCTTGTAGTGAGGGGCCCAAACCTGGGGACAGGACTCAAGGTGTGACCTCACCACTGGCAGGTACACAGGGACAGTCACTGCCCTGCTTCTGCTGGCCACACTATTGCTGATACAGGCCAGGATGCTGTTGTTCTTCCAGGCCACATGGCACAGCCAGGCACATGGCTGGCTCATGTTCAGCTCTCTGCAGACCCGCAGCCCCAGGTCCTTCTCTCCTGAGCCACTTTCCAGCCACTCTGTTCCAGCCTGGAGTTGTTGTGACCCAATACCAGGACCTGGCACTTGGTCTTGTTGAGCTCATTGGTTCAGCTGGTCTCCGAGCCCGTGTTTGCGTGGCTGCCTGGAGTGCATGCACTCCACATAGATGGTTCTTTGGAGGGATACATGCAAAAATATCCATCCTAAAATTTCCAGTGTTTCTGGCCAAGTGAAGAAAGGCAGATGTTATGTCATGGCTGTGACCTGTGATCACACCTTTTTCAAGTGCTCAGCATCCAGTAGCTCCTTGAAGGGGTAGACTATGAATCCTCAAGGTGACTGGGCTGCACATGTGCAGAGCTAAGTTCCTGAATGCTTTCAAGGGCCTCTGGGAGAAGCTAAAGAGCACATAACCATCAACATAACACATGCAAGTTACTTCTTACTGTCTGTCCTCTTCTCATCCATGCACGTGACAGTAGGCTGAATATATTTATCTTGTGCCAGCAGCACACATGAAGGTACGATCACTGTGGGGAGTTCTGTAAGCCCCCCTTATTCACACAACAGATTCATTTTCTGGTTATAAAATGTTATCAGATCCAAATAAGACTTAAATTGCAGCTATTGTTAATTGACTGTGTTATCTGCATTCCTCTGCTAGAAACAATGGAAATGTGCTTATTTTCCTGGAGGATGCTGTCATAAATGCACTTCCTGATTTCTTTGCCAAGTCACTGACAGGTGAGCTGCCATAACTTCATGGTGGCTCTTAAGGTTCTCCTCTACTGCCTTTTAGCCAGCTAGGCTACAGACCACTGTTGTCATGGATGCAGTCCTTTTGCATCCATCCCACTCCTTTTCCCATCCATTTTGCAATGTGGCATTTCTGAGCAGTTTTCTTGTAAATTCAGAGAAAAGGTGAACACATATGGGGTGTGATGGTCAGCTTCTCATGTTCGTTTTGTGATTACTTCAGTGCACCCACCAGGTCAGCTAACTTCTCATTAACACACTGGTATTTGTAACGAGGTCCATAGTTTTGGGGAAAGGTTCTCTCTGCCCTTCTGCTGGTGCTGCTTAACACTGGAGGTCTAAGTCAGTAGCAGGTTGAGATTCTTGCAGAGTTTGCAGGGTTTGACTCAAGGAAGTGAGAATTCACTGCCTCATGGACAGAAAACATTTACAGATGCTCCCAGCAGAGTCTTCAAAGGGTGAGGCAGGAGAACATGTGTTGAACATGTGGACTTCTGTGGGAGGTGGTTCTGCCTGATGGATAGGTTTCCTCTGTCAGTTTGTGATACAGACAGCAGACCCTGAGGGAATAGTGGGGTCACACCTCAGACTGAAAGCTCTGCTTTTGGTGAAGCAACAGGCAGAGCTGCCATTGGAAGCATTTGTATTTCCAACATTTATACACTGCCAAACCACTGATTGGCTTTAGTGGGACAAACATGGTATTGCAAGGAAAGGTGAGCACATTCTGTAATGGACATTTCCTCAGCCTTGAGTCTTTTCATTTTGTGGAAGCTTGTCAGTGGAGGGAGAAAGAAAGGCAACTCCTCCTGCTTTGCTTCACTGCTTTTTACCAACTAATTATCACTTATACGTTGCACTTGTATAACTGACTATCCCAAAATTAATTAAATCCTTCCAATCCTTAGAACTCCAGTTGGGTTGCTGTATTTAACCATTGTATTTAATCAGTCAGTAGCGGAAGGAAATTCTTGTTTAGAATAGAAAATGGTCTGTATTTTTCAGCCTCTCCTTATATATTCCAGAACCCAGATTCTTAAAGGGAAATCTCCTTACAGTTTGGAAACAGAAGTCATATAAAGAAGCTTCCTGCTTGTTCTTCATGCAAGTAACACCACAAGAGCCCCCTCTTTGTCACTCATGACCCTGCACTGAACATAATGAGTACACACAGTAATTTTATATCTCTGGCTCATCCCATGAAGAAACAAGGCATTCCTTCCTTTCTGCCTCGATCTTCAGCCCAAAGAGCAAGGTCTGCCTATTGCATGCATGAAGAACTATTTCTGATGTACTGGCATGGCCTCAGCAGCTTCTGCACAACAGATTTGCAAGGAAACTTTGTACCGCCAATGAATTGAAAGAGGATTCCAAGACACTAGGAAAATGTGAAAACTGCTCATGTGCCTTAGCAATACTTTCTTTAGTTGATCAAAAACTGGGAAGGTTAGGAAAAGGCTGTCAGTTGTTAGCATGAAGATTTTTTTCACTCAGTGGAGTGCTGTATGTCCTTTATGACATATGTCATTTTCCTCCAGCAAAGAAGCCATCATTTTTTCTTCCTTTCATCAGCTAGGATGGATAGTATCTTAAGAACACGTACATCAGCCAAAACTTTCTTAATATTCTCAGAACCAAGAAGATGAAAACAAGCCCAAATTTCTCATGCACGAAGAAGTTAGAAGTCTGTTTCTCTGGATATTGTTTGTCTCAGTGATACAGCCACTTTGGTATTGATTTGATTGATTTAATGAACAAAGCAACAAAATCACAACATCACAGAATATGCTGAGTTGGAAGGAACCCACAAGGATCATCAGGTCCATCTCTTGGCCCTGCACAGCAGCACCCCCAAGACTCACAGCATGTTTCTCAGAGTGCAACAAGGTAGAAAAAATAATTGCAGATGGCTCCTTCTCGGTTACCCTGGGTGTTCCATGAGTGCTGGACAGAATGAAAGACAATGAAACATAATATTTTTTTCACTAATGCTTCCTGACGTGAGTCTAAGTTCAGACCAGGAACACAGCAGGAAGGAATGGAGATGACATTCTTTCATGCTCCAGAGTAAAATCTCATTCCAAGCAAAGAAAGGATAGTATAATCTCTGGACACAGATTCCTCAGTAAAGGATGTGATGCTCTTCAGGAACTGTGATATTCCAGTATTTTGCATCTGGTCAACAATATTTTTGATGTACTGGGGAAAGAAGATGTGCATGCAAGTGAAACACAGGACAAAGACTCTTGTCACAGGAAAGGGTCATGAGTACGAGTGAGCTCTATGCCTTCAGCATGAATTATGAGCAGGTCAGAGGTAACAAGTGTAACAAATCACAGTTCCACAAATACTTTTCATGCCATTTAATGTCCTACTGCTGCATAGTTCCATGAGGACATGGAGCAATTGCAAACATGTGAATGCATCAAGTTTCCATCTGACTTCAGCAGTGATTTGTATATGGTCTGGAGTAATCTGCAACCTCAATACATTTGACTTGTGGTTGGAAAAGCAGTTAAATGTCCAGATGCTTAACAGAATCTCTTAGTCTGTGTAATTGGGGTAGGAATGATGCAAACATATCCTTCCTTGCTGGGTTTTTCTATAAGACTAATTTGTCTGGAAGCACAAATTGCTCCTGTCTAATCTAAACAATTCCTTTCTCTATCTTCATATCCTCATCTTGAAGTTACTCAAAAGATTAAGAAAACTGTAGGAGAATTCCAGAATTTCAACATGGAAATTTCTGAGTAAATTTAGTTTCTTCTTCCTGTTAGAAGTCCAAATCCCTCTAGCTCCCTAGGTCCTCTTTGTCCAATATTAAAGTCTCGCCCTTTCTGAGGTACCCTAGAATTGCAGCCTTTATCTAAGAAATGGTTTAGAGAAAGAGTGCTGAGAAAACTGTTATGGAAATATACCTCACTGATACTCACAATCCCCAATTGAGCAGCTTCATGACTAATATATTCTAGACTATCTCCATGCTTCCCATTTAGCTCTAAAAGCTCATAGCCAGAGTTCTAGTCACATGAGATGTTTTTGTGGAAAAAAAAATGCGTGGTGGTTTTTAGACAATAAAAATCTGTTCCATCCAAATTCTCTTCCTTGTGTGTATGGCACAAACCTTTTCAACAGAAATAGCTTCTACAGCAGCACACCCCCTTTGGACTTGCCTGGACTCAAGTGGATACCAAATGCAAACTGTAAGGGGAGCTCTGCATTAAATTGGATATACAGCCCTTCCATTCTAGTCCCTGGGTGGAAGTTTTCCCTCAGTATCAGAAAAAATTACTCTGAAGATCCAACCCAAATTTCCCATGTCAAGAGGGGAATAAACAACACTAACAAAAGAAATGATATTTTGCTCAATAAAGGCATTAGTTATATCATAAGGACCAGTTTCAACTGATAAAGAGTTAAAACTTCTGCTTTTGCTCTGAGACATTCAGTTAAAAAAGAGTTAAAATTTCTCCTTTTGCTAGGAGAGAAAAAAATGGCCTTCAGGAATAAGAAAAACCTGTGCTTTTAACCTTCTGTGTCACATGGCAAAGAACATAATTGCTTGCAGAGTTATTGATAGTATGTAAATCTTGGTGCAACAGAGCTTCCATGTCTTAGGAAAATATAAATGTAAGGTAACTTTTTGAAGTCACAGATTGGCAGAGAGGCAACTAGAACAGTTTGCTCTGCATATTGCATGCAGACACATCATAATCATCTTAATCATGTTTGCACTGGAGGTGGAAGACAGCTTCAGGAAACATGAAGCAAACACTAGGTCCAACCCCTTTGGGAATTTTGTTNGGTGTGTGTGTGTGTGTGTTTATTTATTTATTTATTTATTTAAGAGAATTTTGTCATTTTGTGAGTTTTTGCTTCCCTGAATTTCTCATGGCAAACATCTCATCCTCAGACATAAATTCATTATCCTGGAAACTGCCACAGCTTAACTTTTGTGGCTTTCTTAGAACCTCTTCATTTTATATAACTCAAATGGAAACACAAATTTAAACATATGATACCAAAAACCAATTTACTCTGAATGTGCTTTGAGGATTAGTCAACAAAAAGAGTTTGGCATAGTCTTCTCTATATATCACTTCCATTTCTCAGCCCAAACTTTTAACATAAGGTTCTGCCTTCCCATGATATCTTTGCTATTTGTTAATTCTGATTGTTCTTTAATGTGGATGGACTAACACTAAACATAGACTCAGATGTAACACAGGGATGCCTAATGAAATTTCTATTTCTGTCTGTTGGAAGCAGAAATCTACTGTCAAGAGATTTACTGCTTGCTCCTTTTTGCTGCCATTGTTTTTCAAATATCATTCTAGTAAATTAAAAAAATAAATCCTAAGCTAAGAATTGCATGAATTGAAGTGGCATCCTGTAGAATGAAGTTTCTACCTCTTCTACTTGAAGGATTGTCTTCAGGGTAATCCCAGACATGAGTACAGACTGGGACAAGAATACATTTAGAGCAGCCCTGTGAGCAGGACTGGGGGTGCTGGTGGAAGAGAAGCTGGACATGACCCAGCCATGAGCACTCACACCCCAGAAAGCCAAAAGTGTCCTGAGCTGCATCCAAAGCAGTGTGGGCAGCAGGGGAGGGAGGGGGTTCTGCTCCTCTGCTCTGGTGAGACCCCACCTGAAATACTACATCCAGCTCCAGGGTCCCAGCACAGGAAGGACATGGACCTGTTGGAGCGAGTCCAGAGGAGGTCACCAAGATGAGTAGAGAGATGGAGCACCTCTGCAATGAGGAGAGGCTCAGAGGGTCAGTGTTGTTCAGCCTGGAGATGAGAAGGCTGCAGGAAGACTTCATAGCACCTTCTAGTACTTAAAGGAGGCTATAAAACAGAGAGAGGGGCTTTTACAAGTGTAAAGAGTGTTGGGACAGGGCAGAATACAATAAATATATCCCTTTGCTTCAGCTTCACTGAATATAACCCTTATTTTAACCAATGAACAGAAGACTGAGAAGTTTCTTAGAAACTATAGAGAAGAAATCTGCTGTCCTAAAGTTTTGGAGGATGGGTGTGGGAACATATCTGCTTTTGTCAGGGATGTTCCAGAGCACCTCCATATGCACATAGAACCAACTGACAGGCTTGTAATTTGTCAATTTGCTCCAATCCCTCTTCAAAAGTTTCCTGTTGTTTTAATTTGAGTAATCTTTCAATTTTTTTAATGCTATGTTTTTGTTTTCAAAGCTTTTTAACTCTTACAGGCTGTGAGCAATGAAGGGTTTATTTTGCTTTGCTTTTTTTGGAGCAGTGGTATAGAGTTTACTTTGGCTTCAAACTCCATATTTTTTGAAAGCTTCCTGGCTGATTGTAGGTTTCTTTTCTCCCCTAATCTCCCCTTTTAAATTTTTTTCTCCCTTTTTTCCTTTTTTCCCCCCTTGCCTTGCCTTTGCCTTGCCTTACCTTTTCTTTTCTTGTCTTTTCTTGTCTTTTCTGTCTTAAATATTTTTATTTGCTTTATAGTGTGCTCTTTTTTTTTGCAGCTCCTCTCTTAAAATGGTGCAGCTTTGTACTACATTTATTTGGCATGCTATCTTCTTCTATAAACTTAATGCTAGAACTTTCAAATAGAGCTCCTATTCTAGTTCCTAATTTTGTTGTTGTAAGACTTAAGATCTTGTTCTGTGAAGTCTATTGACTGGGATGCTGTTGCTTCTTCCTGAACTCTCTTCCTAAATTGATGCTTGCTCTAGAGATAGAGATACAAAATCTTTAATTTTTCATTGCAAAATCCAGTGTCTGCTCTTGTAAACTTAATGTTGATCTGTTTTGCAGCGGCATGCTTAATTTTGCTCTACAGCCCCGACCTTCACAAGTTGAAAATTAATCTTAATGCCCGCCATCATTTAAGCAGAGACACCTTCATTATTTCACTAATAAACCTAATTTTGGTTGTCCCAGAAATACTCTATGATTAATTTCCAAAGAATTGACTTTGAAACATCTTTACTGGAAAAGATAATTGGGGAGCACAACAGAAAGATTACAGTTATTGAATACTAATATTTAATGAAAAAATAGCCAGAAAACATAATTATATAAACAAAAAGAATTGAAACTTAGTAATTAAATTCATTCCTAGAAACTTAGAAAATATGAAGAAAGATGACTATTCTATTTACCTCAGCATCTTTTTCTTTTTCTGAAAGGAATCAGGGGTCTCAGGGTACCTGCTGATGAGAAGCTCAGCATGCAGTGAACCTGAGGTCAGAAGAACATTTTTCCAGATGAGAGGAGGTTTTTCACTGTCTAATCATTATTATTGATTTGTGTTATCATAAGCAGCTGTATTTAATTAGTTTCTCCTTTTTTTTTTCCCCTAAGAAGAATCTGTGTTTACCCCAGTTTTCGGTTTGTGCTAATCCTCACCAATACAGTTTTGTTCAGTGGTCAGCTGAGTAGCTGGGCAGCTCTTGCTGCTCTGTAACCAAGCCTCAGCCTATTGGGTGCTATCTACATACCCTGTGGAACAATAATATCTGCATACCCTGTGGAAAAATAAATGTTTCTTCTCCCTAAGAAACCTCATGTGTACAGTGCTCAGTACATCTGAGGTCTCTTCTCTAACTGAAGTCCAGTTCTCACTGTACAGCTTCTACTTCTAAGTATATATATATTGTGTATCCATAAATGCTGCTCTTGTGTAGATAATACCTACCTAAGGTAGGTTTTCCTTCTTAATATTTTCAGGAATTACCATGTCCAAAACAATACTGGGACTTACTGCTGCCCCCTTCCTTTGACCCAGACCTGCCATACTTTGGTGGCATTGTCCTCATGGGTGGTGGTGGTGTTCCACTTCCACTGCTTCAGCACCTGAGTATCTGGTGAGTTTATCCTCCTGCACTCTTACAAGACCCTGCACTGCCGTATTGACTCCTGAGTTACTTTTCAGTGGTTACAATGGAAATTTTTGCCAGCAGAAGTAATTGTCCTCTGACTTCTAGATCTGTGTGCTTCCTATCTTGGACAATTAAATTCCTTTGAATGACTTTCAGGGATGCCTGAAACTATGATGGCCCTGTAGCTTTGTGATAAGGCACTGAGGAAGGATCCTCCAAAATCAACTACTCCTCATAATTTTGTTGTTCTTTACCCACTGCTTTCCCCTGGCAATCCACGATGAAATGCTGCAGTCCCCTCCCCGCACCCAGGGACCCTTGACCTGAGCTCTGCAAAGATATTCTCTGGATATCTCGATGATTGTGCCTTCATTTCAGGGTCTCCTTTGTATGGGAGTGCTATGGCTAGAGTTGACAGGTTTGAATGGTGAAAGCCTAAAGTGACTTTGTCTTTAGGTTTTCAGCAGTAGTTGGTGTTCCGATAATAAAGCAATTTAACTGTTGAGAAAGAACGTTGTCTTCACTGAAGCATTACCAGTATGGCAAATAGAACACGCAGTTATTTTTTCTTGTTTGATATTAAGTACTGATGGACTAAGGGAGGCAGCCACCTGCTTGGTGCTGTGCTTTGCCAAATAATCCTGTGGAAGAAAACAAGCTAACAAACCCCTGACACTCTGTTGACGCTTCCAGTAGACTTCAGGAAGGTAAATTTGACAAATTGTGAAGTGAAAGTAACTCAGTACTTCCAGGAAGCAAATTCTCTAGTATCACTTGTATACTTGTTGCCTGCTGAATGGGGTTACTGGGAGTGGCTGGGACTCCCCAGCTCTGCTGGACAAGTCACAGCATTCCTGGGAACACAAGTGTGTTTCTGAATGCACACATATGTACCAGCGTGCAGAAGGTAGCACATTCACAATCTCCACATTCAAACAAAACAAAAGCATAACCAAACTTCCCATAGTGGTCCTCCCAAAGAGTTACAACTCTGAGTTAAGACTTGACATCACATGTCAAAGAATATTTGCTTTGTTCCCTGCTTTGTGTATCTAGCGTCTAGATTTGACATTAGACACTGTTCATATCTAGGTAAGTTGCAGCCATTCATTATGAATCCATATCAGTCTCTACAACATAAAATTTCCCTTAAGATTTTAAGCTCAGCTGACCTGTCTGAATCACTGTGACGTCTCCTGCTGCAGGGCCTGAGTGCTTTTATGCCTAGAATGTCACTCAACTCACAACCCCTCGTGCACTGGAGCAGCACAACTTCCCTCTTACACAGGCAAAAATGGGAATGCTGAACAGTAAGGGCCCTGCCAGGCAAGTCCACAGAGCTGGTGAATGCCTTGCCCATGTACAATCTTCATGTCATCCTCTCTAGGTACTGCATGGAGACTCAGAACCTCCATAACCGAAAGCAGTGACCAACAGTATCAGGTCAAGTTTTGCTGCAGTGGCCAAGCTTGGGGTGGGGTGGCATTTTGATGCTGAAAAAGCATCAAAGTGTTGATAGATGGTTCTTTTGCTCTTCTTTCCAGGGACAAAGAGTAAAAGAAGGATAAGGAAAGAAGAACAGTGTGCTGGCATGTCTGGTCTGGGGATGTAAAAGGAGATATTTTCAATTCAAGACCAGTAAAATCCCCTTATCCCTTGTTTGCTGGCATTTTTTTGCAAAATGCCAGACCACTGAGAGGATGTATGAACCAAATGTCCTCCTGCTGTGTTCTTTTTCTCCCCTCACAGTTTCAAGATATTCTTCACAATAAAATTTAAGGACAATTAAATGTCTTTCCAAACAGCAAGATAGCAGCCAGAGGCAAAGTTCCCTTGTGTCCAGCTCCAGTATGAGCTTTCAGACTGAGCCTTTTCTTCTCCCTGAAGCTCTGTGTTTCTCCAGTGTCAGATTAAAAAAAAAAAAAAAGTTTTTTTTTTTTAGACTGTTCAGTTCCTAACAAGAAAGCCATATCAGTCAGATGTATCAGCCATGACAGAAAAACTGGAAAGTCCTGCAGTGAGGGAGCTGACCAGTGCTATCAACATATTATTTAAAAACAGTATTTATTGTTTTTGAAGATTTTGGCTAGTGTTATCAACATATTATTTAAAAACAGTATTTATTGTTTTTGTAGATTTTGGCTACATAGACAAAATACAGACAGCTTAAAAAAAAAATATGTCGGAAAACTGTCCCATGGGAATGGGATACTTTCCCTTCTGTGCCTCATTTCTGGCTAACAGGATTAATTCACAAAGCATATGACATCCTTTCTGCTCTGGACACCAGGAGGTACACCAATGACAACCTGTCCCTAGGGGCTTTTATAGATCTTCAGACACATTTCTGTAGTTGCTCTGCTAACACAATAAGTCTAATTTGTTCCAAATTGGGATCCTCTTAATGCTACTGACTTACTTTCTGCTTCTCTTGTGCCATTACAGTACTCAGAAACCTTCAGGTTTCCACTAGTAGGGCCACCTTCCTCAAGACAGCTTATCATTTCTTTGGCCACATGGAATTTCAGCTGGCTCCTTCAGTATAATCATGGTGTTACAATTCCATACCAACTCTACAAGAACACTTGCAAAAATAATAATAAAAAAATTAAACAAACAAACAAACAAATCAAACATCAATTATAGGATCTTATAAAATTATTAGAGCAGAAGGCAGCCTACGTGATTGGTTTTTTTTTAATACACTTTATGGATGCCTGGTTCAGCCTTTGTCTACCACTGGCTGTTTAATGGAGAGGCACAAATGCACTCAGACAGGAAAAAGTACATGAAATCACATGTGTTAAGCATGAACCCTTTCTGTGGTAGGTTTTGTCTATTCCATCAGGTGTTATTGTAGGTCCTATATTGTGTCATTGGGGGTGGGGTTTATGCTCTGGAGTACTTCAATGAGCTGGTCTGCAGAGCTGTTCTGTCTATTTATACTCTTGTAAATATCTCTCTGAAATGGTGCAGAGCTAGCTAAAATTAAAATCATATGTCTTTCCAGTTGTAGCCAGTCAGTGAGGATAAAGGCATTCCTGTATCCCATTAGAGGATCCCTGTGGTATTTCAGACATCTTGAGGTTGCTGTCATCAGGCCTGTCCCTACTAAAGATCACTCTAGCCCTGTAAAAAGCTCCCCCTTACAACTGTCATTACTGCCATGCTAATTGCCTGAGGAGGTAGAGGCTCTCTTGCTCCTACACCATGGAACAAAAGCTGCTCCCCTGCAAACAACCTCTGCTGGAAGGCTCCTGGAGCCTGGCAGGCAGTCCTGCTCGAGTGGAGGCTGCCATAGATCCAGACCTCTGTTCAGAAGAAAGCCTAAAGGGTGGAATACATCAGAAGGGGTGGAGAAGCAAGAGGAGCAGGCAGCAGAACTCGTGTGGGTTTGGACAGACCAGTTTGACACATGGCAGGAACCAGGGAAGTAAACCATGCACAGGGTAATAAGCACATATAACCTCATATATTAGCAGTCACCACAAGAGGGAAAGAGGAAGGAAAGGAGGCAGGAAGGCTGGAAGGCAGGAAGGCAGGCCAGAAGGAAGACTGAGACAGGAGGCAATAGAGACACATAATGTCATAAAACTCCCTCCTTTAGCCCCATTCCATGAAATTGGTAAATTTTCTCAGACTCTACAAGACATTTCAAGTTTACAAATGTGCTAGCATCATCTGGCAAATCACCTGCCATCTCATTTGCTTACTACCACTGGAGAACAAAAATGGCTTTCATTTGCAAAATGATGTATGACCAAGCAATTGCTTATGGTTATTACATGGCCGCAGTGCACTTCCCACACACAGAGCTGCACTGCAGCATGAGTCTTTGCGCCACAAAAGGAAGTCCTGTGTATCTGAGACATCAACAGCTCAGGTCACATTAGGTATCAGTTCCTCTGCCAGTGTGGCTTCTGTGGCCTTTAATGTCAAGGCAGAGATGTTTTCAGCTGCAGCCTGGGACCCTTGCTCTCAACTGTGCAGACAGGCAGACTAAAACCAGGTGAGTCAATGTGGGTAAAGTGTTCTTCCACACTCACCTCAGACTGACTATGGTTTTCCGGGCAAAATTGGAGGATGCAGACACCGAGATCTATATGCCATTGAAAAAGATAGAGGAAGTGTGGAGTGAGGGAACAATGCCTTCCCTGCCTCTCTTTCCAAATAGCAGCTGCTCCCAGAAACACATCTGCAAAATATTTCAGAAGAGGCAATCCTCAACTTGAATATCACTGCTAATCAAGCTTGTCAGAAATAAACTTTTAGCCATGGAAACAGAACTAAAGAACTCTTTCACAGTTTTCCTTCCAAAATGTCTTAACCACAGTTCTCTACTTACAGGTGAGGATAATGACTTCTGATTTAATATGTAGTGACTAGCTGCATGCAAGTATGAAAAAACTATTTTAAAATATAAAGAATCAAGAATTTTTACTGAAAGGTGTGATGCTTCCTCCTCATTTTAACTGAGGAATCCAGTTTATATTCTAGAACAGAAAATGTTAATTTCTCTTATTTTAGACACATTTTAGGGGCTTTTTTTTTTCCTTCCTGTTTGAAGGCCTTTTCTTATTTCAGCTGCTGGAAGTATTCAGCTATTGATTTCTTTTCATCAGCCACCATTACCACAGGTAAACAGATGCAGTTAAGAATTTCACCAAATTAAAGTTGTCAAGCAAATGCATAGGTTCATATTTCATGCCATATTTTGCCAAGCCTAAGCAAGAGAGTGTTCTTGTGAAAGGAAGCCTGCCAGACTGAGATCACAGAGAAGGTAAAAACAAGAGCAACAGGGACTGTAGATTATACACAATATTAAGGATAACAATCAAATATTTAGAAAATGATGATAATTTTTAGAAATATAATTTACTTACAGACTCACGGGTTTTTTAGGTGATACAAGTTATATGTTACCCTTTGTGCACATTTTTTAACCAGATTATAGAAGAAATATTATTCAGGGAACAGGGTGAGAGAATTTGCTTGCCTTGTGAGGATCTTGGGTCTCTCTGAGATCATCAGTAGTCCTTGGAGGTAGAAATAACACCTTCTGTGGGGCTTTTTTATTTTTCTGGTGCAAGGGTGACAGGGTCACCATCAGTAGGCAAGAGATGAAAGAAAAGATATATGGGGAAAGGATCTCATGGGAAAAGGAGAGGAAAAAGAATGCCTTCGAAATACAACTCATTCCCAAACTGGAGTTTCTCACATAAGTATTTTAACTTTGATTTCTGGAAGTCTAATTTGCATGAAAAAAATGCTTGTGCCGCTATAGAACTTGCTTTGCACAAACACTATTTTCTGAAATGTAACTCCTTCTTTGTTTTCTGACTTATTAAGATCTAGATGCTACAAGTACCATGCTCCTGAAAGGTGGCATTGAACAATATACTATACAGACTATATAATGGCATTATGTCTAAGAACGTAAAAATACATTCCTGAAATAAGTCCTTAAAAAAAAAAAAAATTACTTCTCTGGAAACAAGGAACTGTACAGCTGAGAGAGGTCTGGATGACATGAATCAAGTTCAAACTGCAACATGCCCAAGGCTGGGGATGTTTGGATGAAGAACTTTTCAGTAGACCATTGCTACTGCAGTGAATACTGAAATTAGTACCATATGCAACACCAAACTCTCTCAAATCTCCTTTGGATGCAAAATATTGGGCTGGGAACATCTCTGCTGAGCATCTCTGGCAAAACCTGAGGATACCAAATTTCTGCCTGGTGGGCCTCATGTTGATTTCTGTCCTCTACTGGAAGTGAATCCAGAGGCACACAATGACAGCAAACTGGAAATTCAGTTGGTGATAGAAAAATACCTCCTCGCACACACACATGGGTTATGCCACTTACTTTATGCTTTTGTGACAGCTGAACATCTTCACCTGTTAAACTGCTGATTTGGATGATAATACAGGAACTGAAATGGTTGTGGAATCGTAGGCCTAAAGCACTTTTGCAAATGCAGTGAGGATGTTAAGATCATGAGTGAAGAATAAAAAACCCCAAACATCACATTGTGTCATTTTTACGTGTGGTAGTGCAGTGTAAATTTGTTTCTTTGGGCCCTAAATAAGTGGTGTGGCAGTCACATGCAGGTCACAGAAGCAAGTACCTATCCTTTCCTGCTAGACTGACATTCAGGACACAGCTATCACAGGCTTACCACTGATTGCCAGATTTTTCCAAGTTATAGCCATCATTATATGGCAATATTGGCTTGTTGGTATGTTGTTCTGATTGCGAATGGAAGACAGTGATTTGTTGGAGAGTTCTGGGGGAAAAAAAAGCAAGTAAATATGTTTGGGAATAAATAAGTGTTAGAATATAGATGAAATTATGAACGACAGTGTAAAGTGAAATATGAATGGAGCTATTACAAAGAGAATAAACTTGTATCAAAGGACAAGAAGGCACTGTATGGTACAATATGTTCTCCTAGTATAGCCAACTCAAGCGAGAATCTCAGTCCCTTTCAAGATTTCACCAATGGCCCCTTCTCTTGGACCATTAAAGAGTTTTGCATTGCAGTTCATCTAATTAAAGTCTAGTACCTGTAACTTCTGGTTCTTTCTCCCTCTTTTCTGTATGTTTTGTCTGCATGGAATCCTGGCTTGGTGGGTGTTTCTAGCTAAACAATTAAATCAATATAGAATCTCTGTAAATGCCTAAATAAGAAGGATGGGCAGTCTCTTCCAAACTTTCTAGTTCTCCTTTCACTGCTTGGAATAGCCCAAACAGGAGAGATGGGGCAAAACAAGGCCTCTGTGTTTGAGTCTTGCTTATATTCCGCTATTTTGCTCTCCTTTTCTTTTTGTGCCACTTCTATCCATCAGCCTTAGGAGGCATCATACACAGAACAAAACTTTGGGGTTCAAGAACAAGTATTCACTGCAAGGAAATTTTCCCAATGTAAGGAGCTGCTGAAAGGATAAAGAGCTATAATGCATTTTCCTATTTAGCTTCTAATCAACATTATGAGTATTTTAATATAAGAGGATTTGTGTTCTAATAAGCATGTAGTATGCTGCCAAGCATAAGAAAATAGCAGAGTTTTGTGTTTGAAAGTATGAGTTGGTATTTTTTAGGCTTTGTGGAACCTTAAGGATTTCCTGTTAATTACCATGTCCTGCCTCGAACAAGCTACATGTTCTCCCCATTCTGTTAGCCTGCCTTTCATTCTTTGTGACTCCTCAGACTTCTTTTTATCAGCCCTTGCAAATGTGAGTTCTCTTGCAGGAACAGTGGAGAATTTCAAAGCAATTAGGAGGTGTGTGGTTAACCTTCGGGAATCTTCACAACTGGTGTCACTTCACATTACTCTAAACAGCTTTTGCTCTAAAGGTAATTAAGGCAGTACTTCTGTTTTTCTGGTTTTGCTTCTGCTGCTTGTATGATTAAATTCTTAATTGGAAGCTTTATGTTTTCTGAGCTGGTAGCAGAACACACATTCAAGCTATGTATATGTGCAATGAGCAGGCTGGAGAAGTAGGCAGGGAAGCTGCTGAGATGGCTTGTGGAAAAACTTCAGGCCCAGCAGAAACCCACAGCATACTTTCCAAAAGCAAAACCCCAATAAAACCTCACTGGATTCGTGGTCTGATTTAATTTCTTCCCCTGCAAGCTTCATGAAAGCAGGGGAGCTGGTGACTCAGTCTATTGCTGCAGCCGTGCTGAGCTGCAGGCCGATGGTGGTGATGGGTCTGAGTCACGCTCTGAGCTCCTTTGCAGCACCAAGCTGTGCTCCAGGAGGAGGCTTGTGCATCTCAGCTTCACTTCAAGTGTGTGTTCTCATCATCTGCAGTTGTGTCAGATGCCTTGTACGAGCTGTAATTTCTACTCTGTTCCCGGGGAGGGAGGGAGGTGGCTGCATTACTACATCCAGACACAGCTTCACCACCACTAGTGAGTGCAAATGAGGGGTCAGCCACGGTTTGTGTGAAACACCAGGGTGTTTCTCCCTGTCTCCCACTCTAGGCCTAGGAGGGCATGTGTGCATTTCACAGCCCTGTGCTGCCCAAACCTTTGGTCAGCAGCCAAACCCCTCCTCACCAAACTGCTGAGCATTTCTGGCTTATGGTCCCACACTTCAGCTGCTGCTCCACGACTCCAGTATTGACACAACTGCCTGCTTAACCCTGAAGAGGCAGCACTGCCTTGTTTAACTTCAGTTTATTTCACTTTGTCTAGAACAAGCACTGTCCTTGCCAGTTTTGTTTTTTTCTCTCTCTACTCTTCTCCTGGACTGGAGAGGAATTCATTTCCAGCTGTGCAGGAAAAGAAAGAGAAAAAAGAGCAAAACAATTCACAGTGCAGCCAAATTTCAATTGAAAGATGACATTGCCTTTACTGAGCTGTCAATACAGATGACATGCTTTTCTTTTATGAAGGAATGGGAAAAGAGAAAGCATAACTCCATCAATGTGAATAAAGATGTCTGCAATATCATGAATTTAACAGCATTTCACATTACAGAGAATGCTTAGCCCAAGATCTAGAAGATGGAAGGGCTGAAGCAGGAGGAAATTGCCTCCACTTCTGAAAAGATCACTACATTATTAATAGACTCCTGGGCAAAAGCTTCTTTATTGCACTGGGGTTGGAGGAAGTCCAGTCTTAAGAAGATGGGACTCAAACAGTGACTCAGGGTACAGCAGTGTCATAAGAAAAGAGGGCTAGTGGAAAGGTGTATGCTGCTCATCAACAAGATGTGAGGCAACACTGTAGAAAAAAACTGCTGTGCACTTACAGTTGTACAGCTTTAGTTACAGTTACAGTAATTTTGCCCTGAATAAATGTAGAGCCTAACTCATTCTGCTTTATACTGAGCTCTGCCTGACCTAAATCTGATGCCTTTTTTTCCCTTTTCCAAGGTTTAAACCGTGAAAATTCAGGATACAGCTAGCCCTCATTTCAACCAGATATTTCTCTCTACTCCTTTCTTAGGATCTGCCCTAGCACAGAGGGTTCTTGGCTTAGGATTCACATGCCAAATGCAGATTTTACCATCCTTCAGAGCTCAGATTCCTAGCCTGTGGTTCAAGGCAATATGCACGACTGAGAGTGATATCATTTAACTCAAAATCTTTCCTTCCTGTTGCTAACTGGGACCATCATTCCTCACCTTTTTGCTGTTCTCAGTCTATTGTTCCATGTACTTTGTTGCTACCTCTGTCCTGCTCAGGTACAGAGACACCTCTGTTACACAGACACAAGAAATGTGTGGGGTTTATGCCGAGGTCAGTGTGCAGGTGCCGACAGACCCTGATGGCTGTGGCTTGACTGAGTGCAAGGGAGCCAGTACATGGCTGTGCCACGCTGGTTCTGATGGCCACCCTCCCTCTGGGCAGGAATCCCTCCTACCTGCGGGGGCAGATCTGTGTCTCTGCTTCCAAACTAACTTCCTTTCTGTAAGACAGCCCCGTTGCCAGAAAACCACACGTGGCTGTGGCTGAAATACCAAGAGTGTGATTCTGTCTCAGGGATTTGCTGCCTTCATGCTGTGCTCCAGCTGTGCTTTCGTGGCAGATGACATCAGCAGCACTCCTCAAGACCAGCATATAATATTCTCAAAGCTATGCAGAAACTAATTAATTCCAAGTATGCCCTTAATCTCATAACAGAGCATGTATATGACTTTACTTTTGCACATGCAGGAACCAAGCTTCTTATTTGCCCTCATCCTAAGTGGTCTTGAACTAACTAACATTAAATAAACATGCAAGGTTGTATGTATTCCCTGCAGACAGCATGACGTTTTTGCAATGTGGGTCTCATTAAGATCAAATGGGCTAAGGGAATAGCAAACTTGGCATTGAGTAATAAAACAATCATGACAGTCCTTGTGTAAGCCAAAGCCTTTAGCAAAACTTACCACCAAATTCAACATTTCAAAAAGTGTCCTTTATTTTCACATGTGCAACTGCAGCACTTCATTGATTCATGTCCTGACTATCTATGACTGAATACAAACTAATAGGGGCACCAAAAAATCAGAAGACATCAGTCTCGTCTCAGTCCTGCAGCTTTTTGATCAAAACTCTACAGAGCTGGTAAGAAATATTTTCAGAAAATTCAGCAAATCCTAGATCACATCATAAAAAAGAATCCCCACTGAGACTACATCTCTTTTAGGGCTTTTTTTTAGATCCAGATCCATTTGAACAACGCTTGCAAAAAAATTAAATATCTCACAAATGTGTTATATCTGTTTTGACACAGTAAGAAATGGATTTGGTTAGACTGATGTAATTTCACCAGAACAACTCTGTAGTGCTGTGATTCTGAGCTGATTGCCCGTTGTCACAAACAGTGTTTTCCACCTTTTCTAGAATACTGTACACAGCCCTGAGCCCATCTCCGCTCATGAAGTTTTTTTTTGAAATTCACAGGAAGCTGTATCACAAGACTGTGCATTGCTGCTGCCATTGTCGCCTTCATAATGATATGTGGCAGTGGGCAAAAGTGGTTAATAAATGTATTCCAAAATCCAAATTGAAAATGAAAAGAAAAATAACTATTTTAAATTATTGTTGGATTTTTTCCTGCCTTTTTTCTATCAAATAGCTGTATTTCTCTTTTTCATCCTCCATCTCATGCAGCTGTTTGCTTGAGGCTACACTGAATGAATGATCATGAATGAAGCCCCAGGAAACACATTTTTACAAGGTTTCTACTGTTCACGGTGGTGAAAAAAGGTAAAAATGTGAATAAAGCAATTGCTGCAGGGTTAGCAACAGTAAAACAGAGAAAGGAAGCCACTACATTGTACCAAAAGTTGTTGAGGGTGTTTTCTTCTAATCTAGCTGTCCTGAGGCTTTTGTTCAGGGTTTTGTGGTGTTTTGGAATAATGTCTGCTGCAGCAGGTTGGATAGAGTGAAACTTGAAAACTCTGGGGAAACCAAAGGAAGAGATTAATTGCCACCTGCTTTGCTTGCCTTCTAGTGTCCCTGACTATAGCCACTCAGTAAAGAGGGTTCTTTGCATGAGGCAAAGTGGAGAAATGGCTGGAAGGGCACCCATCCACATGAGCCTCTGTTAAGGGATGTGAGGTGTGTGCTCCTGTCCTGTTGCACCGTTTAGTTAGTAACAGGGTAATACTGGGGTAACCATTAGCACTAATTAAAGAAAAAGAGCCTCGGGGTGTGGTGGTGGTGATGTTGGACTGACATCATGCTGACACCATGACAGGTAATGTCCCTTGATGGCAGTGACTTTTTCAAGAAAAGGTATGTGATTGGCAACCTCATCATCCAGCACTGGTCTGCAGAAGGAAAAATAAAACCTGGAGTGCAGGACGAGGGAAATGCCCCCTCAGTCTCCCTGGTGGTAGCTGTTTTCTGTCAATCTCTATTGACAAAAGCTGCTGGCAGACTGTTATCTGGAGTCAGGAACAGAACTCCTCGAATGGGCGGCATTGCAGTGCTAACCTCTCTGCCTTTGCCTTGGCCAGCTCCAGCCAGCAGCTGCTGGCACTGTGGTTCCCAAGCTGCTGGCGTGTGGCAGGGAAAGGAAATGGTCGCACCGAGCACAGAAGCAAGGCAGCCTGGCCCCGAAGGGCCCCAGCTCCAGGCTGCGGACGGGGATTGTGGAATCTGCCTGAATCAGGTCAGGGCTGCCAAGTTCAGCCACTTGGGCTGTTGCTCGGAGACCTGCCTGAAGCACCTGCTCGGGAGAACAGAAGGAGGAAAAACAGGCTTGTGCCTGGCACCATCCCAGCCTCCCCACAAGAATGAAAGATAAAGGCAAGAGAGCTCGGCCTGAGCAACCCTGGCCTTAAAAAAGGTCCTGGCATTCATTTCCCGACCTCTGCAATTCCCTTTCCAGCCAACAGGTCTTAAAGAGACAGTAACAGTTTTTGATGAATGACACGGCACAGAGACATAAGCAATATTTTTAAATTATGGAATAACATTTTGAGTTATCTAGTACAGTCCTAAATTTGATAAAGTGTTCATTACATTCAGGAGTTCAAGTGCAGAGCTAAGTGATCTGCCAGGGTTTATCGTGCTTCTACCCTTATATTACCTTTTTATTCCAAACCCATTATTTCAGGAAAGCCTTAAACTGTTATTCTACACATTTCATTATCTTACGCTCAGTCTTCCAGGATTGCAAACAAAGCCTAGGTTATGCTGTTTATTTAACTTCAGCTAGGCTTAGGTCATCCTCCCTGTTTTTTTTTCATTGCCGATGCTACTGGTTTTGGTTTTCTTTCCCTGGAATCTTATTATTTTTAATTAAAAGAAACAGCTTCAATGTATTTTTTTCTGAAATAATGCAGACTATCTAAAGAATGCTAGAGTAGTCATTTTCATTCACTTCCTTCTAAAACTTCCATTGTAATTGGAACATGCTTTGAATCACTTCTGAAGTTCCTGTTTAGTGCTTTCCCCTTTGAATATTTTACACTATTTCTTTCATTGTTTCCTTCCTCAAGTGTTATCAGGCAGGCTTTTAAGTTAGAGGTTGCTGTAGATAAAATGTCTTGGTATTTCTCAAGGGAGGAGTGTGTTACCATGCTTGTTCTGTGCTCAGGCACACCTGCAGTTTCAGCAAGTACTCAAGGGTTCTGCTGTGGTGGGATGTGTCGCAGAGCTGAGACCAGGCTGAAGACTTTTCCTGTCCTTAACATACACATACAGTATCAAAATGTTGCTGTCATACATCATTTAGGTCAACAGACAATCCCCAGATTTTTCTTCAAAGAAAGAGGCATGCTACAAGGCACCCCAGAAAATATACTGATGCAGCCTGTATCAGTCAGCCTGACAGATATTCTAAGTGATTTCAGTGGGCATTACTCATGCCTGCTCTTCCATTTCTGGAAAACATCATTAACTCAGTAATAACGTGTAAGTTCCATGTCAGCATCCCTTGTCACTTTGGCCACTGTTTCCAATAACCCACTCCTGGCAGGTAAGCACCTTGCAAACCTCTCTTCTCCTTGCAAACCTCTCTTCTCCAGCTCGATGTCACTGCCTATGGTTTCATCATTTGCTGCAGGCCAGGTATGGGCAGACCTCAGTGATAATGAAAAGATATTTGGACCATCTAGAGACTGTTGAATTTGGTTTGATTCACTTCTTGCTTGGCCTGCAGATAATATTTTCAGGCCACTGTCCTTCTGTACTGGAATCATCTTCTGCCTTTTTCGTAGGTATGGACTGTTTTGTCCAAGGCATGTGCAGTTGTCATGTCTCCATGCCAAACACATAAAAGCAACAGAGTGGTTCTAAAACATTGCAGAATTCATTTACAGAGTGATATCAATCTGTGAAGTTTGGCTAAGTAAGAAATGCTTAACGAAAAAAGCAGAGAAGATACAAAAAATACCCTGTGTTTGAGCTGCCACAAAATCAAAAATGGATGAATACTGTTCCTGAAGTTCAGAAGCAGCATCTGAAGTGGATCCAACACAGGCCTGTTGTTGGAGACATAGCTCATACTCTTTTCAAAGCCTAAATTATTGCTTGCATTGCTGTGATGAAAAAACAGTTAGGTAAGTTTGGTGGTTCCTTAACTTTCCCATGGAATTTGTTGCTTGTCTAAATCTGAGTTTCTGGTGAATCTCAGAAATTCCAGTTAGGTAAGGGTCATAAGGCTGAAGTAATTTCTAATTGTAATTTGCTGAAAATGCCAAGGACAGAGATTCTTGAAATTACTAGCAGCATTCAATTACTTTATAATTCCACATGACTGAGATCTGTCTGGAAGTTTCCTAAGATTTCTGAACAAATGTTATAACATTAAGGGCTCTGATACTGTCATATAATCTTAAAGAAATCTGCACACTAGTGGTGCTTCTTCATTAAAACATGGAATGTTTTGTCCCCTTGTAGGGACACAAGGTAAGCTCCTAAAATAAAAAGGAGGCCACCATAGTGATTGAAGAGACCGGTCACTTTCAGAGAGTGCCTGACAGGATGGAAGCCAGCAACACATTAACTTTGGAAAACCTGATTTATGCTGTGGGCACCTGCATCTATTTCATGATGCTAACCAAAACTTCATTGCCTCCGAGGCAGACAAGCACCACTCCCAGCTCTGATAGAGTCTACAGGTTCTAGCCTTGTCCTGACCAACAGTGATCCAACCTAGTGTTTAAGAGCTGCTTGAGGCTCATTGTGCTTTCCTCTGTGTAGGCAAGACAATGTTTGCTACAGCTCTTTCCTCTCCTGTTTTGCTGCTGCAGCTCAGATTGCATCCACTCTCAGGTATTTCTTCCCCACTCTCCCAGATACTGGGTCTGTCCCCAGGTTTTTGAGATGTGGGATTTCAGCCCAACCAACTGCACCTTCACTCACTCTAAACGTCCTGGCCCTTTTTGACACCCCCTGCAAATCCCAAGGGGTCACTGAGGGAAAATACTGCAGTGGAATTGCCGTTGCTTTCCTATAAAGCAATGAAACCACAATTCCTTCCTACTGCCTCTCAAAGTCACTCCATCAGCTTTGCTAGGTCCCCTGGTCCACCTCCTAGGCAGGCTTCATGTCTCAAGTTTTTGGATGAAAGGTTTGAAGGTTTATGTGCAACAGCACCTTCTCTAAATTAAGCATTCTTAGTTGTCTGCAGGAGAAGCCAGGTAATATTTTCAAATTTTCTTGTGGCTTTTGTTTGTCTCTGTCTTTCAGAAAGTGATGAAGCAAATGCACATTCCTACCAAGGCTTCTTGAGATTCAAGTAATTTGAGGGATTAGTCCTCCAGCTGAATCTGTTTAGTTTGAAGTGTCTTCTTTCACTGTTAACACCTTCTTTCACCTCTCCTGAGGTGCATATACACTGTATTGCATATACAATCATTTAACTGCACTGTCATTGCTGTTTGCCAAAGACAGTTTAAATGCACTCACTCTTCACAGAAATAGGGCCACTAGACCTTGTAGGTGTCCAGGAAAAGAAAATGATGCAGTAGTTTTAATGACAAATAGAAGGTAAATATCACTGTAAAAGCCATCCTTATCTCCAAAGGGATGTCTCTGGCTACAAAAACTGAACTTATGTGACCTCTTCCTTCTGCCTTTCTTGTAGGTAAACAGCTGGTTCCAATTACCCTGCAGGAATGCCGACCCCGGGATGATGCAGAAGTGAATGTGCCATATGAAACCTGCAGCCTTAATGAAGAAGGGAAAGGAGTGTCCTGCAAAGATCATTGAATAAGGATGACTAATGACCCATTTCCTATGTACATGGTCTATCCAGAGACATTATCTGATCAGCTTGTGTTGCTTCAGCTTCCCTTCTCAAACAAATGTGTTTCAGAGCACAGAAGCCACTGGGCTGACTCAGGGAGAATGAATGTGACACTACTATAGCCTTCCCAATTCTGAATTAAAAATATATGAAAAAATACAACTTCAGAAATTACTGCCTCGAGGCAAAAATGAACCCCTTCTCTTTCTGTGTCCCCTCCCAGGTATTAAGAGCTCTATAACCTTGTTGACATTACCCTGTGCCACAGACACAAAATGTCCTTAATTGTGGAAATGGAACATTAATTTCCACACATGTTTATCTTCTAATCTGTTGTTCTGGTTTCAGACATACAGAGAAAGCTTTTGTGCCTGTCACCTGCTCTGTTTTCTGGTCAGTAGTGGATGTGTGTCCAATAAGAGGTGCCATCCCTCCCAGTAAACTGTCAGTATAGTCACACTGAGGTAACACATACGTAGCAGCAGTGGCTCCAAGCACACACACAATTATGTGAAAGACAGCTGGCTGGTGGGACATGCCACACATGTTTGATATATGTGGGAATTACTGAACAACCAGAAGGAAGAGTGTTAATTTTCTTTTTTCTTACATGTGAAAATGAAGATCTTTCAGATGTAAGTTACATTATGAATGGCTGGTTTGAATTTGTAATTGGAGAGGGAGGCTCAGAAGAGGAAAAGAAATACTTTTTCAAAACTGGGTGAGTTCTAAAATTCTCATAGACATTATTTGAAAACTAGAAAAAAAAATGTAATGCCTGTTTTACATCTACATGTTCATTTTCCTGTGTTATTTCTCATTTTCAGAACAGAAGTGTATATATACAAATTTTAGTCACCTGCAGGCATAAAAAGTGCCAAGTGACACAGGAGAAAAAAAAATATCAGGAGAATTTGTCAGATATGAAAATTAGGAAAAAAGAGACATTTCTGTATTTGCAGATGGTAAATAAGCTAGAAGATTATAAATCAGCTAAAGAACAAGTAAGAAATCCCTTAAAAACTTAGATTTTTTTTTTTCCCCCTCTCTAGAAGATCCAGATGCCTTGGGAGGCTCCTGACAGCCTTCCCAGAGCATGGATCAGTGGTGCTCAGGTGTTTGAGCTCTGCAAACACACCCACATCCAGCTCTCCTTTATGACAGGTCACACACAAGCTTAGTGATGGGCAGGCATATTTTATGCATCATCATCATTCTGCAGTTTCAGAAAACCTGGCTTGGAAAGTCATGCTGAATCTCTCCAAAGACAGTTCTTCTGTTTTTGTAACCATCCTACTAAGGGAATTGTAATCTAAATATGGCCCAGACTCATAAATATACACTGTCTCTAGGAGGGATACACAGTTGAACACATTGGTTTCAGTGGATTTCTCAGTGGTTACCATGAGCTATTCTGTAAAACAACTTAAGGGGAACAGACCATCTCATTGGACTGACAGATTTCTATTTTGAGCCATGGCATTTTATCAGCTGCCTGAGAATTTATGCAGTGTTAAACAAATGCAATCAGATCCAAGCAAGTGACGATCAACATTTCTCTGGATCAGTTTTGGGAGACCCTAAAACTCATAGCCATTCTCAGAATAATCCTCTGGGGACCAGAGGACAAACTTTAGACAAATCCATTTACTCCAACCTTATCCAAAAGGGCTGCATTTTGTCCGGAGTGACTGTCTCTAACCAGTGTTTGAACACAAAAATGGTGGCACAAGAGGTAGTTTCCAGCCTTTGTTGCCTGCATGATAGCCAAATTCACAGCAGTAATGAAGAGTTATTTTCTTTCAGACCCTGTACACTGTAAATCTCAAAATACTAAGACATCACTGTCTGGTCATGCTCCTGTTCCTAGAAGAAGAACTTTTACTACTGCTCATGCTGACAGCAAAATCTCCTGGAAATGTGCATATTTCAGATACACCGAGACATACAGGATTTATGTCTAAGTACCTCTTACACTTTTTCATGTAAAGCATTTCCTCTTCCTGGCAGCAAGTTTGACCATCTTCCCATGGATAAGAGTAACATTTTGCTATTATTTCGCAATGAAATAATAGCAATAATTAAACATCTGTGTGTTCATATTTGTATATATGTTGTACATGCATGTAGTCAGGCTTCTGTTCTGAGCAACAACAAAGGAAAGACATACATGACAGTAAGACATTTAGACACAGGTCTTCTGCCTTGATAAGGTATTTTAGCTATGTTCATGACACTCTTTTAGTCTCATATAGGGTTTCTTTCACCAAAGATCTATTGCTGTATTTTAGTTACATATCCAGACTTTCAATACCACAACACAGGAAACTACACAAACACAGGCAATCTGCACAATCACTCCCAAAAATGGTTATGCCCCATATGGAATACTTACACACTGGGGTCGGTAGTTGTCCTCAATATCTGCCAGATATTCCACAATGACATTTAAGGTCATATGTACTTTCGTGCTTAGAAGCTAACTCTGTTATCAGATTTCTAAGAAATACATAAAGATTTCTCCAGGCTCCCCCCACAGTCAGTAAACAAGTTATTGTCTATTATTTGATGGCACAGGAAGATGACCTCTCTCACAGATACTGGAAATAATGAAAATGTTCTCTTGGAAGGAAGAGTGGATGTGGAATGGTCCATCCAACCAGAGGAGTCTTTAAACATTTTCAGTAGTGAATGCCAAGGCTATCCAAAGCTCAGTGTTGCAAAACAGGAATTAAGTAGCAACAGCAAAGAGTGTGTGATCCTGCCATGGTTGCACACATCTATGGGAGAGCCAGAGGAACAGTCTGACAAATCAGGACTATAGCAGAGGTACTGTAGGTACACTGTGGTGTTGCCTAACTGTTTGCACATCCATCCAAAATCATAGAATTATAGAAGGGTTTACTTCTGACTTGCCTCTACATGGACAGGGACACCTTATATGGGATCAGGTTGCTCAAAGCCCCATCCAGCCTGTTCTTGAACACTTCAGGGGACCCACAAATTCCCAGAGTAACCTGTGCCAGTGCCTCAAGCCCCTCACAGTAAAGAATTTCTTCTCGATATCTCATCTAAATCCATCTTCTTTCAGTTTAAAGCCATTACCCCTTATCCTGTCACTACATGCCCTTATCAAAAATCCCTCTCCAGCTTTCTTGTAGGCTCCATTTATATACTGGAAGGTGCTACATGCTCTCCCTGAAGCTTTCTCATCTCCAGGCTGAACAACTCCCATGCTCCCAGCTGTCTTCACAGGAGAGGTGCTCCAGCCGTCATCTTTACACACCTCCTCTGAACTCATTCCAACAGGCCCATGTCCTTCTTGTGCTGGGAGCCCAGAGCTGGATCCAGTATTCCAGGTGGGATGTCACAAGAGTGGAGCAGAACCCCTTCCCTCCCCTGCTGCCCACACTGCTTTCGATGCAGCCTTGGAGATAGTTGGCCTTCTGGGCTGTGAATGCACACTGTTGAATTGTGTTGAATTTTTCATTCAGCAAAACCCTCAACTCCTTCTCTTCAGGGCTGCTCCCAATCCAGGGAGGGCTAGAAGTGGGGGTAGGCTCAGCCCTACTTGGCTTTTCCACCTAGACTTTTGCCTAGCAAAGGAAAGCTATGAAATAATAATCAGTGAGAAAATGAAATATCTTGTATTATGCCACCAGCCCCACCCATCATATAATACAGAAATGTAAGAGATACTGCTAAGAACACTGACTCAAGTTTATCCCAGTGTAACTTTATGACAGGGAACAGAGGCAGAGCTGCTGTAGCTGAAAATAACTTACTGTGTCCAATACCCAGAGTGACTAATGTGTACAACGTGTCCTGCTACATGGATCTCTCAGTTGGAGCTCATACCTTTACCTTACAAAAGAACAAATGAATCTCACAGGTAGAGAGAAGGCCAAAAACATTCATGCTGATTAAAATGGCACTCAGAGCAGACTATTACTTTGCTTCGCAGGCTGAAATTTCTGCTCAGCAGCAGCTTCACCTCACTGGGAGGAGGTCCCATGCTCTGGGAGGAGCAAAACTAAATTGGTGGTTCTGTTTTGTCTCTTTATTGGATGATGCCAATGTGGGTTTTCATGTGCATGCTTGGGAACCAAGCAAGACCTTAATTTTTCCAACAACTGAATCTGTCATCAAAATTATCAAGACACCTTCTCAAATTTCAGATGAATTCTGCTGTGGTTGTGATCATATGAAGCAGCCAGTTCTGGTTCTCCAGAACATGCTCACGATGGACACCTTGTCAGAGTGCCCCCTCCCTGGTCCCAGCAGCTGGAGTGCAGCGCCACAGAAAGGAAGGATAAATCACTTGTGACATCACTTGTGTCTGTCTGGTATTCCTGTTCCATTTGTGCTGCAGCAGAGACAACAGATGGGCAGAAAAGGGTAAAGGCTGTAGTGCAACGCAGCAGGCACACATCTGACAGTGCTAAGGTTCTGGACTGCTGTTCTTAAAGGTAATTTTTATGATGTTGTTCATGGTCAGCACAGAGACAGTACATAACCATTCAGAGCAAACGAGGCTGAGACTTTTACTGACTGGTCTTACCTTGCCTTGGGTGAGAAAAACCCTGCTGCCTTATGGTCCCACCATACTTCTAGCCTTTCAGTCTCTTGGTGCAGGATGACAGCAACCCCAAGAGGACAGAATGATAGCAACCCTAAGTTTAATTTTTCTAAGCATTTCTATTGGATTAACACATGAATTCCCCCCACAAATTCTTGTGAAATCTAAACCTGTACACAGGGATGACAATGCTGCTCCCCTTTTGAGGGTGTTACTCCACCCCAAAGTAAAATCTCCTTGGTGTGGCTCAGAACAACCTCTGACTTGTCTCATTCTCCCCTTTTGCCCTGTATGAGCCACTTTCTTTCTTTGCCAGCAGTGCTCACAGCTAGATTACCTGGATTGTCCACTTATCAGGGTAAATCTCCTGTTATAAGGGGCAAAAATCTTTGGCTTTTTAACAAAAATATTCCTACATCTTTTTTGCAAGCTGTCATTCCCTCACTTCCCTTTAAGATTCTCCTGCCTCAGGGAATTCATCATTCCAGAACCCTTTTTATCCCAGTGAACCTAACATGGTTTTCCCAAAAGCCAGACAGATCCCCCAGCTCAGAAAGTATGTGCAGTTCATGGAAAGAAAGAGCTGCTGTATGTCCAGAGTCTGAAGTCTTGGGTGAATGTCAGCAGTGGACAGTTTGACATATGATTTGGGTGAATGTTTATCTACTCTCTGATCCCAGGACTCCATTCATGTTCAGCCTAGAAGATGTTTTTGCTGCACAAAAACAATATTCTGTAAAAAAAATGGAGTTGTCTTTCCTCATGCATCTTAGTTAGAAAACAATTAAATTTACTAAGAAACATCAACTTGTGTTAGAAATTAAGTGTCATGGCGAAGAACAACACTTCAATATATCAAAAAACTGTCACAGGATACTAACTTAATCGTTACTTCTTGGCACCACGAGTTTTTGGAATGGGGGGATTTTTTTTAATAACCTCCCTTTCCCCCATTGTTGTTGTTTTTGTTGTTAATTTTGTCATGGGTGGAGCTTTAAAAAAATCCATTGTGATGGCCAGAAAATCCTGGTTTTGGCAAACCCAATGGCTTGACGGGGCAACACACACGTGACCCAATTTTACAGACAGCTTTGTGTCTCTTGTTTAATGGCTTGCAAATGAGTGCACATGAAGAAAAACAGAAGCCAGTGGAGTATGAATAATCCAGCTGGGAATGCGCTTTGTTATGGGGATGCAGAGAATGCTGCTCACAGCATGCATCACCCACGCTGGCAGCCAACAGTGAGGGACTCCCCTGCTGCTGCTGAGGGAGGACGAAAGCTTCTTGTCACATGGGGCCCAGTGGAGGACTCACTGTTGGACAGAAATGAGAGCGAGGAACACAAGGAACACAACTTTCCTTTCATCTCCTGCACATCTTCTTGACATGCATCTNTTTTTCCCCTGGAGGATTTTGATTGCTTTTTCCTCCCTTGAGGACTTGGAAGGTTTTTTCAAAGTTTACGGAAACAGTAATGGCATTTCACTCATCCTGGTTCTCATGTATCCACCCTGAAGCTTAGGAGCTGTCTCAGTGCTATGGAGGCTACACCTCAAATTAAAGTTAGGGTTCAGTCTATGAGAAATTGGAGTTCTGGTTAATGCAGGACAAAATAGATGGATTTGAGGTCTTGTCCATACACGGACTTGGTACGTTTTTAGTTTTTTCAAGTTCCCAGGTTTTATGTCCAAATGTAGGCTGGGAAATACATCCTCCCTGCTAGAAATACCCAAATATTTTTACCTGTACAGTACACCATCTGCCGCCTAAAGGAAACATTGTTTGCACAGCAGGTCTGTGTATTAATTTTTAAACTTAGATTTTCTAGGTATTATTAAACTGTTGAAGAAATAACAAAACCCACAGATTGGTATTCTGTTTTTCTGAAGTCATTGTAATTCAAAAATTACAATGCCTCAGGGCTGTTTCCAAGAAGAGTGCATGCAGTAGTTCAAACTTCCTGTCCTCCTTTGCTTTGAGACCCAGGGCTAATATTTCCATAAAGTATGAAGATGTTAAAGAAGGAAATCTGTGATTGATCACAACATGGGTCTCAGTTTTAAACTTGTCATCCATTGGCAAAAATGGGGTGTCTAACCAGCATTCACTTTCAAGCAATTTCTGATAAGGAGAAATGTGGTGCCTAGTGGGATATTCTTTTCAACATATGTTTCAAATCCTTTTTACGTATGGCATCTTTTGTTTATGTTAATTTAACTCTGATTTTCAGAACGTTGGACTGTTTATTCAAAGGCTCTGGTAACAAAAAGATGGTTAGTGGTCTGCAATGAGAATTTGAGGATTGATGTCCAAAAGGATCTTTGTCATATTTTAGGCTTGAGATTGTCGGCTGTCTTGATACTAAAACTGCATTTAGGGGTATTGTGAGAGTTATGTCTTGGTTTAAGACAGTGATAAACAAAAATCCTGAATGTCTTCAGCACCACACCTGAAGGCCATTTAATTAAGATAAATGCTCCTTCAGCACTTGTCTTCCAGTGTTTTTACATATCAAATTAATGATGGGCTAGTTAATTTACAGCTAGGATTAGAAATCAAAACATTAAACTGCAGTCAGAGCAGAGGACATAATTAGGCAGAATTGCGGAATAGTGCAAGAGCTTGTCTGCTTACTAATTTTAATCCATAAATATTTGGAGAATATTAGAATATTAAATATATCTCCCTTCCAATCTGCCTTGGGTGTGCTCCTCAGCAGAGCCCAGGATCTTCTCAGCCTGGGCCACTAACACCAGGAAAGAATTTGGAAGAGTTATGGGACTAATGGAAGGGTGGTGGGTGCCCAGGGCTAGGCTTCGGAGTAGGAGAATGGAGCAAGAAGAAAACATTGGCCAAGGTTCAAACACCGCCCATGAGATGCTTGTCCTTTTCTCTTTGTGTTTTCTGATTTTGGTTGTTGTTGTTGTTGTTTTTTGTAATCTTTCACTGTCTCGCTTTTCCTAGCAGAGTATCACCAACAATCTAGGACAAAGCCTCACCCACACCACAAACCCAAGAGATAAAAATATGCAGCAAGACACACAAGGTCCCAGCTTAGGTTACTGTACTATTCTTAGACTTTTCTTTTCTTTCCATGTTTTTTCTCCCATCCTGAACTTCAACCTTAATCACAGCCCTTGCTTTAGCAACAGTTCTACATTTGGTCTGGTGATCTCTGTGAAACCCAAACCTCAACATCATCCTGTCTTGAGGATTTTTAGCAAGTGAAACTCTAGTTCAGTGACATTAAAGAAGAACTCAACACTTCCTCGATGGTTTCTTCCTTCAAATACCACAACACAGCTAATTCCAGTACTATGTAGGAATACTCTAAATGTGAACCTTATGTCACAGGTATGTATGAGCCTCAGAGCAAAATACCTTGGGCATAATGGTGATACTAATTTCCCACATTTCTAGTGACCTATTTTAAATTTCTTCCAATTATCTATCTAAAGCAACATGTGGCACCTGATACTTATCCAAGTCATACACATGAAATCCAGAATTAAAAGTAATTTTGGGGCCAAGTGAGCACCAGTAGTTCTAAACAAGATTGTCTGGCAATTTTAAATGCCTTCTTTGCTTCAACATTTTAGTGTTCTTTTCTTGACAGCAATCAGTTAGCATGAAAGAAAAAAAAAATATCTGGGCGATTGTTCTAAAAAACCACATCTGTCTCCACAGTTAACCAATTTTATGAAGTCTAAATTCTAATTATATACCCCCATATATAGCTTACAGACCACTAGAAATGGAGGACATAGAAACATCCCTGTAACTGATGCCTATTTCTTTTCAGGTCCCATTGGAAATTTGTCCTGAATGTCTTCATCGGAGATGACCACTGAGTTTTAGCTGCCTAAATCACATTAAGATGTTTGATCACTGTACTATAACACCACCAATTTTTTGAACCAGAAAATATGGACCCAAGCTGATGGCAGTTCTCAGCACAGCACAGCTGATGCTTCTGAAATTCCCCAATTTCACTATACCTCTAGTTATTCCTCCTCTCCCTGACTCCTAAAAGTAACTCTAGAAACTTGCTACAATATGATAGAAACTTGCTACAATATGAAGCTCAGAATGTTAATGTATTCCAATCTGCTTTCAGGTCCTTTCTTCCCCTGTATCCCAGCCATATTTTCCATCCTGATCCCTCATCTGAGTTACAATTGGTTTTATTCTTAATGCTGTATCTCTGAAGACTCTGAAACTATGATCTTACCATTCCAAATTTGCACAAAGGAAATAAAAAATTAGGACACCTGTGAATATTACCTCTATTTTTTTGCCTCCATGAAACCCTAATGTTGATCCTAATGTCCACCCTGATAATAGCTGTGGCCTGGCATCGCCCTAAATGTAATACATACCTGTTTCTCTGAGAAATATGACTACAAGTTTAGTCTCATAATCTTGTAACATCTGAGAGGCCCATTTTAAACAAGCTTAGCAGTGTAGTTTTGGTTAATTTTTTAGTGTAGGAATCAATTGTTTTCCCGTGCTTGTACCTTCATTCTTCTCACTCATTGCCTCTCTTTTCATGCAGCTGTCACTCTGTGTAGGATAATATTGCTTCTGTTACCATGTAAAACACTTTTGTAAACCATGATACTCTTGTTTTGTAAACCATGATGCTTCCTTACCTTACAGGGGCTTGCACAACAGGAAAGAAGATAGAGAATGCTGAGGCATCCTTTCATCCAGGTAGAACAAAAGGAAAACTCTAATGTGCAGTAAGCTGCACCTTAGGAAGGCTTTCTGGTAAGAAATGCAGAATCATAAATTGCCCTTAGGTGGATATCACCAGAGAGGGAAAGCTGGAGAGGTCCAGCACTGATTTCTGGCTTGCTGGTTATAGCCAAGGGCCCCCTGGGAAGCTGTGACTCCAGGAAAAAAGACGTTGGCACATGGCCTTACCATAATTAAATAGGCCACAACTCAAAAGGTTTGGAAGTATGCAATAAGTGTTATTTCTATAATGCAACGTGATAACTTAAACTGATAAAAATTGGGGTGCAAAATACATTTTTATTATAAGATTAAAAAAGGGCCCTCTCAAACTTTCAACAAAACACCTAAAGAAGGATATAGCAGTGAACTTTATTAATTGACATTTACAGCCTTTGGTGAGAAAAAGATGGGAAATAGTTTAAAATTTAAGGAGACCAGAAGGATTAACTTTGGAACAATTGTTCCAGTAAGACAATTCTTTTCTCTAAAGTGCTAAAATATTTTGATTGATCCCATCCAGCTACCTGCAGTACCCACCAAAAACTTTTCTAAATTTCACACAGGGCCCTTCATGGAGAAAAAGTGAATAAATGCTTATGATGGATACTAAAAAAAAGGTGGTGTTCCAGAGTTTCACATCAGGCACCAGAGAGATGATGTAGACCAGTCGCAGGAAATCTATTTCAAATGTTCTTTCCCCAAGGACAGAAGAAAAATTGCTTCCTTTTCCTATGCCCTTGTCATCCAGAGGTCAGGGAGAAATTCTAATGAAAGGAAAGCACCCCTGGTTTGCTTGCATTTAGCTTGGTCATGTTTGGATTTGGGCTACACAGTATGTCTTCTCTAAGATCAGTGCTAGAGAGTTCTCAGTATTGTCTGGACTATAGCACAAGTTTTTCTTAGACAGACGGCTCATTGTGAAGAGTAATTTACCGAATATTTATACAGTTTCACTTACTTCATCAGTGAGCTACAGTTCACTGACTGTTCTCAGCCACAGTAAAAAGGGTATGACATTGCCTTATGGCTGTTAAAAAGTGTAACATTTTAATGGCAATATTGCTCAAAGAAGAGCTTCAGTCATGACTGATTTTTTTATTATTATTATTCCTTGCAGGTTCTCTTCTAAATCAAGTTGAGGGGAAAAAGACTGTTTAAATTTTACATTTTGAAAAGATAAGCTGAAACTGAAACAATAATCTACCAAATCTATAATGTTTTGAGAACAGATACATAGGCAATTTCATTCTGTGTCCAAATGATTTCCTGTTGTGATCCTCTACATAAGCTTGTTTGATAGAGTGAAAAAAAATCTCCCCTGGTTCATTCATTAATGTGGGGACAAGCAGATCTTGTCTTTCTGTTTGTGATGAAAATAATGGCCATCAGTGTAAGACTCTTCTCCTTTTGCATGTGGGAAAACCTGCTTCCATTTTGGGCAGGACTGTTAATAAAGAATATTGCTATTCCACATGTTTCTGTGAAATGGAGATTCAGGCTTCTGGAGGTTCAGGCTTCCTGCAGAAAGCACCCCATGGCACATGTTCAGCAGACATCTTCAATCTAGGTGGACAGTGGCTCTGGTGCAAACACAACCTTCAGCATTTACTCTCATATCCATCAAGCCAATCTTGGTGTCCATCTCTGAAGGGTTACAATGGTAGAAAGAGACAGAAGCAGCTCTGTTTTTTTGGTCTTCATTCTTTACCTCAGTTTATCAAAGTCCAAGCTCTCCCTTTGGGAAATATTTTCATTCCCCGACTGGTCACATCGGCAGGGTGACATCACCGTGCCTATTCAGCCATTACAGGCAGACGAAGACAGAAGGCAAGATTGCTCTGAGGCACAGTGCTTCTTTTGAACACCTCAGTGTGCATCAACTTCTGAGTAACAACCCTGCTGCTTCAAGTTCAGCTGATCAGATATCCCAGATCATTTGTAAAAGTCAAATCCGGATGAAGAGTGGATTTAAGTAATTCTGTTGTTTGAGTCAATTGTAATATGAAATGTTTATTGAAGCCTTGTTTATCTTCTGGGCTGTGTTTATAAACATGTACTCCATGAAGCTTTAGATGCCCAGTTACATAAAAAGTTTATGTCAAAAGCTGTTGGATTTTCCTTCCTTGTTCCTTGTAATGTTGTATTTGTTTTATGCTATTTGGTGCAGCCAATAGATGCACCAGTACTACAAAAAGACACTGTTCTTTCAGCTTTGGAAGGAAATGTTGTCATTGACATCTTAGAGATATACACATAGAGATAGCACATTTCCTAAAACAAACATCCAGCAAACTTATATATTGCTGTCATTTCAGTTAAGTACTTTATGAGTCAGACATCTGGCCCTCTCTGGGTGCCTCTGCATAAGCTCTTTGTTCAGGGATGTGGAGCAGTCTCAAGACTGTTTGCAAAGACTGCAGAGCAAAGCCCTGTCTTCTCCATCTGGGATGAGAAATGCATGCATGAGCTGCATTTCTGTTCCTTAATTTTGTACAATACCACCCACGGGAGATTTCTCTGAGACAATCCATACATACCTTTCTTTTTTAGTTTACTATCCTCTGCAAATAATACTATGCAAAAAAATAACAGGAAAAACCTACCGGTAAGGGTTTTATTCAGGAATGGAAACTTTTATCCTAATGATCCCCCGAGTGGATTTCATGTGAGTGACCTTTCAGTGTTTTCAAGACAGAAACTAACAATGATAAGGACAACAGACGTACCCCTCCAAATTCACTGAAAGAACTGTTTTGATTCAAAACACTTAGGCTGCATTTATAAACCACTTACTGGGGCCTGATTTCCGTTGCTTTGATGTCAATCTGCTTAGTTTGAAACCCAATGTAAATCAAGTCCTCTTTCAACCCCAGGAAATATGGGGAAGGTGCCAACAGTGAGAAGTTCTTTGTGGGCTTGTTGGGAAGAGCAGATTTTAGACCAGGATGTGTAGACAACTGGCCTTTGCAACTACCCTCAGGCAAGCCTTAGCTGGAGCCTTGTCATTTTAGATGGCCTTTGACAAACAGAGCACTGCGAGGGCTGAACTAAGTAGCAGGATGCTCTTGTCCAGGCTGCAGGTGTTTCGCTGAAGAATTGTGCTTAGAGAAGGAACAGGTTTGCCTTGAACAGTTGCAATAAGCAGCTGTTTTTCATCCTGACTGTGAACTGTGCCATGGGATGTGAAACATACAAGGAAAAGGGGGCAGCTGAGTGACACAAATTTCAGGGAAGCCAGTGCATGGAAATAGAGCTCCAAATTTTGGATAGAGAAAAGGTGTAGATTGAACATTAAACACATTGAAAGATGGGTTAAACATCTTAGCTACATGTTGGCCTGGACTAACTTATTCATGAATATTTCATGTAATTCTGAAATGATTACATGAAGGGGAAATTCATCCAGAAGGGAGACAGATCTGAACATTCCCCCGTACCACGGATGGTGCCTAAATTTAGAAAACTCATGGTGTTTTAGGGAGCTTGGTTTCATAACAGAATACAAAATCCCCTAATCCCAGGAAAGCAAACTGTGGGATCAGCAGTCCTTGGGCATACTGTCTCAGACCAACATGACAACCAGAACGCCTTGCAGGGAGCCTGTACCTACCCAGATCTTCTGATGTGCAGTCAAACTGAGGGAAGACCATTTTTTTCTCCTACACTGAGTTCCACGTGTGGGAAATACAGCAGTGGTCTTTTCCCAAGTACACATGTTTAAACTGGGATATGTGCTTGTTATCATGATAGTATCATCCTGTCATTAGAACATCTTCAGCAAGCAGATAGGAATGGAGATGAAAACCAAAGCAGTAATTTTGCTACTTCTGTTTGCTTGAAGGCATTCTTGTTGATTATACTTTCAGGAGGGCATTAACTATTTGTGTCTCGATGTCCACAGAAGTAGAAGCAAAGCTAACTGTGTCAAATTTTTTGCTATTAGGCTCTTGCTGATGGCATGAAAGTACTTAAAATTTTACATTTTAATGACCATGCTCAGACCCCAACCCCCCTGATGGTAATGTTTTCCAGGTTTGTCCCTACTGTGGGAGCCCAAGATCATCCATCACATTGGAGCAATTTCCACTCCATCCATAAACCTGATCAAAAGCCCAGGAAAGTGACCACAGCTGTGACCCCATCCTCTTAAATATGAATTGTGGTCTTTGTTGACATGCCACAGATTTTTAGTACATACCCAATGGCAGATAATTGCCTTTCAGCATGCTGGGAGATTTTTACAAGTAAACACAACAGCCAGAAATGGATTTCTCAGTAAACCGCATCACTTTTCCCTTCACCTATCCTCCTCATAAGCTGATGTGTTTGGGTGTACAAAGGACACCATTCCAAGCCATTAGGTGACTCATGGTTGCATTTAGCCCAGACATTAAGGAAATGAAAGCTTTTACAGCCATTATATAAGTTGCTTTTGCAAACATTTGTCAGTTATTTATTAACTGCAGACTAGTGTATTACCTATTCTACATAAAAACTACAGTCTATAAACCACAGACAAATTGATAACAGTTAACTTTGGACCAATATATGAACTACATTAAAAATTATCTATTACATATTCATTTCTGTCTAATCAGATATGCTGATTAGACAGATAACCCCTCAATGAGTTTTGTATTTAAATTAAATGTATTTAAATTCTATAAAAACTCTCACAAATGCTACAGCATTTAACATTGTCCAGCATACACCAGCAAAATTAAAAAATAATACAGAATAGCTCCAACCACAACAAATCAACCCTCTGCACCTATTGTAAGTCTAAAATTCCATGCTTGTGTGCACAGATACATGAAAAACCTCTCCAGCCCTGCAGCACAAACTGTACCCCCAGGAATAAGCCAATTATCAGGGTGCTCATTTCTATATGGAGAGGACCAGAAACATCTGTGGGTGAAATATTGTGAGAAAGTGACTTAGGTAAAGAAGTTTGACCTTTTCAGAAAATGGCACTGAGAGAGGTAGTACCGGAGGACCAAAAGAGAGTGAGGTCATTGCTGCCAAAAGCACAGCATTGTATCCTGATTGATTTGGTCTTGCTGTTTTGTGATCTTCTCCTGTTGGTTCCCATTTGTGGTTTCTTATTTCTGTTTCTTACTTCCATTTTTGTCTCTTAAACATGATTGGTACTGTGTACTTCATTCAGCATTGCACACTATGTGGATCTAGCACACTTGAGAGCATTGGCTTTGTACAAATAATCCTGACCTGCAGCAGCAGGCTGCTGCTTCAAAATGCTGCCAAGCCTCACCAAATCAGTGTCAGGCTCTCACTGGAATACACACTGCAGTGGTTTCTTTCCTGATTGCAGAAGGAAGTGCAGGATGACGATACTGTTAGCATCACTGATCTCTGTGTGCTGTCCCACCATAAGTAATAGGATTGATGAGGATATCTATGAATTACTGCTTGATAGAAGGAAAAAAAAAGCCTGACAGATGAATGCAAATCCTGCAACAAGCAAAGTTTTGCACCTCCAGGGATTTTTCAATACTTTTCTGACCATGCTTAAGTTGAAAAGAGGCTTTTCCCCTTTTCCCTGGTTTTCAAACAGTACAATTGCTACATTGTGGTCTCACCTTCTAAACAAACTTCTGAAATGGCAATTCATTAACACTTCCATCTCACTAATGACTGAAGAGTTCTGAAGTGAAAAGCATTTTTTCTCCTTTTTCTGGTTATGCTGTTTGCCAAACCTATATTCCCAAACAGGTATTTAAGTGGACTTCAACCAGACAGAGTCCCAAGAAACACATACTCAACTTTACTTCCTGATATGCTCTGAATTGCTTTTAGTTCTGTATTTCTGTACAAATACACCTAGTGGCTAAATTAGAGGGTGTGAGCTACAGCAAATTACATAGCCTGTTTAGACTTAGAGGCCAGCTCTCCATAGTTAAAGGAAGGTTTGCATTGAAATAGTTCCAGATTTTCTCTCCTTGGTCCAAATTTCCTTTATCACGTGTCCCTTTCACCTTTCTATTTATGCCTCCCTCTTCCCTTTTGGCACCTCAGCATCACCTCTTACATTGCTGGAGGAAGCATAGCACGTCTTTTATTTGAAAAAAAAGTAAAATAAGAAAAGTCAGCCAGCTGCTTTCTTGTTCTGCTTTATCCCTCTGTTCTCCAGCCCTCTCCATCACCCTCCTGACAACATGCAATTTTGTCCTTTTGTCTGGAGGTCTGTTTCTGCTGCAGCCCGTGGCAGCCCAGCAGCCCAGCCCAGGTGTGCTCAGCATCTGCAGCAGGTTTGCATTTCCAGGGGACTCTGGCCTGGGCTGGCATGTGTCACTATCAGACCCCTCAGCACTTGTGGCAGGCAGTGAGGAAGGACAAGGGGAGACACTGAGGCTCTCTGTTCTGGCCCAGACTCACACCTCCACACACAGCCTTTTGCAAGGTTCTTGGTGCATCCCTTGGTAGCAGAGTTTGCTCTGCTAAGGTGGACTGGGGAGGCATCAATCCACCTTGTGTTCCCAGTAAACACGAAAATGCTGGCTCTTCTGTAAAAAGCTGCATCCCAGAAGTACAGAAAATGGCACCAGGAGTCCAAATTTTAGAAGCAGATACTGGACATTATATGGAATTCTTATTACAGGATGCAGTAAAAGTACCTGTTTTAAATGATTGTTAGCCAGATTGACTTTAGCAGAAATGCAGATTTCATTAAAAGAAAACCCCAAACCAATAACCGGTAATGTGCAGTCTTCATAGCCCTTTCTTTTAAAATATTTTCCCCATGATGTAATGTCAAATAAAGACATACAAATAAATATCTTTATGCATATTGTAACAATGGGAACTTCTCTAGAAACAGCAGGCAAAAAACCTCAGTCTCACTGGGCTTTGAGACTGAGGTAAATTTTAAGATAATTTGTTTTTGCAGGTTTGCTATGCCAGAGCACTAAATGCATTTAGAATTGTTCAAAGACAATTTTCAGTATAGTCTTTCCCTGTCACTAAGCATACCTGAGGTTCAAACCAGTTGCATGGTTACTTACAACAGCCCTAAGATATCTCAAAGTCTCATTGTTTGTACACAGAAATTTAAAAATCAGAGACAGCAAGAAAAAGAAATGAAATTTTGGCAAAATTTATTCTCATTGCATTCTCTTCTAGTCAGTGGAAAAATATTTTCTCTCTGTCTTGTGTCAAGTTCCAAAACAAGGAGACTTGAGCAGACATATCAAGCCCAAACTGTGGCAGTCCAGCAATCGTGTGGAAGAATAAAACAAAGTATTAACAAAAAAAAGAATCATTTACAATCAAACATAAAGTCATGATCTTGAAAACCAGATGATGGAAAACTAGAAAGAAACTGAGAAATAAAATCAGCAGATGTGGCCGATGAAAGTTAATGATGGCAATTAATTTTGTCAAAACTGAAAGTAATAGCCCTGTTCCAAATCTATCTACCAGGACTGAAATGAGCAGTGGCACCACCAGAGCCTACACTTCACAAAATGTGAAAGGCACCTTCAACATGACAAAGAACCAAGGTGTGAAATTAGCCAAAGGCTCTGAGGAATGTTCCTAACACAATAAATGTGCACTCATGCTTGTTAATAATGGGGGTTCCACAAGAGGACTGCCAAATGGTAGCACTTCACAGCTTGCTGCCAGCTCCACACCCACAAATCAGCCTGCTACACATCTAAATGCTACCATCCACTGAGCTTCAAAATCACAGGAATCAGCAGGATGGTGTGTGAGTGGTACCAGCTGCACACACTAAAAGGTTGCAGCAGAAAAAAAGTTGAGAAATTAATGATAGGAAAAGTTAACTGCAAGTATTTTATTAGCCCTGTATCTGCAGCCACATTTCCCTCTTGAAAGTTAACATCTTCCTCACCAGAGTGGCCCTTTTCATTACAGTTTTTATTTTATTATTTTATTTTATTTTATTTTATTTTATTTTATTTTATTTTATTTTATTTTATTTTATTTTATTTTATTTTATTTTATTTTATTTCAATAATTAGACTGTTGTTATCTCAATCCACATTTTTTCTGACTCTGCACCCCATCCTCCCAAGGAGCTGGCTCTTGTGAGCAAGTGAAGGCATGGTACTTAGTTGTCTGCTAGGGTTAAACATCTACACAACCAGATGAAATTACTTTGCAATTACTTTTTAATGGCAGCCTCATAAACTGGCAATGATGAAAGTTCATTTTCCACTGCTTTCATACGCATAGAGGTAGCTGTGCCGTGTCATGGTGACCTGTTTAAATACTTCACCCACTGTTGTTTGTACTTTTTTCACTGTTATTTGAAAAATTAAATTTCATTGCCTTGAGCTTACAGACTTCTATTAAACCAGGCTCCCTGATCACCTTGAAATTTACCATGGCAGGAAGCTCTTGTAGGTGAAACATGACATTTTGCTTCACAGAATACCATATTCTTTCTATGGCTCCTAACTGCCAGACAAGAGTGTCCAGGAGACCTGTAAAATAAATTCCGCTTGTGGACACATAATCCAAAACCACTCCTACTTTTCTCAAGGACCGCAAACTACCCCACATATGTGTCTAATAGGATTACATAAAACCTGGTGGGCTTACTTCAGGGGCCTTACTCTGCCTAGGTGAGGAAGACTATGGGGCATCAAGAGAGCTGTGGCTGAGGAAACCATGACCAATTTGGGGAATTGGCATCCTGACAGGCCTGGGAGGTACACGAGACACAGGGGGTGTTGACACTCCCAGGTCACTGTTCTGGGAGACTTGGAGTGGGCTGGCAGGAGGCTATACAGCTGTGCAGCCCACTTCTGCACATCTGGGCAGGGAATGTGAAGGACCCTGCATTTACTTCTTTGAAGCTGACTTAAATTATAAACATGTTGGAGGCTGTGCTTCTTTTTCCATGAGGGACCACAGGTCAGAAAAAAACATGAGAGAGAGGAAAGTAGAGGAGAGAGGGTTCCCTCCCTGTTATCTTTGTTTATTCCCATCCCTCTCCTAGGTTTTCAATGCTCTTTCCTCACTTTCTGAGACAAGTGTATTAAAAAAAGCAAGAACTAGAAGAAGAACAAAGATGAAAAGCGGATTTTAAAAAAACCCAACAAAACAACAAAGTTAAGAGAAATTAAAGGCTACAATGTCTTTTCTAAAATGGGAAAAAGAATGTTTTCCTGAATTTGAAGTTCTTTCATTAAACAAAGAGTTTTGGCAAAGCTGCAATTTTCCAAAAATGCTTTTGGACAAAAAGTATTCATAAATTTTAGTAGAAACACAAACTCCCAACACCCCAAGCTAGCATGACCTATACTAATGGGGACAAAAGTAGAGGAATTAGGAATGAGCTGGACTCCGAGGAGGACCCCTAGAAAAACTTGCAACACCCTAAAATCAGAGAAGACCCTGTGGGAGAGGAATGTTGATCTGTGCTTTGTCATGCAGCCAAAGCACCTGCCAGCAGCAGCATCTTCCTGGAAATAGAAGTGCACTGCACCTCCATGCTCTTCCCTCTGCTGTGGAGTCATTTGGTAATCACTGCCTGTTCTACATGCAGCAGAGGAGCGTGAATAGGTTCTGATTACCTACTTCTTTTCTTTTAGCTGTGGATAAAGCCTGCACTCTAGTGGACTGTCTCTATAGGAAAGTGTAATCCATTTATTGACTTGTGGACTATAAAGACTGAATTTCCAGAAATGTTGGACTCTCTTCTAGCTTCACCTCTCGAGGACTGTGAAGACACCAAAATCAAGAAGAAAAGTGCTTTAAGACAGTCTTATCCTCACTACAAACCTAGGTCTCTAGAGAACCTCAGAGTTTCTGGTTCTGTGCTATGCAGTTAGAACTTCCTTTCTGGTAAATTTCCACACTGAAGTAGCAAGGCTCTCTCTTTAAGGGCTGGTTTTGAAACCAAGGATATTAAGGTAAACCTATTTGTTGACTCTACAAGGCTTTGGAACAAGTTCTACGCTACTCACTTGTGGAAGATTCATGCCTATACTAAATGGTGTACTTGTTTAGTTTTAAAAACACTGGAGATACCAGGAAGTAAACATACTCTTTGCTTTAGGCTTGTCCCTAAGTCTTGTGCCAAATCTGAGCTTAAAATATTTACTAATACAATAGGGAGCTGGAGAAAATAAAAGAATTTGTTTAAAAATCTGAATGCTTGAGGCATGTTTGTTATACTGTCTTCTCAAACTGCTGCCTAAAACTGCAATGTTAAGCATGAATAAGGGGGAACAAGAGCCAAGTGTTGTACTATTAAGAATAATAAGAAATGTTTCTCTGTGTGTACTTATTTTTTGTGCAAAAGGGGGAAGCAACAATACTGTTTCCATTTATACAAGTCTCATGGGCAGAGGTAAAGCCAGTTCAATCTTCCAGCATTTCAATCCTCGCACAACTAAAAGACATTATCAGAAATGCCTATCTTGTTTGTTTGTTGGTTTCAGTGCATGTGATCACATTTCTTCTGTGTATGGTGGGAACAGTTAGATGACTGCTTCTGTCCCCCAGCAGCTTTAAAGCCTGTCATCCATCCTCATCTGAATTAAATAGCAGGTAGCCCTCCATTTCAGCTGGTCTGGTGGAAAGAGGCAGCCTGTGGTAGCAAAAGAACTATACTCATTCCTTCTTTAAGGGAGAAGGAGCAACTCAGTTTGTCCTCTTACACTGGCCCCTCAGACAGAGAGAAGTCATCAGTGAATGGTGGTTCTGAGTATCCATATATTGCGAAAATTAAACAGAGGTCATGTTCTATTTTTCAAGGGTTCTTTCTTACCTGGAGTCACAGGGCTTATGCTTAGATTAGCTCAGGCTACCCTGAAGACAGGTTATGCACACTATTGTCTTTCATGTAGATGTTAGTATGCCATTCAGCATGAGCTGCACCGTAGTTCTGATAGTATTTAAGCATAAACTCAAAATGTGCAAAGTGGAAACCACCTGAAAGGGAAAATCACCTGAAAGGGAGGGAACTGGCAATTAGTCCCAGTGCTGAAGAGCTACTTCCTTCACATTGCCCCAAACTGAGATTCTGCCCCTGATAACAGCAGAAGGTTAAAACTTGAGCCAAATTGGATGTGACCAGAAGGACCAATATTAAAAATCAGGTCTGCATGAGTTGCTGGAGATCATGCCAGACAAAGTGTGGTTCTGTGTCAAGTGAGCATTCCTTTATGACATTCAAGGTTTTGAATCCTAGTTGGAAGTTCTCTGCTGTTATATAGCTCATGTAGTTAAATATAGAATATAGTTAATAGTGTCAAATTCTTTTAATTTTTCTATGGGCTCAAAGGCTATTGGAAATTTACATGTGTAGTGTCCTCATCTTGCTTTTTGACATATAAACAGCTGTATTGTAACAACTGTAGTAATTAGGATGATCAGTGGCTTTGTATTTATATTTGATAGATCTCTACCAACAGTTAACATTACCAAAACTAGAACACCTACCGATGAAAAAAGAGAATTGTAGCAGAAATTGAAAAGAAGGCACTTAACAGATGAGATGATGCTCTGGCTACTTATGTTGTTGTCAGACTAAACACATCAGTCTGTCTTTCTTAATGGTCTGGTTCCTTCCATTTAACAGAAGTTGAAAGTTCATTTGTTTTTGTAACCCAGCCTCTCTAGTATTAATTTTCTTTTGGCTCTATGAAGCATCAGAATCATTCTGCTGACAAATGCTACTGCAGTCACCATGAGGAGTCAGGAATTCAAGGACTGAAGTTTGGGTGTAATGTGCTTGTATCTGGCTCAGTGCAATTTCCAGCTGCTTTATGCAAAGCCAGACATGGCTTACAATTCATCAGCTGTAAAACAGGACTTAGAGGCACAGGCAGGTTAGTGTACAAGAGAGACTGTGCTGTAAGTTAGAAGGGTTGAGACTATTGACAGTCATGCTCCAGGTTCTCACCTGATAACAGAATCAACTATCACTACATATTTTGTCACTCTGCCAGACCCCATCAAGTAAATGTAACTGTTTAAATAAGACCCTAAGGCTTTTTAACCCATATTAATATTTCATATCCCTGATAATTTCATTCAAAACAGGTAATAGGAGATGAATGTTCCAAAGCCAGAAAGATTCCCTTTTCCTTTCCCCTTTCCTTCTGCTAGGTAACTCCACCCCACAGTAAATGACTCATACCTAGTGTACATGGGGTCCTTAAAATGCATTGCCATGGTGCAGGTAGACTTCAGGCATGTGGGCAAGCTCGCCTTTATCTTCATTCCTCTAATATTGTTTGATAATGCCATTTTGATAATGTTGGTTTATTTGACAATACCATAAAGGTTCCACTGGGTAATAACTCCCCATTAGAGACCTGCAAGTTTTACAGGGCTGTTCTCAAGGACTCATCATCAAACCTATAGAATCTTCAAAGGGGATACTCCTCCAAGGCCTCCTGGAGGCTGGATGCCATGCAGCTCTGGTGACTGCTCAGTATTTTTGTTGAGCAGGAGAAGCTCCAGGGTGCTGGCCCCTGCTGACACGAGGCTGGCAAGTTCTGTGTGGTAATTGACAGCAGATGGGACGTGCTGTGGCAGCCCTTTGTGAGAGAGCTGGGAGCTCTGCTCCAGCACGTGGCAAGGCTGGAGCAAGGCAGGGCTGGCACTGAGCGCTGGGACTGCAAACAGGGCCAAGCACTGGAGGAGGGTATGTCCTCTCTCCTTTTGTTCCCCTGCCCACCATTCCCTCCGTCCCCGCAGACAGGCCATAAGTTCCACCAGGGAACATATTACTTGCAGATGGATGTTTTCTGAAAGTACCAGAGACAAGTTAATGTACAATTCTGAACAGACCCAGAGCTTTAAAAAAAATTGTTACTTTCGTAGAAACCATAAAATGATTTGCTCCCCTGCTCTCATTAAAAAAAA
>VYXD01001091.1:28525-45572 GCA_013397195.1 Hylia prasina | reverse complement strand
TTTTTTTTTTTTTTTTTTTTTTAGTTTTCTCAAAAACTAGCCTTCTATGCATGCCTTATACCTGAAAATAAATAAAAATCCTCGACCTAAAGAGTTGAAAACCCAAAGTCTGGTGTATGGCCCACAGGTAATTTGTAAAGATCAAGAACTATAAAAGTCTGTTCCCTTACAGGGAACAGGAAAGGGCCTCTCTGAGAGTGGGCAAAGCCTGATGCAACTTAGGCAGGGGAAGTGTGTGCATGCCAAGGGCCCTTAAGTCACCGTGTACTTCAAAGCTGTAACTTGAGCTTCCCCANGGCTGAGGCAGCAGGGGAGGCAGGAGAGGCAAGTGAAAAAGATGGGGAAAAAGAAAGTGCTGTGATAATGAAATGTTCAGGAAACAAAGCTCTCCTGCTGCCCAGTCCACAAATGTGAAATTACTGCTGTTGGCTCCAAAAGTGCTTGCTTTCTTCACTCAGGCAATTGAACTGTGGCATCCTCAAATAGAGGTAACATTCAAGGAGCTTAGGAGTAATGCAAGCCAGGCTGCACTTACTGCCTCACACATAATTCCTTCCCAGTCACAGTTCTGAGAGTTTGGGTTTGTTTGTCACACAGACACAAGCAACTTACCTTTTTACTGGCAACACTCATCTCAGCGTGGATCTCCAGGAGTCCAGCAACAGAGAGGACACAGGAGAGGCTGATAGACTTGCATGGGTTTCCAAGACCATGGACCTTTCTAACTGAAGACCAGACCTGGGGGTCCTGCACGCTTAGAAGTGGAGCACTGGACTTAGATTTGCAGATGGCTGTTTCAAAATACGACAGTTCATGCAATGTTTGATATGATTTGCAAAACATGTCTTATTCAAGAGACAAGCTAGGTCAGTCATGTCAAGCAGGCTTATGGTGCATTCATCTTTCCCCTTACTGAATCTCAGCCTATGTCTCCACACTGCTGTGGTGCCCTGAACATAAGGCTGTGATTGACAAAGCTGACCCATGTAAATTCACTTTGTTTTCTGAAAGCCAAACCTTGCAGACCGGGCAAGGGAATAACTAGTTCAAGGGGAACTAATTTTTCAGAGACCAGCCCTACAGGCTTGACTAATCTTCCCCACTGGAAGACTAGATGATTAGTAATTTTAAGTTAAGTAAAAATTAATGAGTATGTTGTGGAAAGGAGAATCTGCGTATCATAAATACGTCTCTACTGACTGTTAGGGAAAAGAAAAAAAGAAAAATGAGTGGGTAGGCTATAAATTATTAAGCTATCATTTAGGAAATCTAGACAGGGGAATTAAGAAGGAAAGGAATAAAATTCTTAAGGATTTATTTTATTGACCAGTTTCCAAGTTAGAAGAAGGTAAGAACTTAACCCTTCATTTTGAGGCAATGGTTATAGCTGGTTCTGTTCTTTATAAGGGATTGCTGATGTTTGTTATTAATCATCTTCATCTTCAATGATATTATTAACCTTGGGAGGTCATTTCAGGCAATAGTGACTGAAAAATACCAGTAGCACCTGATGGATGGCCCCAATCGCAGCATTACCTGCACTGCATAAGATGGTTGCTGCTGCTGCTCTGGACATAAGCAGTCCAAGCATACAGAAATGCAGGATCCAGGGCACTCCCAGACACCATGTGAAGGATGGCAATACCATCAGATACCATCAGAGAAAGTGAGCCCTGCCAGCCTGTGTTCTCTCCTAATTTCAAACTCTGGCCATAACACTTGCCCAAGATAAATGGGTTTGTCTGCCTGCAGCCTGTGAGCTCCTGACCTAAGGCAACTGAGAAGTCACTTGAACTTACACCAGATGCATTATCTTTTAGAGATCAAAGGGATTTTGTGGGGTGGGAGGAGACCTTTTTCACTTCCTGCTAGCAAATGGCAGTAGAAATCCCCTCTTGGACATGAACTGGAAAACCTGGAAACTATCCAGAGGGTTATAACCAATGGCCATCGGCCCTTCCCATCTTTCTTGGCCACAGCCAGAGCAGGCCTGGACATTCAGTTTTCATAATAGAGACCCTTCTATACTTCCTCTGATGTACATTCACTGTCAGGAGACAGTGCCATGTTCATCAGTGCTTCTGTAAACCCCTCCATGAACTAACACTGGTCTTGTTGGAGCTGAGCCATCACTCCTTGCTTCTAGACTCAGCAACCAGGGTATTTTTCTGGGAACACCACAACCAACTGATGGCAGAAACACAATTATAATGAATCTGGCCAAGCAGTAGAACCTCTCACAGCTTTAGCAAGACACTGCTGAGAGTGGCATGGCATGGCTTGAGATGAGCCCTGACACACTGAGGCCAATTATGATCAATTCTTTAAGAGCCAAACATGCCAAATCAATGCCCATTGCCTTTTTCAGTACAGCTCACAGTCCTCACTCCTCCTGTGCCACCCCGCTGTGCCAGCAGAAGGAAATTCAAGTCACACCCTGAGCCTCTAGAGAACAAAATCTGGTGAAGTAGTGAAAATCCATTCTTACAGGCTTTTAAAAATAAGACAGCAGATTTTGTATTGAAGTTATTAAGATGTACATGCTTTTTGCTGAGTGGACACTAAATGCAGGAACTCTCAGCAGAGGAAGGGAGGTGACAGTACAAGGCATTAACTTTTCAAACTTCTGCCTCAGTATTCTTCCCATCTTATTTTTAGTGCCTTCAGTTGTCATATTTTCCTGCTTTCTTCTGCCTCCGTTCCTTTTTATTCTTTCCTTACATGAGTGGCATATTGCTTTCTTCTTAAATGTTCAAATATTTAGAAGTGCCAAGATGATTTGGAAGCTCTTGGAGGTGATTTTCTGAGGGTGCATGGGACAGTAGCTGCTAAACAGCCATTCTTGTTTGCAAAATTGGTCTGGGAGTTTAGTCAGGTACCTATTTAGAGATGATTCCATGAAATCACATGCAAGAAAATAAGCTAAATTTCCTGAATGCATTATGAAGAAAAAATAACAAGCAACACACATAAAAACATGGTGGGAACTCATGTGTAAATCAGCAGAGGGGAAAGAGTATTTGTTTCAATTCTACCATTTATTTCAGAGAATGATTTTAAAGCCTCAGTTCAATATTTTAATAAAAACAGTAAAACAACTGACTTCAGTTGTTCTTAGATACCTGGTATTTTGATGGGGGCTTTTACATGGTACAGCCATCTCTATGCATCTGAAATAAAACATAGAAAAAAAATATTAATTTACTAGTGATTTTGAAGGTCTAAGTATTTTTGATAGTATTGTTTCACTGAATCAAGTGTTATTTTCTTAGGCTGCTGAGAGTAGAATTTTATTTGCAAGATCTACTTGCATGTCACTGATCAAAGTTAAGCTTAAGTTTACCAAATTAAAAAAAAATAATAAAATAAAAAAGAGCCGGTTTTATGCTGAAGATAGAATTTTCAAATATTCTTAAAAAACTATTATCACAAAAGAAAAAAAAAATTGAGCTTCTTTCTTTCATACAGAAGAAGATAAACCACTGAAAAAACAACAATCTGAGTCTTCATTTTTCTTTTAAAGCCAGGTATAAATTTTAAAGCAAATTCTTAGTCAGAATTTGTCATAGTACAGCTGAATTAATGATGTATCAAAGTACAGTAGAACTTAGGAACCTAAATAATTTTCTAATCAACATCTTTGAATCACTACTCAAGTGCTTTTCAGTCTAACTTAGATACTAGATATTAAAGAATTTTTGTGCAACCACACAGGTTTAAATTTAACTTGTCAATGGGGTGGCAGCTTCTAACTTCTGAAAAACCAAGAATTTATAAGGTGAAGTGTCCCAAAGACCTTTAATGCCTTCCAGTATCAGGGTCTAACTTATATGTGGGGATGGCTAGAACAGCTCCCATTGCTGCCTTGAAGACATCCATCTGTCCCAGAGCAAATACAGCTGCTTACGGAGCAGCTGGAGCTCTGCCATGCCTTACAGGCTGCCACACACAGGTGAATCAATGCTTCAAAGACAGGTTTCCACTCCCTTTAAAGCTCCATGCTGCCATGGCTACTCTGCATTGAAAATAAAATTCAAAAGTGGTTTTTAGCTGCTGGAATTTGTACCCAGTCCTAAATATGCACTTTGTCATATGCAGCTTTGGGTGTTCAAGATGGTAACAGAGTTGGTATCAGGCCTTAGCAAAGACTGACAACAGCTACCATTGTTAGTTCTGCATTTCTGTCCACTTTGTCCACTTACTGACAAAATGAATCAAACAACCATGGCTCCCACAATGAAAAATGCCTCTTTCAAAATCATTTCTGTGAATAAGCAAGCCTCCTCAAGAAGTCTTTCAATGGAAAAATAATAATTAATTCTTGTACTGGGCAATGACTTTGCTTTAATCTTTGATCCTATTGTCCTCAGCTAATGAGAAGCAACGTTCTGTTTGGAAAGGGTGTAAAGGGTTTATGTCATTGTCTTGTCTTGCAAAGCCCCATAAAGTTTTAAATCCTTAACCATCTAAAAAGGGTGACAATATATGTTCAGAACAAGTTTAGTGCTGTTTTCTGTTTTAGTGATTGGTGTTTCCCTTTCCATTCCTGTACACAGCCTACTTTCAAAAGAATAGATCTGAATGGTATTTGCTTCCACACACACAAAATAATTTTAAAGAAAATATTGCTATCATCTTAGGATTTGAAAATAGGTCATGAACTTGCACTGCTGATGACTTTCCTCAACAAGGTCCCAGGATCCTGAAGTGCTGGTCTAAGGAAACTGCGTTCTCTCCTTTACCTTGTCTGCCTCCAATTTGAAGGTTTGACAAACATTTCTTGAGTTTGCTGACCCAATGATTAAAAAACAGCTTGTGAATCCTATCTGAGCTGGCGTGAAGGACTTCTGAAATGATGACTCTGGCAATGAATGATCACCCACTGCTGTCTGTGCCAGAGTGGGTGCAGAATTGTCCTTGTATGCAATCTTCGGTGAAAAATAAAAGGAATTGGGAATGGAGACGGGAAGGAGGAAGAGAGATGAGGGGAGGGGAAGGAAGGGCAGGGAAGGGAAGGACCTCCTCCCCCTTCTTCTTCGCTGGCATTGGTGACTGCATTGTTGTTCCTCTCATATATTCTCATTCATCTCTTCTTTGACTGCAATTACATCTGTGCAATAACTTCTTTTCTTAAATAGGTTATCACAGAAGTGTTAATATTTGGTTCTGCCTTAACCTTTCTCTCCCTCTGCTTTAAACTCCCCCTCCCTCCCAAAACAAACCCAAACTCACTGTGGTGACAGAACCCTCTAAGAAAAGGGTCTTGCACTGTTACACTTGGAACATGTACTAAAAAATGGAACATGTATTCTCCTTGAGGCAAAGAAGACTCCAGGGAAAAAAAATAAAAACAAACAAAACCCCCCCAAGTTAATAGGGGAAAAAAAAAAAAAAGTCTTCAATAATTCTGTTTACTTGTAAGTGTATTGGGAAGTGCCTCAAATTTCTTTTCCTCAGCTACCATGTCCTGGGATAAAGTAGGGCAGGACAGAAACTTTCAAATGTTGGGTACTGGTTTTGTGTGGCCAGGTCTTGGTAGCAGAGTGGGGGGTCCGGGGTAGGCTCTCTGAGAGGATTCTGCCAATATGGACCTGCTGTAGGCCAAGGCCAAGGCCATCAGTGACAGTGAGATCATCTTTGTGATAACACATTTAATAATAATAATAATAATAATAATAATAATTTAAATTATTGCACAGCAATAAAATAATTGCAGCTGAAGCAGAGTTGAGTGAGAATATGTGAGAGGAATTGCTCTGCAGACACCCAGAGCAGTGAGAAGGAGGGTAGCAGGCACTCTAGAGCTGAGATTCCTGTGCAGCCAGTGAGGAGCACTGTAAGGCAGCTGTGCCCCTGCAGCCCATGGAGGACCATGGTGGAGCAGAGATGCAGCCTGTGGAGGACCCCATGCTGGAACAGATAGATCCCATGGACCTCCCAGAGCCAGGGGATGTGGGCAAGGAAAGATGGGTACATGCAGAAGCCTCAGAGATGGGGTTACAATACCCCTGGTGCTGTGTCAGCATTGTATTGTACCCCTGTAACAACACCCCTGCATTGCAAGAGGGTGTGCTCTGTCACAGGGACCTACCTCCAAACAGGGAGAGAGAAGAAACTTCAGCAACACAATGAACAGTGGATCAACTGCCATGTAAGACTCACGGCTGATGGTCCAGGAGTGCCAGAGTTTGGAATTGCTGGAAAAGCCAACAGGGATGTGAATGGCTTGAGGGTTATCCGTGACTAAGGGAGGGCAGTGCACCTGGTTCAGAGAAATTTTTTGTTTCATTTAAGAGCTTTTATAGAGCTCATAGGTTTGAAATTTCATGAGTATGATTTCAATGACGTGATCATGGACAAAAGCCTGTGAAAATGACAAGCAAAGGTTAATGGTTTTGGTTGTAGACCATGATATTTTTGGGCTGAAGACAAGAAAGTTTTGACAAGTTCTATCCTTCATAACTAACTGATGAATTTTAAACGAATGTGTACTCCTTCCTATATTTAAAAATATTACAGTCATAATTTTCCAGTGGAAAGGTTTTATTATTTGGTATTTTATTTCAGCTCAACACAATCAATGCAGTGTGACAGTAACAATAAGAAATTCACACAAAGTAAAGACTGAAGGACAAATGACATAACAGATGGAAATGTTATTAAAATGTCATTAATATACATAAGATGCAAGAATAAATGTTCATTAAGTTATTATATTGTAGAGAGTGAAGACATTTTGTAAAGTTCACTCCAACACTATTAAATGTCTAGTGGGATATCCAGAGAAGGAAAGAATGACAATATAGAAAAGGAAATTTTGATGGAAGAACAGAAGCTTTCTCAAAGAAAAGTTGTATACCAAGATTCTTGGTCTTAGACCAAGAGTAAATTGATAATGATCAATTTGGCTAGCAAACTAGTAAAAACCCCAACTTTAAGATGTATTCAGTGGCTTAAGATAAATGTAATGCAGATAAGAATCCATGTTCTTGTAGATAAGGAGAACTTTACAGTTCTTCCTAAAGATATACTGTTCTTTTTTTCATTAAAACAGTGAAAATTACATCTATTTCACCAGTTTCCTTACAAGTCTCAGAAATAAAACTCATACTTGGTGTTTGCAGTTGTTCTAGCTCTGGTGTTTACTGATTCCTTAGTAATATTTTTAGTTAGAAAAGTAAAATTTGTCAGAAAATAACCTGTGATTATTTCCTTTCTGAAGGAAACATTTTCAGAATACGATATGCCCCACTGACATTGGAGTGACACTGAAACAGCTCCGTAGGATTTCTCTAAATTTGTATCCATTCATTAGTATAAATGTCAAGCTCTTACTCATTTGTTTAAGTTGCAATCATACATCTGTTTTTCACTTACACAGTTGCCCTTACACAACTATTTACCCACACAAATGATAAACCACATTACCTGACTTAGTAATACAAAGCTATTTTCCAGAAGAAAAAGATGGGACATGCAGTTGGCGACATCTGTCTCCACCTCATATCTGTATAGCTGTGATGGCCATTGGAGACACTAGGAGTCTGCTGCTTTTCCAGAAAACAGGATAATTAGGATTGCTATGAACAACAAGTGCAGGAATTCCCTTTTTCTTTCTTTTTTTTAAATCGATTCTAGTACTTCACTGGCTACATATTGCTAAGGAGGGAACCAAAGACTAGAGAAATTATGGAATAAGAAAATAATAATAAGAAAAAATAGATTCAGGGGTGTGACCATTAATATTAAAAAGCATTTGTACAAAGTTCATATAATAAGCAGAAAGCACACAAAATTCTTTCCATCAATAGTGTACATTCAGCCATCACGTCCCATTTGGATGTACAAATTTAACATCACCACAAGGCACTGGATAATTTCACTAAGTTCTGAAGGGCAGAAAAATATTTGTTTCAACACTATCACCCCTGTGCATAACAACTTCTGGTCACAGGCTGTGAACTGAGCATGAATGGTCTCTGGCATGGGAAGCTGAAATCTCTGCCCTGGGAGCTTCAAACAGAAGAACAAATGTTCAGCTGAAGGGAAGTCATGTGACTAGCAGCTGGCAGGGTTTTTACTGAGTGGAGATCCTTGCTGGCAGGGCAGCTATGCACAGGCTGTGAAAGGCTGCATGAAGGGAGATGGCAGCACTCACTTGTGTCCTATGTGGTACAGAGTTCTTCTTCAGCACAAACAAGGGCCTGCAAAGCCTCCCACATACAGAATATCTCTTGGTTTCCTCTGGGTTATCCTTCACTCTGATGGTCAACTCCTGCCCATGCCTCCCTCTCCCCCTTTTATTTTCTCTTGCTGAGCACAAGATTTAAACTTCTTTGAAGCAGGTGCTTTGCAGATGCAAGCTCCAAGTTCCGCATCAGTCGCTTTTTGCCCCTCCTTCAAGGGCCAAGCACAGGAAGGCACACATGGTTTGCCCCACAGTTCCACCCTCTAACACTCACTGAAACCCTGCAGAATCCACTCTCTTCCAGACAAACTCCATTTTGCATCCCATTGCTTAATGCACTGAATTACCAGCTTGTTTGGCTCTGTCTTTTTTCCATTGGTTAGGTGTCTGGGAGTGGCATTTCCCTGGACTTTCTAACAAGCTAGTACTAGTCCTCCATCTGCATTCCTCACTAGCACTGCCACATACCATGGGAAAAACCTCATGAGTCCAAATCAAACACCACATTTTGTTTGATTAATAAACTGCACCTTGAGCACCAAAGGATGACAAGCTCATGTTAACTTTCTGTGTGGCCTAGGACAATTTAAAAGCACAAATGACAGCACCTTATGTGACTCTTGCCAGGAGTTTTTTAAACTACGCCAGGCCAAAACAGGTTAATAAATGAAAACCAAACAATATTTGCCACGTGTGTTTGAAAGCAGAAAAAAAAATTTAAAAAATCTATATAAACCATCCGCTGTAGTTATGCCACAGAAAAAAAGCTTTAAAACATGTTACTTAAGTGCATAAAATAAAAAAAATCAAAACCATGTCAGCTTAATGTTTCAGCCCCTTAACTGCTCTTTTGGAGGGGGGATAGATTTTTTTTAAAATAAATTAGAGAAGGTTTGGAAGGGTAATTGAAGAAATTCCAGCTTAGTGTGATTTCAGAGGAACTTTCTGGGATCCACAGGCCAGACACATCATTTGTAGTCTGTGTATGTATAGCTGAGCACCCTCCAGCATGCTATCAACAAGGCGTCTGGTGGGGTGCCTAGGAAGCTTCCAATATCCAACTTCAGCAGCCCAGCTGGATTGACCAACTATTTATTATTTACCTATTTACTTACAGAGTTTTTCTGTCAGAACAACAGCAGGCAGGGGGGAAGAGGCACCGGAGACCATCATTCGCCATGCTAGAGCTGGGATGTGGTCTTGTGGGATTGCTCTCCTAGTCCCTGAAAGAGCACTTTGCAAATGGGCTGGAAACTGAGGATCCCCTTGCACTTGCTCAGCTGCACGGTGGCTGATGCATAAGGAGGTGGGCTGCATTCACACAAGAGCTGGGGCACCAGTGGGTTTAATGCTCCAGGCTGTCATCTGGGTTGGCTCTCCCAGACTGCTGCCTTTTTCGGGACTTAGTGCTGGCGGATGGAGGGTTGGACACAACCCACATGCTTCAAAGGCTTGCAATCAGCCACTCTTTTTCAAGAGGACTTTATCCCTCTCCTCCACCTTTCCCCTGCTGCTGCAAAAGCTGCTGGTCATCATGGTGGTAACAGGTCAGCACCATGCCATTGGGGGCAAAGGGACTGCTCTCCTCTCTTGATCAGTCATTTCTACCTAACTGACTGGGGCAAACAGTTTCTGACTGATTCACTCTCTGAGCCTGTGAGGCTTGGCATGTAGGATGCAGAGGCATCATGCAGTGGTCAAAATCATGTGCTGGTAAAAGGAAAATGACATTGCATGTAATGGTACAAATGCTAAGGACAAGGCATCTCTGTCAATAACTTCTGATGTTAGCTTTACAATAACACTAATGTACAAATACCTTTTATATTGACATGCCCAGATGTGCACACCACTTCTTGAGCTTCTTCATCACACTCTGCCCACAGACAGTTTAGCAGCATGGTCAAAACATGGAGAGTGAAAAAACAACGGATCATGATCCTTATCTGTCACATAATATAAAGCAACAGTCACAACCAGCTTCCATCACAATAGAGGCAAAGCCTTGTCAGTGAACAAGGCTATCTGGTCATGAAATGGTGGCCCACTTTTCCCTCAATTCTTCAGCCAAAGCTAAAGGCCTCTGTGGAAGGTGAGCAAGCTCAGTCAAACAGTGCAGTGGTGACTAGACAAAACTCTCTCTTCTGAGTTATGCAACAAGTCTGACTGACAGGTCTAAAATGCAGGGTGGATCTCCAGACCTGGTCAGGAAGCATATAGCTGGCCTTCAACTGGGATTGTATCCTCCCTGCAATCTGATGCTAGGGTACTTTTGAATTAAGGGGAAATTTCTAGCACATCTGAACGAAATTCCACAGTGTCTCTCAGAAAACATTGCATGTGTCCACTGTAAATTTAAGACAAAGTATACAGAGCTGGTACAGAGTCACTCTATAATGGCTAATGAGATGAAAAACTAATAGAAAGATGAAACAACAGTTTCTTACACAGTTACAAATGCACAACAAGATAGTATGCAAATTTCATTTTCCAATAAGTATTTTAATGGCAGGAATAAAAACTTGCTAATGCAGTTTTCCACTTCTAGGCTTGCTGCTCCAGAATGACTTCTATTTGTTCTCTACAAGGTAATACATATATACAAATAATATAATAATATGAATAAAATATGTAATGAATAGTTGAATGTATATCTGTTCTAGCCATGGTGGCTAGAACATATATAAAACCAGAACTTCTGTTGAACTAATCCACATCTAGCCAATGTCAGTTTCAGACAAGGATTTTGTGGATGGTAAGAAAAAAAACCTAGAAAGTTCCAGGTAATAAATAATCAGAGCAGTAAGCAGGTACAGTGTGACAGCAGATGCAGGTCAATCACAGAAACAATAGGGCCAAGTTATATCTTATTAAGAAAGGCAGATTTAGGTAAACTAGGTTAAATGAAAAAAGGATAATTTAGCAAAAAGCTAAAGCCAGGTTCAAAATTAGTTCATAATTACTAAATAATGCTTACTCTCACTTTACCCTGAGGCTTGCCAGAGATTTCTGCAATGTGTTTCTTCATTTAGCAATACTTCTGCTAAGGGAACACAGCAATCATGGTGGCAGCAGCAGATTCTGTCACATACGGTGTGCCAGCAGCCCAGTGTTTTCAGATGTGTTGATCCCAGCTAGACACACACATCCCCTTTCTCTTGCTAAGAAAAGAGCATCTCATGTAATGAGATGGCTAAATATGGATGTGTGCATGCTTGTGGGCAAAGGCAGGAGAGTGGCACACCGGGGAGCACAGCTCAGTTAGACTCAGCGAAGCACCTTGCAGATCCTTCCTATCTTTACATTAAAAACTTTTACATGTCTGGGGATATCATCTGAACATTGGATTATAAGCCACAAAGGAGTTCAGGGGCAATTCCAAAAGCAAATTAAAGCCTCCACAACCCATAGCAAAAATGATGCTGTTTGCTGTGCATACAGATGTCTGCTCTGCTATGCCAATGATTAACTCTTTTTTAGACAGAGGAAAATGCCTTGACAAGTTATAGACAAAAGAAGTGACCCTAGAAAGAGAACTCTGTTAAAAATATGTCTTTTCTTTGCTTTCAAGAGGAACAATAGCTATTAGCTGTTATAGTAAATCACCAGTTGCGAATTTATGAAGGCTTTCAAACCCTTGATTATCTGTGTGAGTGATGAATCCCATTGTGCAAGATGCAAAGCACCCTGAGCCTGATCCAGCAAAGCTATTAAGCATGTGCTTCATATTAGGCATGCAAGCAAACACAGTAAGATCAACATATATGAGTTTAGCATATGTTTAAGTGCTTTACTGGACCAGGGTCAGAGTGCATTGCAACTTGCAGGATGAACTTCTATGAGAATGTAAGTGCTTGTGTCTGAAACAGTACATGATGGAAATCTATTTGAAACTGCAGTCCATTTCCATATATCTTAAGCTACCATTCCATGTTCAATTTGGAGAAGACATTCTTTTAGTAGTTCTGCTTTTAAATTAGCAGAACTAAAGCTATGTATCTGCAGGTGGAGACTGCTGAATAGCATCTCCTACTCACCTGCCCTATCCACCTCTGAACTAGAGTACCAAATAAAGAAAATCAATCCAACGCACAGCAGGACCTTCCTTTTCATTTTGCAGAACCTTGATATTATCCAAGTACCACACCTAGATTTCATCTGCCCTAATTTTCTTGACAGTCAGGAATCTATATCTAGCTTCAGGAAGATAAGGAAAAAAGTATATAATAAGACAGGTGATAAAATAACTACACAGCCTGATAAGAATACAAAGGAAAGGGATTGTAGCTGTTCAGCCCTCCCTTCTGTCTTCCAGCAAACATGTTGACAGACATGTTCAATCAGATTCTTTGGGGGATTTTTCCTCATTCTTTTTAATAATTTTAACTTGACATCAACAAACTTCTTATACTTCTACTGAATTTTCATCACCTGTTACAACTCACTCCCACTTAGGTTGGTAGAATGTGTGTTTGCAAGCACCAGTACCAAATCAAGCTCTCTCCTCTGTTAAAACCAGAGACAGTGTTGTGCACATTTTAAATAAGTGTGCCCACAATATATGCCAAATAATGAGTGACTGAAAGGGGGAAAGATAAAAGTGTAGCTGGAAAAGGAAAGCAAACATATTATAGGTGGACAAACAGAGATGAATGCAAAGCCCTATCCAGCTGCCCTCTTCTTCCTGGCTCAGGAAAGAAAATAGTTTTGAAGTCCTAAGGTCACAGACAGAGTAGAAGAGAGGGCAAGAGCCAGACGTGAAGCTGAAGCACTTCCACATTTCAAGGGGTGTTGTGGTAAAAAAATAACTGACAGATGATTGGTAGGGGAAATGAAGCACCTTAAAGGGAAATTAATGAATCAAAGGAGGCAAATTTCTCCCTAACACTATAATATTTCACAAGTTTTAGTCCACACAATGTGGAGTGCAAACTTTTATTTATTCTTTATTCTACACACCTGCAGCAGCATTCCCCTTATTTAGTTTAATTCTTGCTGTGAATTCAGTTAATCTACACATTGTAATGCCTTTTTCATCATTATATCTTCTGTGTCTGGACATCTGGCTGCAATCTTATGCTCTATGAATGCAACGAGTACAATGAGATAGTATTACCCACTCATAATTTGTAGGGGGGAACCTCTTACAAGCATAAATCACTGCAACTCCTCTGAAGTGAGGGAAGCAAGGCAAAGTATCTCTCCACAAGGAGTAATTACTCTTTTTTAATGAGTGTGTTCCATAGCAGAGGAATAAACTATTTTTGTTTTTCGGTGGTGGGATAGAAGCCCTCAATAAACATCATCTTCCCCTGCTTGCCTCCCTAACTTCACCAGCTGTGTCTAACGTGTGAAGCTTTGAAAATGTTCCTGCTATTAGCCTTTCGTTTCTCCCCGGCCCCTGACCCTTGGTGAAAGAAGGCAGGGAACTTTAGATGAAGCTGTATCTCTTCAGAGATACAACAGATGCAACCTGAGGAATTAAAAGTAGTCACATAGCCACAGAAATGAGGAAATAAGGGCTAATGACTAGAAGGATGATCTAGTTCCTCTGATTCTCCCTTCTGGAAAAACCCGTTGCAGTTATTCCCCTTGCTCAGGCAGAACAGAAAGCCTATCGGCATCAAATGGGTTGATGAGGGACAAAAAGACATAATCCAGGTAGACTGGTAGTTATGAATGGGCACAGTTACAGAGAATTGAAACAGGAGGCCTGAACTTGTGTTTAGTTTTTGATGACACTTAAAGACATACACACAAGAAGAAATGAAGCCAAAGTTACAGAATGCATTTGCAGGGAGTAAAAACATAGAAGTGTTGAGAGCAGGGTGATAGGAAACACTGGCCACTGACATCCTGAATGTGAAGGAAAAAATTATCCAACAGGGAAAATACACTGGTATCAAGCACCAGTTTCACCTACCGCAGAGATTTTAAGCTGCTGCATGATAGTCCCAGATCTGTTGGCTGTGCCCTGCTGACCGTCATCCCTCTAGATCATGAAACAGGGAGGTATGTTCAGGTGCCCACATTAGCTGCACACAAGGTAACACCTACCTGTTCACCTAGGAAAAATGCTGCACTCTGACCCTTTTCCTGGGGTGTGACACCAAGTGACGCCCACGGACAGGCAACAGGGGAAGGTGGTGAGATCAGCTCCTTGGTTCTCTGTCACAACCTTTCCCATCTCCTAGTCATACATGAACATATTACATATGCACAGATACACAATAACAATCATTGCCATAGTGTTACTCCAGAGCCTATTTTAAATGCAACAGACAAAAAAACCCCCACCTGTTTTCAGGGTTTCAGTACGTGTAAGCTGCTTTACAGGAACAGACAAATAATTCCTATAATTCTTGAAAATCTAAGGAGTTCTTAAGTATTTTCAGTGAGTGGATAGAGACCGTGTGACTCATAGCAGCCCGTCATCCACTCTCCACCCTCATAATTGTAATGTCCTTTCTCATGCTGAACTTGAGACTTATTTCCTTCTACTTTTTCTAAACATCTGTAGAAGGGACTGCAAAAAATCCCCCCTTGTCCATGTAGAAATTTCACAGATTAGCGTATTGCTTTCTTACCCCTCTATTATTTTGTAGACTAAATAACTGTTTGTGTAGCTCTCTTTCATCAGCCACATTTTCCAGTTTGTTCTCATTGGCCGCCTCCAAACTGTTTCCAAATGATCAACATAATTTCCTAGACTTTTCCAACAATGCACAAAGACAAGACAAAGCTATGGAGTTTTGACCTTGGAGCAGGCAAGTTAATGTTATCTTCTACCTAGGGCAGTTAGGACACCTGTTTTTCTCCTCTGAGAGTTGATTATTTTGTTCTTAAACAAAGTCCTTCACCCTGGCCCTCTACAGGAGACTATGACTTGTTTATCTAGACTTTGAACTTTCCTGGAGAGGAGCTTTTTGTCTGTACAAGGCCTTTCAGATCTTGCCTGAAGTAGCTAAAAATATATATATATATGAAATTATTGGATATAATATATATAATATTTTAGGGACTCCTTTTCCCACCAGATTTACCAGAAATTAAGGCCATAATCTTCAAATCCATGTCTATCACATTAATATAAATATTTCTTATCCACAAACGATGTCCTTTTTAGGCTCTGGTAAAACCTCTTAAGTTCTGTTTTCCTAACTGAGACCTGTATGTTCAAATTGAGACAGAGAATATGCAGGAAGGCAGTCCTATGCTGTTCTATCAGCTATTCAGTTTGCAATAAAATAACTGTACAGGCTGAATTTTTATGTTTTCTCTTCAGAATCTGGCACTTATCTCTTAGACTCTAGTGCACAGGTGGATTACTGTGCAAATGTGTTATCTACCAACATGATGCTGCTCTGAGGGGAGATAAGCAATGGTCCCACTCTCCCCACAATCTCTTTTCTTCTTCCTTCACCAAAACCCTTTGGCAAGTCCCACAGTACAATTCCCCTCTCTGTACTGACAACCCCCCTGTGCCTAACCCCCTTGAAGCCTCCCAAGGGTGAAGAGCCACTTTCATTTAGGCTTGCTGATCTCTTACACCTGAGAGCTGATGTAGCTGATACTGCATCCACATTCTGCTGGACTTCCAGCTTGATATGGAACTGCTTTAGGATGTGAAAGAACTGGCTGAAGCAATCACAATTAATGTACAAAATGGCCTCAACACCTAGTCCCTGTGGTATATCTGTCTTATTGTTCAGTGTTTTGTCCACAGGTAAAGCATTTTAAATATTTGTGGGGAGTAGATGAGATATAAAGAAACAAATTGATCAGTCATCAACTGCTGGAAATTTCAACTGCTAACCCAAAAAGGAAAGAACATTTTTCAAAATTAAATTGAAATGTATTTTGAGACATGACTTCACTTTCCTCTTGCTGAAGAGACATGAAATAGACAATCTTCTGTATTTCATACCATACCTACAATTAAGGTGCAGCTGACACGTGCAGTGAGGAGTTGGAATGAGATATATACATCTGGTACAACTTGATCAAACTTAGTAATTGCAAACTTTTCCTGCACTATAATCCTCTAAAAATTAAAACAAATAACTTTTTTTTTTTAAAAAAGGACCTATCTTTTCCTCCTTTTCTTCAAATTTGTGACATCACACACAAACACTTACTGGTCCTAATGCATAGCACAAAACCAGGAATATCTAAATATTAGGAGAGGGTAACTATTAACATATTTTTTCACCACATCTTTTCCTAGCAACCTGTGTTGAATATCACATAAAATGATTTAAAGTTGTGTAATCACATATGAAAACATACTACCATTTACTCTGCCTCAGGTTGTCTACAGAAACAAACATGGACTGTGAGAAGGGCCAGAATAGGTAGGTGTAAGTCTACCACAACAATAAAGCAGGGACAAGCCCTCTCCTCTGATCAGTCTACACACGGAATTGCTCTCTCACACTCCCACTTTTCCATCTAGGATCAGGGTGATCTCACCAGGCAAGAATCCTGGAAAATTCTGTCTTTTCCTTNNAAAAATATTTTTAAAATCTTTTTTTTTTTTTTTTTTTTTTTTTTTTTTTTTTTTTTTTTTTTTTTTTTTTTTTTTTCCCCAGGACTGTGCAAGGACAGCAAGGGTAAAGTTCTGGAAAAATAGCAACAGTGCATGAGCCAATGGTCTGCTTTGCACAGAGCATTTGTAATTCTTTCCCTCTACTATTCACACAGTAATTCCCCAGCCACAGCCTTGCATTCTCCCACATCATCATAAGAGGAATGATTGCAACAGATTTCAACAGTCTAGTAGCCAAAGGAGCAAGCAGCAGTACTGGGGAAAATGTAAGCTGAGAAGATAGATTAGCCAAGTAATGAAAAAAAAAAAAA
>VYXD01001091.1:0-16192 GCA_013397195.1 Hylia prasina | reverse complement strand
AAGGTTGGGTTTTTAGGTCCTGCTAAAAGCAGCATAAGCTTTAGCCAGTGAAGCCCTGTGAGCAGTGCCTGTGCGGCACAGACTGGTTGCTCCAAATGAGACAAATGAGATCACCATTCTCTTCCTGGAAGCAAGTCTGCGGGTGAGGTGAGCCAGAGGGTGGACAAATGTGAGTCTGCAGTGGGGAGGAGGAAGAGGAGGGAGAGACGAAACAGGCAAATGTGGAATATGCACAGAGCACTTAAAAACTGCACATTTTGCTCTTCAACACCTTTTCTTTCTCCCCTGACATCCCAGTAGCTTCAGACTGGGAGGGCAATCCTCATTACAATGCGGGCAAATGAAGTTCTTTTTAAAGAAAAGCCTGACCAGCTGGAAGTCTTAAAACACTAAGAGACAGAAAAAAAATAAAGGAAAAAAAAGGTAAATCTAAAGTCTCTGGCTTTCAACACAGCTATGAATGTAATATTCATGAGGAATAAATGCCACGCTGTCCCAACCAGTGAGTCACACCTCTCATGACTGACTGAAGTGGTGAACACAGACTGAATCTAAAGCTTCAGAACAGAATAAAGGGCTGAATGCAGGTGAGATTCTGCGCCTTGAAAATGGAGATGTGGCTGAAGGAATTTTTCCCTCAGACTCTCGGGGGGCTCAGAAAGCAGAGCTGACCACAGACCAAATCACTTCTCCAGCTCACACACACGATACTGGCCTGTAAGACTGGGCAAGAATTAAAATCAGGCACTTTGGGGAATGAGAAAACCAGGAGTAGGACCATCAGTTTCCTTCTCAGAACAGTATCGCTTTGGTCAGGGACATTGCACAGGCTCTACCAGACACTGCCAAGCCACACAGCTCTTGCAATGCTTTGAGGCACCTTGCTTCCACTGGCAGTTTTCTTAACCTTAACTTTTCTTAGTTTCTTAACCTAAGGGATTTGCACTCTCAAGCATGAAGAATTCTGTCATGGAAGTTTTCTCCCATTTTGCATTGATGATGGATGCTTCCTTTTTTCATGGTAATATCAGACTCTTTTCAAATCTGCAATGCTTGTTTTCACAGCAATGTTTGCAGCAGCAAGATTCAAAGGCTAACATCATGGTACTATTTCATACTTCCAGTTTATGTAATTTCATGCTTTTTCCACCCTTCAATTTAACTGACCCCAACATTATGAGATTATTTAAAGATGAAGCCAGAATGACATATTTTGCCGTGTACCTTTTTCATTCTTCCTCTATAATACCCCCTCTTCCTCCTCTCTGACCTAAGAAATTAATTCTTTTTTATCTTTTCATAGGGAACAGCTTGTCATCTCCAAAAATAAACCATTGACTGTCAATATAAGGAGATGGAGAGACATGGTAAGAACATACTGTGAGGCTGAATTATATAATTACAATTACTTTCGCTTCTATTTTCTGCCTTGTTCTCTATGTTTTTATCCCTAATGTTTTAATAACATGCACTGACCAGACCTTTTAGTCTTAGCTCTGCCTTTCTGATAATGTGGAAAATGTTATGGTTCTGTTTGCTCAAAAGCAGTATAAATATTGCATGGCTTTTTTGTGTGAAAATCTTCTCTGGAAACACTTTTTTATTCAGAAGATAAAAAAAGCTATACTGTAGGGAAGAAATGTTTGCTGGTGTGTCAGAGTGTCCATCCTTGCAAATCCTCTATTTCATCCATACACCAAGAGCTGTGCCTCACAGAGATGAACACAGAACATTCACCATCTTCCAGGAAACTTCTGGAAAAGTCTCCTGAGTAACATAATCACCTTCTGGCATAATGCCATTTCAAGGCAACCTTTAAGCCTGCAAATCCAGAGGCTAGCAGATTAGGCCACCTAAACTGAAAAGATTTCCTAGAGTAGCTGGCTGAGGTGGCTTGCATGCTGGCAAAACCTTCAGACTGAATGTCAGTGGCAACCTCAGACTTGACAAACCTTGTCACACTGTCATCCAGTCTTTTCTCATTTTCCATAGTTTCTCACTTAAAGTAATCTCTGCATACCTGTGTTTCTCATAGCAAAGGACTCAGGGCTTAGGGAAGTGGTCCCAGAACACCAGGGGGTGCCTTTCTGAAAAAATTAAATGAACCATGGTGTAACCCCGGGGCTCCTGGAGACAGCTGCCTCTCCCACAGCTGGTGGAGCACACAGCCACGAGACACAGTTGTGGCTGAACCACCAGTGGTCTGGCATTCACACACTGCCTGCCACTGCTTTGTATGGCCCCAGTGACTGATGGGATGAGGGAATGAAAAAATCCCAAGCCTTGGACACCACAAACAAAGAAAGACACAAATTTCACCACAATCCTCTTGTGATCCCAGTGGAACCTCATGAGTTGCTGGAAATTTAATGGGTCTAAATTAAATGGGAAATTTAATGTCACAGCAGCTTCATTGACAATAAATGAATTTGCACTACAGAGACCAAGGCCAGAATTTGTGAATTTTTCAAGTTCTGGTTAAAATTCTAGTTGCAACTTACAAAATTATCCATGCCGAGATGTAAAAAACCATAGCAAAATAGTTTTTTTCTTTTTGCACTGTGCCAGCACTTACCATTTTTATTTGTAGCTTCTTTGTTTTTTTCTTTAAGGCTTTCTTTCCCCTGCAAACACCTTATGTAACTCAGCCCACAACACAGAGAATAAATGTACCCATTATGGACATAGCATGCTAAACACTGCTCACTTGCTCTTGTGCCATAAAGAAAACACAGTTACATTCATTCACAGAGAATGACCATATTCACAGCACTTGCTATTCTATTTTTACTTCAACCCTATAGTTAGATTCTATATTTTCAACAGTAGAAAGGGGACAAACTTTCTCACCGGAATCTGTATCCTAGTCCTTGGGACCACATAAAATGAAGGACATTGTCTAGCAACGATTTGAGAGCAATAAAAAAATCACAGGGTTAGAAATACGGCTTGGGTTTTACAGAAGGCTATTTGGTGCACTAGAAATGGACTATTTATACTATTTATACTACTAATACTTTTATAAAAATTTTTTGGTTTCCTACAAAATGGACAACTCCATTTATGAGATTAATGCATTCTCACGTTAGTAAATACAGTATGAGTAAACTAGTAGTCTACTACATTGGGCTCTTTGCCTTTTGAAATCAGATGAGTCATGAGGTACCAGGGCACCCCTGTCCTGTTTCACAAAGGCAGCCCTGAATTATGCAGGTTTCATAAAGCTAAAGAAAATCCTCCCTCACACAATCCTGCTTCAATGTTTTGTTTCTACAGTGGCTTTAGAAAGAATTAAGCTCATACCTCAGGGTTCTGGTGTGATTTCATTTGGTTATATATTTGTTAACTCATATCAAGCAGTGACTGTACAATGAATGAATGACAAAATATCAAGAGCTCCAAACTTGCTCTCAGGTTATACTGGTTAAATTTCTTTGTATAACATTTTTTCAATCTCAAGGCAATATTAGTAAAACTTCAATCTATTCTTTTACATGATGGCAAAACGCCAGGCCTTCAGTTTTTGGATGAGACAACATGAAAGCTGTGGTACAGTTCACGATTTTTGCAGTACAATAGTTTTGGCTCAAGGGATTCCAAGGAAATACACAGGACTTCTAGAAAATACCCATTTATATTTCAACATGAGGTGCAGAAATTAAGGAAACGCAGATCTCTGTCACAAAGTAATCCATTAAATTCACTCTCAAAAAACAGTGACAATTTCTTCTCTGATGAACTTGAAGCTGTTTTCAGCCATATGAGAAGAACAAAACAATTTAAAAAGCAGAGCACTGTTTTGATGGTATATTATGCCAAAATAGCATACTTTAGTAATGTATTTCTTAAACAGATATTAACATTTTACATAAAGAAAACTTCTCTTTAGAAAAGCTAAATAGAGATGGCAAAAGTAAAATTTGAAAAATTGTGGAAAAAACTATTATTTGTTCAAATATATGTTTTCAAATTGTACATTTATTTTTCACACCTTCCTCCCCAAGACTTATTAAATATGCTGTATCTGTATATGCATAGTGAGAAATCGTATAGAACACGTGGTAGAGAGAAGATTTTTTGACTTTATAAGGTGTCTGGAGAAGTAGCAAGAGTGGTGTAGAAATTGAAATAAACCTTTAGAAAAGAAGATGAAAAATACCTCAGGTGCATGCAGTTTGTTAGCTACGGGTTTAGATCTCTGCAGTATGCTGTGTACTATCTGGCCTTGGAGTAAAAGAAAAGCTCCTATTGTATACTCTTACAGATTTAGGAAGTCTAGTAAGTCAGACAATGAATGCTCTTTTGATAGTCACAAAACCACAACTATTTCCTTGGTTTTATTCACCCCTGACAAATTAAAACTTGGATTTCATTGAAATTATAGAGCAGCTAAGATTTCATCCAGTATCCACACTGATCTGCAAGTTTAAAGGACTAGGAAGTCCAAATCCCTTGGGTGTTCAGTCTTTGAATACAGAAACATAAAAAATTGAGCACCAAACCTGCTGCTTGCTCCCCACACAGTCTATGATCCCAGAACTACAAGAACAAATTTTCAGTTAAAGAGCACAGGGGTCTAATAAACTTCCCTTACTTCAAAGGAATTCTTTGCCCTCCAACCAAATTTGGGCTTTTTCTTTCTTAGTAAGTGTTAGAATACTACAAGACCTCAGTTACAATCCTAATTCAGTGCCACAACCAGCATGAAGAATTTATTTTGCTGGACAATTATTGGATTATCCAATTAATTGAATTTCAAAGCAGGTTGTGGGAGGGGAAGCACGCAAAAACTTGCTGTTCCAGCATGCAGAATAATCTGAATTCATGTTCACTGAGTATTTTATACATCTCTGGTCAATAATTCTGTAGAATTGATACCTTTGTGTAGTTGTTTCTCCCGCAAGGCTCCAGTATCAGGACCTGCCATTTTCAAATGCACAACATTGTGGGGTAGAACCACCTTCTCAAACTCCTGGTTTTCACTGGAATGATTTGCAGGAGTTATGAGGAGAGAATGAAACCTTTCTCTTAAGTGTCACAAGAATTTTAGAACATGTCTTAGGAAGAGTTTTCTATTGATAGATATAGCAAGCAGTATAGGAATACACCTGTGTAAGGACTTGCCTGCTTGGGAAAGTTTCATTTCATGCAACCAACAAAGAACTGTGAACTAGACATTCCTTCTGGAAAGAAAATTTCCCAATACTTCCCTCATACTAAAAATTCATAAATTACATTCTCCCAAATTAAATAAAAGATGGTAACTCAGAACCAACAGCCTCAAATCACACAGTCATATCATAAGAGGACTGGAGCAAGATCAAAACCCTGGAACCCTCCAGGAACACTGAATTGAGGTGAGCATCTGAGAAAGTGACCTGTCAGCCACACTACAAAGGAAGAAAGTTATTCCTCCCTCCTTAACTCTGAAGCAACTATTCCTGCTGTTTTGACCTGGGGAATATATTTTTTATTAACCCTGACAAAGGGAGTAAGGCCAAGCAAAAGCAAACAATTCAGGTGCCTGAGAAACTTAGTATTGGCAGAAGCAGTAGTAAACCCCACAGAGCACTCATACCCCAGCAGACATCCATGCATATGAATGTGGCAATGCCTCTGCCAGGCTTCTGATCCAGCATGCACAGTGTGCAACTGCAGCACACACCAGTCAGATGGTCTGTAGACGACAAACAGCTGCAGCCCTCTCTTGACTGATTCATGTAGGTTCCTAGCCAAATACAAAGCAGGAAGCCTTTCATAGTGGCTACCAGGTGATGCAAAGATTGGCAACATCTGCCTCCAGCCATTCATCTAATCTGTACTTTTTAGTCCCAAAAAGGCAAAAATGAATAAGTTGACAACTTTGTTCAAAGTTGTCCAGGTCATGGACAAATATGTGCCTCTACAAAATGACTAGCACAGTACATGTACAAAATAGAATAGGTGGTAAACTTCATGACAATTTTTTTGGAATATAAGTGTGAAAACTCAACCAGCCTCCAAGAGGAGGAAAAACCCCAGAATTTTGTCAGACAGCTCTTGTTCAATGTCTTCCAGTGAAGCTGTAGGCAGCACAGATGTCTTTTTGTTCTGAAGAATAAAGCATTGCCAAGCTTCTGTTGTGCCTGTAGAATTCAGTTTGACAATGCCTGGCTGGTGACAAATGTTTCATCTTAGTTTGGTTCCCAGTAACACATCAACCCTCCAAGGATGAGCCCAGGCCCAACAGGGATTTTAGAAGAAGGCTTCTTTCTTCTGTGCCTGGCTGAAAATCTCATACAGTAAGCTGTTTTGCCTTTCTCCTCCTTGTTAACTTACTCCAACATTCCAACACCCAGAGACAAGGAAAAGGAATCCCCTCTTTTCATGCAACATTGTTCTCTTGGAATTTGACTAAATTCAAGAGGGCTCTCGCTAGGCTTAGCCAAGAAGGCACAGAAAGGTGGCCTGGTACTTCTCTAGTCTCTCTTTCTTGGGATAGATCAGTTACAAACACGAGCCTCTTTACTTCACCCAGACCCTTACACTGGATGCAGAAAGAGGTTGGCCCATGGTTCCAAGGCACCACAGAATTATCTTTACCCTGCAATAGCCATCCCACAGCTGTATGGAAATTCCAGTAGAAGACAGACTATCATAAGCGATGGGCTGCTAAACTGTTTTATTTCGTCATTAAATGAAACTGAACATGTCTACAGTTCTTCAGGCTCTTACTTATGTCTCCTCCTACTTGTCTTTGTAGGAAAACTAATTTTGTTTAGGAGTGTTTATTTTTTTGTACTCTTATTTGTGAGCTAAACTTGATGCACTGTTTCAAGTGACTATCACTTCAAGCTTCTAAATCAATATATCAGCACGTAAAAACAAATTAATATTAATATTCATTAGTGTTTCAGGTACCTAGAACTCTATCTGCCTCCCTTTCTGTTCTTTTTTTTTTTTTCCTTCCCACAGTTTTAAATCAGTACAGAAGATTTTTGGTAACAAACATTAGAAAAATAGAGGAATATAGATAATGGTAAATAGAACCATCTGGCTTACCAAAGTCCTCTAAACATCTACTGAAAAGTACTGAAATCTCTGTATTCTCATTTCTTTATTATCTGTATTTCCTTTATACACAGTTCAATAATATTCCCTTATGGAATGAGGCTTGAGGCTTTTGAATTTATATCAAATCTCAGTGGTATGTATGAGCTAGTAAGAGTGCAGAACAATCTAAAAAATAAATTATTGCCTCAGCAAAAACACCTCTATCAAGGACTAGAGAAGACAGAAGGAAAGAATGGGTCATGGAACAAAGAAGAAAGTTAGGTTGAACTTGGAAAGCAAGTGCCATGCTCCACATCAACCACTATGAGAAATAATTTCATTATTACTAGCTGTTGTCTTAAACTAGACATACAAAAGTTAAAAACATGAAGGCCTGATTTCTGAGAGTGTATAAATTTCTTAATATCCTACATGCTCTACAATGACTTTTTTTGTTTTGTTGTTGTTGTTTATTCAATTTTTGTTTGTTTTTGTGTGGGTTTTTTGTTTGTTGGTTTGGTTTTTAGTTTTTTGACTCTTTGTATTTGTGGTGTTATTTGTTTGCATATTTGAACCTGTGGTACCTGTGTAGAGCTGCCTGAAAACTGTCTTTCCCAGGTGTATTCAGATGAAAAACAAAATTTCTCTCCACAGAGAGACAACCATATTTGTTTAATGAAGAAATTAAATGAGAAGCAAAAGCAAGTGCCAATATGTCTGAAGAACTGTAGAGTTTAATTCCACGTAGTTCTACACAGGGTAGAATGCCACTGAATAAGAACCTGTTCAAAAGCCTTCACTTAAACATATTTCACTTTATTTGAAGAAAATAAAGGGAAGACCTATTTCCATTAAGTTTTCAAGGAATTATTTTCCATTCATTTTTGTGTAGGAATTCAGAGAGGAAGAAAATTTCATGGAAGATTTCCCAGACAAAAAGCATGGCAGATGAGGAAATAATAGTACTAGTTTGACATAATGGACTTTCTGTGAGGTTTTACATTACAGAGGAGAAAATATTTTCTAAACTTTTGGTGAACTTTGGCAGTATATTTGAAAATTTCTAGACACAAATTAAAGAAAACTTGAAAAGCACAGATATTAAGTCCTTAGTAAAAGAATGCAACATTTGGGAGAATTAAATTCTAGTATTTAAGATAATTAATTATTAATGTGTCATGCTGCAAAAATAATCCTTGCTTATTCTGTAACTATACTGCATGGTTTTCTTAAATTTCCTCTAAAGCAGCTACAAGTGCCAAGGACAGGATATGAGATGGCCCACTGGTCTGAATAATTTGTTTGAACCAATGCCAATCTCATGGTTTAATCCCAGACAGCAATTACCACAGCCACTCAGTCACTAGCCTCCTGTTGGAATAGGAGAAAGAATCAAAAGGGTAAAAGTAAGAAAACTTGTGGTTTGAGGTGGGTACAGCTTAAACGACAATAACAGTAATAGAAAGGAAAACAAAAAAAGACAAGAGACATAAAATCTATTAAAAACAAGCTATGCAATAAAAGGGGGGAAAAAAAGCTTTACATATACATTTAACAACATCCACCTTGTTTGTCAGCACTAGGGGCTCTACTAGTCAGGCCGCTCCTCCAATCAAAACTTTCATGTACTGAATAAGGGGATAATGTTCCTGCACTGAACATAAAAAATAAGCTGGGGAAGCAGTTTGTGTTATTCTTGCCTCAGGCAAAGGCAGACCCCCCCCCAAGATATTGCTCAAGGACCTGAGTGACTGGAGTTTCCTGTCTGGGCTTGCTGTGAGATCAGCGCAACTCACTCCACGTAGCATCAGCTGAATGATGTGTAGAGGAGACCCTTCCTTTGGTTGTCCAGCCCAGAATTGGCAACTGGGGTGCCAGGAGAAGCTTTGCTTCAGTGCCCATCACTTCCAGAGCAGCTTGAAACCCTTTGTAAGCTTCCAATGTCTCTTTTTCAGCTGGACTATAATGGGCCTCAGATTCTCTGTATGCCCAGCTCCAAAGCCCTCAGGGTCAACCTTGAGTTTCCCCTGCTGCTTTCTGTCAGAGGCTCCAGGGAAGACCATCCTCCTCAGCTGCAGCGTGGAACACATTATAACTTATGAATAATGAACTATCACTCACTGAGTTTATTCATATCCTTGATGTTGCTCAGAGCCCCATGTGAAAGCTGATTATCTTCCCAGTTCTTGGGTAGAATGGGCGAACAATCAGACTGTAATTTGGGGTGTGCATTCTCCAAAACCCCACAACACCTAAGAAAGCTTGTTTCCTTTTGTTAGTTGGTTAAAACACAGTATCATCTACTTTATCCCATCCATTGGGACATGACTGCCATCTTGCCAACTTACTCCTAAAAATTGGGTTGACTGTGTAGGTCCCTTGATGTCACTTTTGTTTAGAGCAAAGACAGACCACTTTCTTCCCATTTTTCTTTTCAAAAACCTCACCTCCATACAGTGCTCCATACAGTGATGTTATCAATATATTCCAGGTGTTCTAGAGCTTCACCCTGCTCCAGTGCAGTCTGGATCAGTCCATAGCAGACGGTGGGGCTGCCTTTCCACCCCTGGCTCTGTCAGTTCCAGACCTACTGGACATCCTCCAAGTGAGAACAAACTGTGGCCTGCCCTCTGCTGCCAGAGGGACTGAGAAAAACACATCAGCAATGTCAGGACACCACCTCGCTACCTTTGACTCATGTTCATATTGAAGCTCCAGAATGCTGGGTGTGACAGCACTCAGAAGTGGCACTAATTCAGGCCTTAATGATAATTTAGTCTCCATTCCCATTACACTTTGCAACTGACCATACGGGGCTGTTAAGGGGTAAGCAGATCCTCCTGATCACTCCTTGGCTCTCCAGTCAGCAAACCACCTTATGGGTAGGAGTTACAGAGCTGTGGTTGGAGCCTCATTATATCCCATACACCATTGTGGTAGTGACTGGCACCTGCTGTTCTTCAGCCTTTAGCAACCCCACAACAGAATAGTCCTCTGAGAGACCAGGCAAGGTAGACAGATGCCTAATTTCCTCTGGCTCCAAGGCACCACCACCAAAAGCCAATTTACCATTTTTGGTCCTTGAAATTCCCTCTCCTGGGATAGTCTATGCCAAGGATTCCTCTAGGCCAGAGACAATGGGTTGCTTTTGCCACTCATTCCCAATCAGGCTGACTCCAGACTCCCATGTAGTCAGCTGTTTGAATCCCCATGTCACTCCAGAAATACAAGTGGGTTGTGTCCCTGCACAGCCTGATGGTATTAGGGTACACTGTGCACTGCACCAATGACTACTAAAGCCTTGTACTCCTGTGGGGCTGCTGTGCCAGGCTATCAAATCCACACAGTCCAGTAAACCTGGTCATCCCTTTGCTTCACCTGGCTGAAGGCAAGGCACATCCAAATCCTGGTTATAGTATTCATTATTCACTTCTGGTAAATACAAATTAGAAGTCTCTTGTTACTAAGATCACAAATAAGACCAGTCCTTCCTGTCTGTTTGGAAACTGGAGCAGCAATTTTCCTTGAAGAACACTGTTTTGTGATTGGTTTTCCATGCAACTCATGTACCCATGCCTCTAGGGTCAGCAGATTTTCCATCCCCCTTGACCATGTCCTCTCCATGGTCATGCAAACAAAACCATAGAGCGGCCCATGGTGTGTACCCACTATATCCTCTCTCTTGAGCAGAGGAATGCTTACTCCTAATTCGTAAGATACTGATCCCTACACATGGGGAGTACATCCTCTTCAAATTATGGGAATCCCTGGGACAGTTTCTCCACAGGCAACATGCAAGCTTGGAGGGAGGAAGGGACTTTCTTTGTACTGACAGAGTTATCCAGCCAACTCAACCCACCTTTTGTCACTGTGTGTCTTTCCAAATCATTACTGCCAATGAGTCTGCACAGCAAAATGATCCACTCCTTTAAAATGTACCCCACACAGGTACTGTACAGGTCTTCATATGGATAATTGTTCATTGTCCATTGTTCCTTGTTCAGGTCATCATGAATCACCTCCAGTGAAGCTAATTCCCTCAGGTACTAACTACTGCTCTCCACGGCGGACTACCTGCCTGGGTGACATAAAACATCTTCGCTGATGGAAGATACCACAGCTTATTTAGAGGGACCTGGCATTAGAAGAAGAAGAAGAATCACTAAATATCCAGCTTTCCACTTCAGGATAATCTTTGCATGCTCAGCTGAATTACACAGGCTTTGTAGGTATGCACTGCAGGAAACATAGGGGAAAGGAGCATTTTAGTGTTTTGGGGTTAAATATTTGGTAATCCATGCAGATCATGTTTAATAGTTAAAGTCTAACCCAAACCACTAAAGCAATTCACTGCTCATCAGACTGCAGAATTCCAGGTCAAATTACCTGAATGTGCTTAACTTTGAAGGTATGAAGATAAGAGGGACAGCAACTGCAAGCTAGCTGGGAATAATGTGGTTCAGAAATACAGCGCTGGTAAAGCCCAACAACATTTTCAAACCCAAATTTTATTGCCTGAAGACATCTCTATTCCTTAAAAGAAATAATAAAAATTAGAGATTTTTTTCCTACAATGGTGGAGATTTCCATTTTATCAAAACACAGAAGTTTCAAGCATCATAACCCTTGATAACTAAGCAAATACCTAAGCACTTTTCTGGTCCAGAGACTAAATGAGATTGGAGACTTTTGTTCTTTTCTTATGTAGCATTACACATCAATACTAATGGTATACATTAGTCAGATATGAATCAAGAGATAATTTGATTTTTGAAGAATCATCTGTCCAAAAAGAAAACCCCATCAAAACCTGTTTATATTAGTTAATATTTAAGTAATAAGGAGGACTGTCTGGTTTCATAAATAATGGAATTAGATCCAAATGGAAAATATACTCACAAGAACTAAGGAGATTCTTATCTCTTACTCAGGTTGATTGTAAATTTTTAGAAAGCATCCAAAAAGTGGACACAGACCAAAATAGAGGAGTGTACATTTTTGGAGGGAAGACTGAGCTGGTGTCCTGAGACCAGGAGAAGCCAGATGCCATGCAATCCTCTGTGAATCTGGGCATTCAGCTTATCACAGCTTGCTCAGGGTAAACCTCTTGAGTGAGAAATAGGCCTAAAACCAGAGAACTTCTGCCTGTTCCCATGTTTCCTGATGAGGAAAAAAAAAAAGTAAAAAAGCAAGGAAAATGTTTACTAATGGGCCTGTAATTGTAATGAGCAGTTCCCCATCCCTCATCTATGCTTGTAAAAATAAATAATAGTGAGCTACATTTTGCTGTCTTTTCTAGAATAAAGCATCATTTTACATATCACAAAATCAGTCCTCTGACTACTTAGTGATAAATCTGACTTTAAATTAGAGCTTCTTAACTATGTTTCATTACCTTTGGCATTGAAACTGTCCATCTATGAGTAATGCACCTTTCCTTCTGAGCAGATGATTTGGGATACAATGACTAACTGGTTCCTGATGACTTCTTGGAAGCTGAATTAGTGGAAAGCATGTTTATTTATAGCTTATTTGCAAATGAATTCTCAGAGAACAGGAAGTATAGCGCTGAAGTGGTCTGCCCTTGCAAGGATGGTGTTGCTCTCTCTGATGTTCAAAGGCTCTGTATCTCATCCAAACTTTGTAGAGACTAACTTTTAATTAAAGAAAAGAAAAAGAAAAATAATAAAAGACAAGGCATCGTGTTGTGAAGAGCCAGATGCAACTCATTCTACCTGTAGTGACAGTACCCACTGTGATAAAGGTAAATGGAGCAGGCAGCTCTTAATATACTTTCTTCCTTCTCCATGCCTTCTACACTTCCTAAAACACACAGCAGTGCCAAGTTCATGGCATGCAAGTGTTTGCATGGGGCCACCAAGACAGATGTAGGCAAACAGCATGGCACTGAGATCTAGTTTCCAGCATTCCTGGAAATATACACTAGCTGCATTGTGTGTTGCCAAGTGGAGCCCAGCCAACCTTGTCCAGACTCCTCTGTTTTCCAAGGAGTTGCATTTAGATGTTAAATTGTTTATACACCTTTTTGACTGATTCCACTTGGCATGTAGAGACCAACATATCTCTCCTGTTTCGAAGGCAATTGATAGGACTTTATGGTATTATTTAACATAGTAACTCCACTTTCCTGTTTTGCCAATTTCTCATTTACTTGTAAGGTTGCAGGTTCAGGTGCTGTCATCAAACACATACACAATGCATCAAAGATTAAATTAATGGCATGACATCCTTCAAATGGTGGGAAATAGAAAATTAGAAACATCTTTCAATTCAGCAGGGAAACAACACTAGGGAGTGCAAATCTGAAGTTGTTAAATTAACCTTTTAAAATACCATTTAATGTTACTTTTTTAACAAAATGCTGACTTGAAATACATAACTAGAAGTTCTTCCTTCCTATTAATTTATGTGATTTCAAAAAATATTTGTGTCTGCATACTAAGGGTGTGGATGCTACTTCTCAAGTACCATTCTGTTTTCCTAGGAAAGATGTTTTGGAACTCTTATCTTGCCATTTAGGAACTCTCTCTCCTTTAGCTGAGGAGCAGTTTTGAACAGGTGTTATAAAAAAAAAATTGAAATTGAGACCTGAATTTTCTTGTAAGTCTTGATGTCTAGTAGGCTACCTAATTCTTATGTTTGAGATCTGGTACAACTTTCTCCTTCCTTGACTTCTTAATTAATTATTGTAGCAATATATTAAATCAGAAGTGGTGCTGTAGAGATGGTGTCTCTGATACAGCAATGAAGCCAATGTAAAGGCAGATGGGGCAGAGCCAGAACACAGATTGCAGTCATATCACTTCAGCAATAGTTTTCATTTCAGGAATGAAGTTCTGGTTTTGGCTGTGATAGAGTTAATTTTCTTCACAATAGCTGGTATGGGACTATGTTCTATGTTTTGGATTTGTGCTGAAAACAGTGTTGATAATACAGGGATGTTTTTGTTATTGCTGAGCAGCGCTTACAAAGAGCCAAGGCCTTTGCTGCCTCTTTTATCACCCTCCCAGCAAGTAGGCTGGGGACACACAAGAAATTGGGAGGCAACCATCTGGGACTGCTGACCCCAACAGACCTAAGGGATATCCTGTACTCTATCAGTATATAAAGCCAGGGGCAGAAGAAGGATTGTGAAGATGTTTGGATGTTTGTCTGCCCAAGTAATTGTCTGCTTGATGAGGTCCTGCTCCCCTGGAGATGGCTAAACACCCATCTACTCTCGGGAATCAATGAATTAACTCTTTGTTTTGCTTTGCTTGTGTGCACAGCTTCTGCTTTCCCTATTAAACCATGTTTTATCTCAACCCAAAAATTTTCTTACTTTTTTTTGATACCATCATCCTGCTGGTGCTAGAGTGAGCAAGTGGCTGTGTGGTACTTAGTTGCTGGCTGGGGTTAAACCGTGACATCCCCCAAACCAGTACTATTTAAAAATGAGTTATCAGCTTGTACACATGGATGAGGCCTGCAATCTGACAGCTCATCCCTGCCCAAGGGACCACGACCGCATGTGGGCATTTGCATGTGTGTTGTTTGTGACTATTCTGCAGGGATATCCTTGTCCATGGCCATTCTGCAGGGATATCCTCGTCCATGGCCATTCTGCAGGCATATCCAGTAGACTACGTTTTGTTAAGTGGATGTCAGCATTTACTTGCCTCAATAGATGAAACTCTTGGAGGAAGATGTTTCACATGAAAGCATTTCAGGACCTGCATCTGTGTGTCTTTGATGGGGTGCAAGTCACATATTCTGCCCTTGACCATGCTGGCATGCCTGTGTGCTGCAGCTCTGAAAGTCCTACAAGGAGCTGTTTCTTTCAGCCTGAAGGGTTGGTCATGCATTAATCTCCTCGTGGGTGGTCTAGAACACACACACACACACACACACACACACACACACACACACACACACAGGGAATCTGCTGGATATTTTGTAACTCCACCCACACAGCAACCACCGCATTATTCAGCCTTAGGCTGGAGGGCAGATCATGGTGTCTGGTGTCAGAGTAAAGGGGCTTAAAATTGGGAACAAGTTTAGAGAACATTTCATATGCAATGTAAAACAGAGAATAGAGAAAATCATCTCATTTCAGGTATCTGGAACTTCTTAGCATGAAAGGAATATAACTGAGTTACAGAAAAACAAAGTGCTTCTCATTATGTGATTTTTGGGAATGTCTATAAACCATGGTTTTGCTGAAGAGTAGCCTCTCTTGCCTTTGAGAAATCTGTTTTTCCTCAGAAGGCCTCTGACACCAAGCCCCAATGCTTAAAGGGAGGGTTTATGTATACACAGAAAGCTTTATAACATTTCTCTGTGTTTAAATTCTTGCAGCTAAGAGCTAAAGTTTTCAATTATTTTTTTATGACTCCTAAGCTGATAATGTTTGCTCACATTCAAATGACACCTGCCATCTGCCATGATCTCTAACAAGTTTAATAGCTTGGCCACATTACAGAAACAAATCACATTTAAAAGAGTGAAGACATCTTGCTCTGACAGGTTAGAGGGGAATTTCTATGCTCACCTTCTCAAGTGTTTTCTCCAATACTGGAATTTTCTTTCCTGCCCCCAAAAGCCTAGAATTTATTTTTTTCAAGTACAACTTTATTTATTTTTAGTAATAGAAGTCAAAGGTCTTCCAATTTCATGTGTCATTGAAGCCAAAATGAGTGGTTGAAGGGAAATAGTCTGCTCCGTGATACAAGAAGGTGTGGAAGTAATGAGAACAAAGAAAAGAAGCATAGACAAGGCTTCAGCTCACACCTTGACTGATTTGCCTTTTGAACAGATCCTGTAACCACAAAGAAGGTTATAAGAGAGCAGCCTGAAGTTGTTTTATGTGCTAAACAGTAGTGGTCAGTGTACTTCCATGTTGAGGATGGATGAAGGGAACTAGAGAGTAAGAGAAAACCTCAGAAGGGACAACTTGCATTTCTCACTCATCAAAACTGCAAATGTAGAATCATAGAATCACAGGATATGCTGAGTTGGAAGGCACCCATCAGGATTACTGAGTCCAACTCCTGGCTCTTTGTAGGACACCCCAAGAGTCACACACTTCTTGAATTCTACCAGGCTGGTGCTGTGACCACTTGCCTCAGGAGTCAGTTCCAATGCCCAACCACCCTCT
>VYXD01001090.1:329768-404551 GCA_013397195.1 Hylia prasina | reverse complement strand
CAAGGCACCCGCGGATCCCCCTGGCAGTGTTACCCGAGCGAGAGAGCTCGGCGCATGTACTGGGACTGCTTTTAGCTGCCCTGCTTTATTTTTTCTCCTCCTGTTTAGGTCATCTTCCCCCTTTGCCATCGCCGTGTAGGCGGCCTCGGTGTCTGGAGGGAGGCAGCGCCTTGCCGGGAGGAACCGGGGGGTTGTGGGGTGAGGTGTGGCCCCACCGGGTTCCGGAGCACCCCTTCCCTGGCGGATGATGCCCCTCCGGGCTCCCATTCCCGGTCCTGCCAGCCGGCTCTGGGGCCGCAGCAGGGTGCCTGTTGCTCCTCCGGCCGGGAATGCCGCCCTGCCCTGCTCCCGGGCGGGGCGAGGGCTGCGGGCTGTAGCGGTGCGGAGCCGCGGGGACGAGCGGGGAGGCCGCCCTTACCCTGCAGGCCGTGGCGGGGTGCCCGGTCTCGCTGTGTCAGGGGCTCCCCCGTGGTGCCCGGGCGCTCCCCATTGTTTCCCTCCGGGAGGTCGCTGAGGATGTGGATGACATGAAACCGGCACCTTCCTGTGTTCTTAGCCTCTCTGCTCTTCAGGCTGTGATGTGGGTGGCCGGGTCGTATGGAGAGCTTTGAGTCACCGTTGTTTTAAGTTTTCAGACGGTTGTAAAGCAGGAGGAGGTTACTTGCGTGGCTTCTTTAGGTTTTTGTTAGTCGGGCTTGACAGCAGGACTTACCCCCCACCGCCCTCGCCCCAGAAAACTGTGTCAGGGAGTGGAATTAACATAAGAAACATACCTTTCCCACTTTGCTTATGGTAAATACAGGAAACATGGCCTGATAACATGAGTACTTGACATCTTTGCAACTACTGGCTTCTTTTCAGAGTGTATGATAGGGAAACTATAGTTCTTTCCCCCTGAAGACTTGCAAGTGTTTTCTTACTCCACATATTCCTTAGTCCAGTGCTTATACTTTTTCCATTAAATCTCTTCCTGCTTTTGAGCTTTGTATTGTTTAATCCAGGGATTGCAAGTGTAAGGATACTACTAAATGCAAGGAAGTCAGCTGTGCAATTGCTCCTCAGTGCTCTGTCTGAATTTTGCCCTAAGGGGTTTTTATTTTTTGAAGCTGTAGTTTTGCATTAGTCATGTCCTCCATGTATTTTGGTTTCAGGATGATTCAAGTGCTATCCCTTATACTTAAAATTGTAGAAAATACTAGCTTTAGGTGGGTGTTAATGTTAATGCTTCTTTTAATTGATGTTTTTGAGGTCAAGTCAAAAAAGACGGACTCCTTGTGCAGAGCAAACAGGTTAAGTTAAGTTTTGGCAAGCAAATGATAGGTAGTTAATACTGGTGAATACAGCCAGTGTGTGCTGGACTCCAGAGAGGAGGAATATTTAATAATTATCTAGTTTCCTGGTATCACTACTCTCATTATCTTATGTGGCAGATTACTGGCAGTCAAGATACTGCTTGTGATCTCCACTCTTTCTCCATATTGGTGTGAAAATACTGCAAAATACTTCAGCCACCTGGTAGACTTAAACAGAAATAGTCAAAAGTGTCTTTTTACAAAAACAATAAAAATACCAAATATTTTCTAAAGAGATGTGTTGAATTTAACTGCAGCTGCATCTAGTTGCTGTGGTAGAAAACAGTACTAGATAAATTAAATGGAGCTTAAGATAATATAGTTTATGACAGGAATCTTGACTTGATTTTTATATATATGGAAAATCTGAAGCCACTAAATCAGTAAGAGGATTTGTGACTAGAAAAATTACGTGAAGTAGCTGAAAAAAAACTACTTATTACCAAGCCAAGAAGTTGGCTTATCAACAGTAATAAAATTCTGACTGTTTCCTCAGACTAATGTGAAGAATGATAGTGCAACCTATTGCAATGAGTTGATGTGGAATTTTTGCTTCAAGTCTGCAGAATTATACTCTGCACTTCATGGGCCATGGCCAATGCCTGTCTCAATAAGTGTTTATATTCCAAACCTAACTTTAATGTTTGTGAAGAACTGGCAAGCAGTATGAAAATGCTTGTGTGTAGACAAGGAAATCACACATTGTGGAGATTATCTGAAAGTCACAAGATTAGTCATATTTGCAAGGTGTTTGTATTGGCTGTCATCTGAAGGGATGAATATCACGTGTTGAGTAGGATGCAGTAATTAGCTTTGAAACAGAACCAGCAGTGCTTTGCATTTCCTCATGTGATACAGGCTGCAGTGTCGTGAACGCTGGTCTCCGCAGCAGATGGGTCAGTCGGTGTGCTTGCTCCCCCTGCCATGGTGACATAATACTTACATAGTGTCTTGCAGTAACAGATTAGAGACTCACTCCGGGTTAAAATTAACTTGGCAAAACTGGTTTGTTGTAATCCGGACTAATTCCCTGATCTGGCTCACCTTGCGATTGCACTTGCGACAGCGTGAGGTGAAGAGTTGCACAAAGATTTTTGTGTACAGAGAGGCTGGAACAAAGGAACTTATTTTTGTCACTCTTGCCAGCCTAATAATTTTAAGAAAAAAACCAGAAAAAAATACGGAATTCTGCAATTTAACATGCGGTTATCTTTGTACAGATAATAGTGTTAAAGATCTGCTGCAGTACTACCAGCAGTGGGAAATTTAGTTGTCAATTCAAGATTGGTTTGGAAGAAAAATCTACTCTGAGCATGCTTCAGTTCGTAGTCTCTGCTTTGTGGCCACTGAAATATTTGAAAATAACTGCATAATGTCTAGTATGGCCATTTAAGTGTGTAAAACGCTAGTAGGAAGTATTAGCCTCTTCAGAAGGCAAGTAAAAATCCATGTTAAACTGTTGTCTTGTGTGTTGGGTTCTGGGTGGACAAAACTGCAAGTGTGTACTGCTTCTAGTACTGTACCAAAGCTCTGTATTTACAAAGTGAGGTATTTCTGATTTTCTCATTTTTGCTGTCTTCAAATATACTTTTTTTTCCCTGTAGTATAACTTAATCCTACCAATCATCTCTATCCATCTGAATTGCTGCTATTATTGCTTGTGCATCTTGGGAGGGGGGGGGTTTCCCTGAACTGCCAGTCCCTTTACTGTTCTTTCACCTATTTATGTACTACCAGAATCATCAGTTAGGCTCAGTATGTTCTTTGAGACTTCTTGTCAGATACGGATAGCTATATAAATTCATAATGGCTTTAGACTGACCGGTTTTGTAGTGGAAGTGTTCACTACATAATTTGGACTAACTTGAAGTTGTTAATATTACAAAGACAGTGTACTCTAATACGACAGTAAGTTCATACTCATGCCAAAATGACCATTACTTTGTTGCTGAAGTTGCCTCCCAGCTTAGATCGTTCAAAGAAGAAAAGCTTCTGTTTGTGTTGTGAACTCTTAATGTTGTGAAATGTTTTCCCTGAGGTTAGGAAAATTTCAATGATGACAGGAATGTAAGATTTCTTATATTAACCAGAAATTAGATGGCTGTTTTTTTCTAGCTATTTTGGCTGAAGAGGAGCCAGCCAACTTTATTTCATGTTGATTGTTTCAACTGGATGATTACAGCAAATTTTGAAAGTAGGCCACTCATTCACACTTGTAAATTCACAATTGTAAATTATACATCCTCTGGACCTTAGGTTAGTCTTTAGGCTTTTCAAAATAGACAGGCTTCCCTTATACCCTTACTTATGCTCAGTAGTGCAGTGTTTATTTGGGATGTTTCGAGTATACATATTTGGAAATTTAGTGCAGAAGTGTTGCTGAAGCCTCAGTTTTGCTTTGCCAGGATTTAAAGATTTTGTGAAAACTATTTTAAAGTAAATTTAAGTATATGAGATTTGTGTTAATTTGAGTATTGGTACACAAGAAAGCATTAATTTCTTCAGATCTAAAGCCTTTACAAAATCTGTTAGCTTTTTTGGTTTGGAACTTGTTCTCTTTTAATGTGGAATAATAATTGCAAAGACTTAGGAAGCATTTATTTAGTTAAAAAAATAAAGGTTGTGTATATGAAGACTAGCAAAATGATAGTGGTATTACATTACCTACTACATTTTCTTGCTTATTCCTGTGCAAAGGTTTGCTCCATAGGTCTTTTCCAACTGAAATATTCTAGTTTAGTCTAGTTTATGTCCTCCTCTGTTTTTCAGTTCTTCTGTTTTGTAGATGTAATTTTACAAAACAAAGTTCAAGTCTTGTGCAAACTAAAACTATATCAGTTGGGAAATTGATGTGCTGTTGAGCTTTAGATTAAGCTGTGCATTAGAAGAGCTGATGAGAGTTGCTGTCTGATGTATGCCTTTTAGCTGCAGTGTAGTAACGTTTTAGTGCTGTATTACCCTATTGTTTAATGGGGCAAATGACTAAAATAGTGTATTTTACTTACTTATATTCTGTTAAGGAAAACAGTTTTATGTAGTATTTTTTAAAAAAACCTCTAGTCATCTCTTAGTCTAACATGGATGGTTATATTTGTTCAGTGTTGGTGTAGAAAACATAATAATAGAAGCTGGAAAGACCCCAATGTTACACTGAGATGCTTAAGATAGATATTTTATTTGTGTATATCTGTAAAAAATAATTATCATAATTTATATGAGTATTGTGAACAATTGAAACACAAACCCATGGTTTGTGATGGGTTTTTTGGGTGTTGTATTTTTCAGTTTAAACTGAGAAGGCACATACTAGTTCAAGTTTCAGTTTGTTACACAGTCAATCTGCTCTGGCACACTGCTGGTTTGTTGGGTGGCAAGTTGAGGCAGTTAAGGTTGGGCAGGAGCAGTTTATAAGTTACCATTCCTCACTACTAACCACGTTCGTTAAGTGTAGTAAATGTGTTTCCTGCATTCTTAAGGACCTGATGTTGAATTTGTTCTTCTGCTGTGTGAACTATCAGCTGTTAGGGTTTGGTTTTGGTTTTCTTCCCATATTGTGATCTTCCTTCTGGCCAAAATATTTTGAAGATTTTTTTAGTAAATTCTCCTCCTGACATATGACTGTGTATGTTTCGTCAAACCCATGATTTAAAGACTACTTATGTCTTTATTGAAAGCACATGGGATGTATCAATAACAGTTTTTGGTACTTTATGCAAACTGTTTTCCTAATCCTTAGTTTATTTTGAAAACTTGATCCCTTGCAGCATTACTTGAATACATGGTTACATTTTTATCTTTCTTACCTTGCTTGCCATAAACACTGTTTTGTGCTGAGGTGCTAAGTGGAATAGTGCTCCTATAATTAACTTTATATTGTAAGTACTTTTGGAGCTAGTCTATTCCATTGGTCTTTCACAGCCAATTCCTACCTTTGTGCCCCTTTCAAAGGATGAATTGTAGAAATTAGCACAGGAGAGTAGCTCCTTATGCTGTAGGTGACTGCATTAAGGCAGATGGTTTCTGTACTTCTAGATTTAGTGTTTCATATGTTTCAAAGCATATTAATGTGCTTTATATGATTTTTTCTTAGTCTATCATGGTATATATCATGTTATAGCTCATTCTCTTCAGAGTAATGAACGTGTAGATGAACTTAAACTGAATGCAAGTTCTTTCTTTGCATCTAGTGTATCTAGGACTACTTTGGCCTGAGAAAGCTGGTTTTTTGTTATTAGTATAATAAATCTAAATTTATACCTATTGTACACATTTAAAAAACAAAATCAAAACGTGGGTTTCCTTGTATCCGCATGAAGCTGGAGATGTGTGGTTAGATTAGTGGTGTTCCTTATTTTAATTTTCTTTTCTCCCTTAACTTTTTTAGGCTTGTGTTCCCAAGCATTATTGTCATATGTAATGGGTTTTAAACTCTTGGAAAATGCTTTTTAGCTGCTATTAAAGGGTGTATGTGGTGTAACCTCAGTGGGCACCTATGCACCATGGGACTCCTTGGTTACTTCCCCCTGCAGTGGGATATAACTCTGGATGTATTGTCCCTCCACTTCTTTCTTCCTTCCCGCTTCATATATTGGGCATGATGTCATATGATAGGGAATATCCCTTTGGTCAGTTGGATTCAGCTGTCCCAATTTTATCCCCTTACAACTTCTTGTGCACCCCAGCTTACTTGCTGGCAGGGCAGTGTGAGAAACTGGAAAGGCTTTGACACTTTTGACTTAGACTAACACCTGTCTGAGTGTTAGTCAGCAACAGATAAAGCACAGGTGTGCTACCAACACTGTTTCAATCACAAATCCAAAACAAAGGAGCATGATACAAGCTGCTTGGAAGAAAATTAACTTTATTGTAGCCAAAGCCAGATAAGGTCAAAAAGTACAAGTCTGTTTTTTGTAGTTTAAATTCACAGGTGCCATGTTATTTAGATTATTTTGGCCATGATCTGTCAGTCTAGAAGAGCTAAGAGTTTTAACCTCAATGGGGTTAAAACTGAAGTATTCCTCTTACTTCTTACTGAGCTTGTTGCAGTTGGTAACATCACTCATCTTTTCTATTGCTCTGCCTGTACAGATCTGCAGCCAGTCATTTACGTTACAGTGAGATGGGCTTGTTAAATAAATACCTTATTTAACCTAATTTTGTTATTTCAGCCTCTTCTTTATTTTGTTTCACCATGTTACATGTAGTCACTTGTGACTTTCCTATCTGATTTGCCCTTGTTTTTCTCTCCCACTAGCCAGTGCATCTGTTCTTTTCAACAGATGTGCTCATATGTCTTCATTATGCTTGTATGTTTTCAGAGTAATCATGTCTCTGTTCCTTTTCTTTTCAAAACAATTGATTCTCTATCCCCTTTTATTTCTAGAATATACTGTTATACAGGGTAGACCATTGACAGCTATAAACTGGTGAGTTTTCAGTTGTTTGCACTTGGCAGTTGTGTCTTCTGCTATTCGTTGCAAACTAAGTTAGAATTTCTTTGTTTTGCTTTTGATTGTAATCACTTTAAAGACGTTACACTGACATTAACCACTGGTAATGGGTTTGTTCTTAATAAGTACAGATTCTTCTTGACTTCATGGAGCATATTTTCTAAATTAAAATTCTGCTGACATGATTCTAAGATAGCTTGGTATACACTTGGATTTTGGTGGCTGTGTTTAGATAAGAGAGTGGCAAAAGGTGCAGATCTTGTCATCTTTGCTGTGGTTGAATGACTTTTCCTAATGTAAAAAAAAAATCCTAGAAATGTTTAAGGATAAATACTTTTGTCTGCCTTGACAAACTTGAGGAGTAAGAATTTCCTTGTATGTGTACTTGCAGATCTAATTTCATAGATAGCATTGGAGTGAATAATGAAAAATCAGATAATTACAGAAAAGAAACTCCAACTGTTAGTGGTTGTACTGAGAGACATTCTCTTTGTGTGGAGATCACTTTGGAGGGATGCTTTCTTTTGAGTTACTTTTTTTTATTTGAGACAGATTTATGCTGTTTTGGAAACTTTTTCAGTTACAAAAGATCAGATACTGTTTTGCACTTTTGTCATGGTCAAATGAAAATAAATTCCATTTTACTTGTGCAGTTAGGTTTTAATTTCATTTTTAGAACCTGAAGTATTTGTTTCTGCCTGTATTGGACAGGCCTTAGGGTATTCCAGCAGCTGTAATAACCCCTTTCTTAAGCCTCTAGAATTTTGGCTTTCAGAAAAATGGTAGTTAAGAAAGTTACTGTCATAGTGAAATTGTCCTCAGTTATGAAATTAAAGTAATGATTAAAAAGATGTGTGATTTCAGCTTACCAACAACAGCACATAAAAATCCCAACTGGAAAATCAGTGAGTGGAGTGGCCTTTTTCTTCTGAATTTTTTTAACCTTTTCTTTTCAGATGCCTTAGAAGTTCAGTGTAAACCTGTCCTCCTAGTCTGCTTATGTTTTCCTCTAAGCCTGTGGTAATTGGATTGCAGCTGATGTTCCTTACCCCGATTTACGGATTTAGGGGATGGGATTCTGATAATTTTCCATTTGTAGATACACTGCTTAATCTGTGACTTTCCTTTTATTATTGGCATGGGTGAAAATTCATGTAAGAATGCTTGATTAATTATATAAAGAAGATGGTGTGTAAGCTGGTAATGGCTTTGAGAGCATACACATGGGTCTTTGAATGACAGCTCATTTACTGTCCATTTCACTAACAATGTTAAATTTTAGGTTTACTAAATAAAAATACCAATAATTTTAAATATTTGAGTTCATCTGAGATAATATTGTCAGCAATCAAAAAATAGTAAGCTTTTATTATTTAGGGAAGGTATTGGTTGTGCTCTCAGTATTGTTTTGAGGTCCACATATCAAGCTGAAGAGTTTCTCACTCTAATGAGTCTCACAGCTGAATTCCTTAAAAATCTGTAGCTCTTGATGAAAAATGACTGTAGGCAATCTACAGATACCTTCTGGGCAGGGAGAGCAGTGGATATGCTGTACCTCAACTCAAGTAAGGCTTCTGACACTGCCTCCCACAGCATGTACAGGCTGACAGTGGATGGTTTACATAAGTGGACAATGAAGTAGATTGAGAACTGCCTGAATGATCGGGCCTAGAGGTTTGTGATCTGTGACACAAAGTCCAGCTGGAGTCAAGTCGCCAGTCATGTACCCTAGAAGCTGATACTGGTGCAAATGCTGTCTAGCATCTTCATTAATAGCCTGAATGCTGGGACAATGTACCCCCAGCCAGTTCACAAATAGTACAAAACAGAGAGGAGTTCTCATATACAACATGGTTGTGGTTGCATTCAGAGGGATGCAGCCAGGCTGGAGTTTTGGGCTGAGTGGAATTTTAAAGTGCAGCAAGGGGAATTGCAGAATCCTGCATCAGGGATGAAATAACACTGGGGGCCTGCCCAGCTGGGAGACAGCTCTGCAGGGAAGTAGCTTTGTGTACTGGTTGGCAACCACCAGTGTGCCAGTGATGCAGTGCCATGGCAAAGGTGGCAGGCAGCCTCCTGGGCTGCATTAGGAGGAGTGTTGCCAGCTGCTTGAAGGAGGTGCACTGCTCAACACTGGTGAGGCTGCAACTGGAGTGTCCAGTTCTGGGCTTCCCAGTAAAGGAGGGAGGTACTGCAGGAAGTTAAGTGCAGGGTCATGTTGGTGATTAAGGATCTGGAGCTTTTCTTCGGTAAGGGAGGGCTTGGAAAAGAGAAGGTTCAGGAGTGATTTTTCTAATGCAGTGAGGGAATGAAGAAGGGAGAGCCAGATGCTTTTCATTATTGTCCCCTACCCTAACATGGCACTGATGTGGCAGAAGTTAAAACACAGGAAATTCCCGTGCATTCTAAGAAGGCAGTTCTTTACTGTGGGAGAGGTCAAGCATCAGCAGGTGTTGTCCAGAGAGGTTTAATATCTCCTTGGTAGTACTGAAAATGCAACTGCACATGGTAGTGGGCAGCTTACGGTCTCTGACACTGTTTGAGCAGGATGTTTGGCAGAATCAGACACAGAATCACAAAATGGTTGGGATTGGAAGTGACCTGTGAAGTTCATCTGGTCCACCCTCCTGCTCAAACAGGGCCACCTGGAGCCAGTTGCCTGAGATGGTGTCCAGATGGCTACGAATATCAGCAAGGATGGAGACTCCACAGCCTTGCTTGCAGCCTGTGCCAGTGTTCAGTCACCCTCACTGTAGAAAAAAAAGTTACCTTAACAGGTCCATTGTAACCTGAATGATGTGATTCTGTAATCCTTAAGAAAATAGACCAGAAGGAGAAGGGATCAATATGAAGTTTATTTGTCCTGTGAGAAGATGTGTCAGAGGGAACAAACACAGTGCTGAGCAATCAGATCTTCCAGTGGAGCTGTGTTATAAGATGGTGGTTGTTGTGGTACTAGAAACAGAACCAGTAAATAGTTTAGGTTGGAAAAGACCTTTAAGATCACTAGGTTCTGCTGTTAACCCAGCACTGCCAAGTCCCCCACTAAACTGTGTCCCTGAATGCCACATGTACACACCTGTTAAATACTTGTGGGGGTGGTGATTCCACCACTTCCAGGGCAATGTGTTCCAGTTCTTGAAAACCCTTGTGCTGAATAATTTTCCCATAATACCTGGTCTAAACCTTCCCTGGTCCAGCTTGAGGCCATTTCCTCTTGTGCTATTGCTGGTTACTTGAGAAAAGAGACTGACCCCACCTGGCTACAACCTTTTTTCTGAGAGTTGTGTGGAAGAATAAGGTCTCCCTTGAGTCTCCTTTTTTCCAGGCTGAACAAACCCAGGTGTCTCAGCCATTCCTCATAAGACTTGTTCTCCAGACACATAACCAGCTTTGCTGCCTTTCTCAGGGTACACTTTAGGACTTTTTGGAATGAGGAGTCCAAAATCAAACACAGGATTCAAGGTGTGGCCTCAAAAGTGCATAGTACAAAGGGTGATCACTGCCCTGGCCCTGCTGGCCACATATTTCTGACACAGGCCAAGATGTCACTGGCTTTCTTGGCCACCTGGGCACCCTGCTGGCTCATGTTCAGTAGCTGTCAACCAGCACCCCCAGATCCTTTTCTGATGGGCATCTTTCCAGCTCTTCCCCCAACCTGTAGTGCTGCAAGTGGTTGTCAAGACCCCAGTGCAGGACCTGGATTTGACCTTTTTAAACCTCACACATTTGGCCTCAGCCCAGCAAAGAGTCCCCTCCCAAGTTGTGAGCCACCAGTTTCTCCAAGGAAATGTTGTGAGAAACAGTGTCTAAAGGCTTTATAAGGCCAGGTAGACAACATCTACAGCCCTTTCCTCATCCACTAAGTGGGACACCTGGTTGTGGAAGGTTGGTCAAGCAGGACCTACTTTCCATAAACCCACGTTGGCATTCCTGGTCACCTGCTTGTCTTTTATGTGCCATGTGATTGTACTCTGATCCTGCTCCATGACCTTCCCCAGCACTGAGGTCAGGCTCACAGGGCTGTAGTTCCTGAATTCTCCTTCTGGCCTTTCTTGTAATTGGGTGGCACATTCACTGACTTTTAGTCAAGTGGAACTTCCCCATTTGGGCAGAGCTGCTGGTAACTGATGATGGAAAGTGGTTCAGTGAGCACTTCTGCCATCTCCTGCAGTACTCCTTGGTGCACCCCACCCAACCCTGTAGACCTGTGTGTATCTAACCTGTGCAGCAGGTTGCTGATCATTTCCCCTTGGATGATAAGGGCTGAATACCCTGAGAACACAATTGGAATGAGCCAGAGAAGGCATTAAGTACCTCAGCATTTTCCTCATCTGTTACAGGATGGGAATTGTCCTCAGCCTTTTTTTTCCTTTTAAACATATTTTTAGAAACATGTATCAGACCTTCATGCTATAGCTTGATAGGAGTAAAGGGGATATGAGAGGAGCTGAAAAGGTATGCACAGTTGCAGTTTTAGATAAGACAAAGCAGCATATTTGTCCAAGCATTCTTGTAGGAAGAACTGCCTGGTAGCAAAATCCAAATGTAAGTCATTTATTATTCAGAGTATTTTTGAATTGAAAGTGTTTTGTGTGTTGAAGTCTTGCTGGGTGTTGTCTAGTGGCAATTAGCTCCCAGTTTGGAGATACTACTGCAAAAACCTTAGCTTTCCTCTCTGCAGCCTTCCACTTTTTTTCTTTTGGGAGAAAATATTGTATTCAGACTAGTAATATATCACAACAGGCAAAAATATGGTTTGTGAGCCAACTGTCGTGCAACTGAGGTACTTTGGCTGTGATTTTGACCAAAGCAATACCTTATTTTTCCTGTCCTGCCTGCAACTGTGCAAAGAGGAAGGGAAGGTCAAGCAACTGCTTCATGGAGGTATTTTTCATGAAGTATTTTTACAAAGCAATAGTTCTCTTTTCAAAGATACTGTAAAATCCAGGGATACTAACCAGTGTTCTCAGAAAACATTTTTTTTCTGTAGATTTCGTTGCTAAATCTCCGAGCAAATATTTAGTGTATTTATTTCTTTAGAAATCAATATTCTTGGGATTTTTCTATCTGTGATGTGTAAAACTTTGGGTCAGTTTCTGATATAAGTATATGGTATAGTATGTACTTGGTGCGTGTTTATTTCATAAAGCTTGCCAATACTTAGCTTGGCATTACATCAAGAGTTTATGTATTTGTATGATAGGCATTTGTGTGCCAGGTTTCAGTTTATATGTACGTATTTTGTTCCCTGTCAGCTGTTTTATAGGAAGTCTTCTTGGAAACTTGATAGGTATTACTGTAGGTGATACGAAAAATGAAGCATTGAAAAGCTCTTGTAGCTATCGTTTGTAAGCAGACATTTTGTTTATAAAGGCAAGAGCAGATGGGGGATTTTGAGTGATATTTATTTTCTTTCTTTATTCTTGCAGCCTACTGACACTGTCCTTCCCCATGGCTGAAAGGTGCTGGATGTTCCAGCAATAGAAGGAAGGATAAATGTTGGCTACTTAGTTGTCAGTGGAAGTTATCTGCAAGGACAGAAAGCTAAGCACGGGAAGCCTTAGGAAAGTTCAGTTACTGAGTGCTTAAACAACTTCTAAATGTCATGGAACATTTGCTGGGTCCTCTTGACTTGCACCACTTTGACACTAAATGGTAAATTTGTGTTGGTGTGAGTTAGATGGAGAAACACAAAAGTGAGGACAGAATTAGGTGTTTGGGATAGGCTGGACCTAAGGTTAGAGCCCTTTTCTGAGCATCTCTCTTTTTACAGTTATAGATGCAGTGCTAAAGCATGTGGATTCTGTATGCCAGCCTTGTAGAAGGTGCATAGCATTTTGTTTAGGCAAGTTGCTTACTTTGGATTACTTCATGGGGCTTTTTGTAAAGCTATTTATCATTACAGATGCTAGAATCAGCTGAAATAACGGTGTAGAGATTACATTGAGATAGAAGAAATCAAAGGATATTATGTTTGCAAGGACACAGTACGTACCTAAGTATAGGAAATGTTGTACATGGAGGCTCTTAAAAGAAGTAGTTGCTTTCAAAATTAAATAACCCTCCAGTTCATAGAAATAAGACTGCTGAACCCTGAAGCTTTTGTACATGTGGAGAGGTACCAAAATAGGGGGTATGGAAGCAGCAACTCCAATATGTTTAGCAGCAAGGTTTGTTGGTTGCATTTTGTCACATGGTACCTCTTCATCTCCTTGCGAACATGCAACCTCCATGTAGTTCTATTGATACTCATAAAACCTCTTCCCTGTCTATAGATTAGGCCATTGAAGCTCTGCCCACTTCCTTTGTTCTTTTTCTTACCATTCTCAACTGCTTCATATGAGCTGTTGCTTCTATGTTCCAAACTTCTCTTGAACTTTTTTTTCTTTGTTTTCCCTTGGCTGTATGTTGGTCAGGCGCTTCTCAGTTGTTGACAGCAAGTCGGGATGTCCTTTAAAATAAGATGGTCCTACAATTTTGAGATCTTCGCTCTTCTGATAACCCTTTTTTCTTTAGTATTCCCTTTCCTTTATATTGAAGCTCTTATAGTTGAACTGTAATATGGCAAATAATATAGCAAACTATAATATAGCAATGAGCTGAGTGTATAGTAAGTTTCTTGCTGACAAGTGAAGTGATATTTATCAGCTGTAGTTCTTAGTGTTTTATATAAAGTTGCCTTGAAGCTGGATTACAAATTTAAGAACTGTTTTGGAGCACTTCAGAGGATGGAGTAAATGACTTGGGAAATAAGGAAGTCCAGCAGAGGCTGCAGTTGCTTTTAAGTTGCTCTTCATAACAGTATTGTTCTTTGTGTGATCAAGTGTCAGATAGATTACCTGCCTACAGAAGAGAAGGAAAAAACCTTAAAAAATGCACATAGTTGTATGTAGAAGAGTACCTTGTAGTTTTCTGTATGGCAGGAAAGTCTGATGGATCTTGTTATAACCGATCATTCAGTATATCAGAGCTCTTACTCCAGCCTTGGGCCTGCACCAGGAAGTACACACTGAAGTGGGCCCATGGGAATCTCATAAAGTTTATCAAGGTCAAGGGCAAGGTGCTTCACCTGGTTGGGGAACCCTCGCTATTAACACAGGTTGGGGAATGAACTGATTGAGCAGCCCCCCACAAAGAAGGATTTAGGGGTGCTGGTGTGTGAGAGGCTGGATGTGATCCAGCTAAGTCCCCAGCACAGGAAGGCCATGGACCTCTTGCAGTGAGTCCAGGGGAGGGCCACCAAGATGTTTAGAGGGATGGAGCTCCTCTCCTATGAAGAAAGGTTGAGAGAATTGGGATTGTTCAGCCTGGAAAAGGGAAGGCTTTTGAGTGACTTTATTGATGCTTATCAGGCATTTTGTGATTCTATGATTTCCAGGCAGGTGCAAGTAAGAAAAGCAGATGTTGCTCTTGTTGTCTCATTGTCTAGACTGTATCCTTCCACAACTAGAATTTTTAGGTGTGTTGCCTTTGGCCTGACGATTTGGCTGCCTCTCTTCTAGACAGAACAGCTGTAAAGTAGATTTAAAACTACACAGGAGCCCACCCTGGAGTGATGCTGTGGAATGGCTGTCGAGGGGAAGCCTGTGAGAACAGGTAGTAGCTGTTGCTCTGCATCTGGATCTGTCCTAGGTCCTGAACTGCATAGCTTCTCACTGACAATTTCAGAGTTGGAATTGAGATTGTAGATGAAAAAGTTAACAGAGGATGCAAAACTGTCGAAGATTTGCACAGGTAGATATACTTAAGATTGTAGATGTTTAGCTTCAGAAAATCCCACTACCAGTAAGCAAAAATGTAAAACCAACAATGAATAAAAGGTACCTCATGAGAGATTCTACACATTCTATGAAATTATGAAGTGATTGTGATTCAGAAGTAGCCAGGCTTCTGGAGTGTTTCAGAATTTTACTTCAAATTGTGGGAGATTGTTTTGTGTAGAAAACCTGAAGTAGTTCTTGACCATTTCTTTGTATTTCAGGATTGTGGGATTTTTTTTTCCACTTCCTTTTTTTGTCACTGTTTTCTGAAAAAGAAGGACTTGTTACTATGAGAGAATAGTGAAATTAGATGATGTAATAGTGATTGTAAATGACTTACGGTTTAGGCTGAAGGAACTGACACTGCTTAATTGTCAGAAGACTTGTTTCTCCTCAGACTTGAAAAAAATTCAAGTTGTGGAAAAAGAGAAAAAAAACCGATTTTTATGTAATAAAGATATGAAAAATAGCATTTAATTTCCATAAAAATAATTTAGAAAATACCCTAAAAAGACTTTCCTAGTAAGATTTCATTGGATACAGTGGGACTATGATCACTGGCAGTGTTTAATATCTCTCCAGGGAAAAGAGATGTTGGGAATGCAGTGGAATTTGACTAGAATTATAGAATATGCTGGACTGGGAGGGACCCGCAAGGATCAGTGTCCACCTCCTGGCCCTGCACAGGACCATCCCCCAGAGTCACACCATGTGCCTGAGAGCATTGTCCAAACACTCCTTGAACTGTCAGGCTTGGTGCTGTGACCATTTCCCTGGGGAGCCTGTGCCAGTGCTCAACCACCCTTTTGGATGCACGACATTATCCTGATATCCAGCCAAAACCTCCCCTGAGTCAGCTTCATGCTATTTCCTCAAGTCCTGTCTGGTCACCAGAGTGTAGAGATGTGTACCTGCCGCTCCCCTTCCCCTTGAGAAAGTTGTAAGTCTCCTCCAGGCTGAACAGTGACCTCAGCTGCTCCTCATGCCACTTCCCCTCCAGACCCTTCACCGTCCTTGTGGCCTTCCTTTGGATGATAACAGCTTAATGTCTCTTACAATGTGGTGTTCAAATCTGCCCCCAGGACTTGAGGTGAGGCCGCCCCAGTGCAGAGCAGAGTGGGACAATCCCCTCCCTTGCCTGGTTGGCCATGCTGACAGGGTTGGCCTTCCTGGCTGCCAGGGCACTGCTGACTCAGAATCAGCCTGTCATTGACCAGGACCCTCATGATGGACCAGGAAATGGAACAGCTGACCTTTTGGCATTCTTCCCAGATGCTCTTTTGACTGATTCTAGGATATCTTCCATTTGACAAATTACGTTTTAGTTTTCCAGGTGATGTGCTTTCTTTTAAAAAGTCTTGTTAAAGGTCCTGTACAGTGTCCATGTTGGTTCATCTGTGCAGAGAAGCTCTTGATTGTTGCACGTAAGCATGTTCTCTGTCATGCCCTTCTTACTGTACCTGTGGATGTTGGTTATATCCAAGAAAGTGTGGATCAGTTCATGTGACTGGCTTGTCTTAATGCAGGCATATATTTTAAGTGTGATAAAGTAGTTTTCATTCCTTTTTCTCTTGCTACCTTTGTGTACTGTTTTAGGTTTGATTGTGCTGACTAATTCCCATAGAAGTTGCTCCTGTGCCTGATTTTGATGTCTGTTTGCTTATCCAGATGGTGAACAGATGAAAAGCTCAGTATGTCTCTACTTGGAAGCATAGTCAGAAACATGGCATGACACCAGGAGAAATGCAAAACTCAGAATGAGAAAAAATACACTTTTTCCACAATGCAGAAGCATGTTTATTTTGCAGTCAAATTTTACTTTGTTTTATAAGCAAAGGGTGAAGATCACAGACTAGTTGAGATTAGAAGGGGCTTCTGGAGACTGTCAAGCGCTCAAAGTAGGATGAACCAGAGCAGGTTGCTCTGAACATTGGCTAATTGTATTTTCAGTATCTTAAAGGTTTGAGAATGTGTAGGCTCTCAGGGCAACCTGTTCTAGTCTTCGGCCATTTTTTACAGTTCTTAGGTTTAATTGGAGCTTCCTGTATTTATTTTTTCTCCATTGTCTCTTAGCCTGTTACCGGATATTGCTTAGATGAGTGTTTCCATCATCTTTGCTCTCTCCCATCAACTGGAGGTGGAGATACTCATATGGAGGCTATTCCACCTCCACCCTCCCAGGTTTTCTCTTTTCACAGCTAAACAACCTCTGCTCTGCTTGCTTCTCCTCTTAAGGCAGAGCCTCCAGTTCTTTAAGCATCTTAGTGGCCTTTCTCAGGACGCCAGTAAACACATCTCTTGTGCTGGGGTGCCCAGAGCTGGAGGTGATATTCTAGATAGAGCGCTGCAGGTTGTGTGTAGAGCATGAATCAACTCCCCCAAACTGCTGGCATTGGAGAGCTCTTCTGCACCCCTTTCTCTCTAGGGAACTGTATCTCATGGATTCTTCAAAGCAGATGGATGAACTGGTTGTTCTTGATGGATGAAGTCTGTTCTTAGGAAGTCCAGGGTTGTGATCCTGCTTTTCCTGAACTTAACTGCACCGTCACTGCATCCAGTATAAGGATGCTGTGATGAAACGCTCTCAGACTTGATGTTCACTACATGAGTGATAATAGCTTGCTGTTGTGGTCTCCTTGACAGTCTGAGCTAGGAATTTCACTTTGGGCTGTTCAGAAGCAAATGCTTCCTGCATCTTGTCTGTCTAAGCTGATCACCAGCAACAATAGTTCATCTAATGGAGGAAACAAAAGAATTGTTTGATGCCACAAACATGACCGTTTCATTTTCAGTGTGTACTGAGTGGCTGCTGCCTTTTAAGTGAATTTCCACAAGCCCTTGAATGCTTAAGTTGGCTGTGTTGAGTTAGGGCTTGTGGAAACAGAGTAACAGAATATATTTGTCATTTGTCTGAACGTGGTAGCTCTTCGCTAGACCTGTCCTGCCCACAGTATACTTCTACCCAAAGATCCGTAGCCCTTGAACCAGAGCAAGCAACTGTTAGTCACTTGGAAGTCTTAAAAAATTGAGCATCTGTTAGCATGTGGTTTACTAAATTGACAAATTTTTCAAAAGTGTGCTCAAAGATTCAACAGCACAACAACTGTGTCTAATACTGTACTAGCTACTGTGGTCTTTGGTACCATTGTTTCAGAAGCAAAAGTTTTAGGTCAGACAGCACTTAAATAAGACTTTTGTTGTTCCTATTCTGACTCAGCAGCAGAGATGGAATAATATTTTTTCCACTCATTGGACACACGTTTGGTGTAACATTTAGTCTAGAGGATCTTATGCAGGTGTAATACTAACATTGTGTTAATATATGTTGAATAATCCAGTATAATAGCATTGAGGGGAGGAACAAATACTCAACATGTAAAGCTTCCCTCAAATTTAAGCTTATGAATTGCAGTTCAAGACTGTTGCACCTTGAGGGAAGATGTTCTGCTTGCATTTCTTCATCTCTTTCAAGCAGAATAAGAGCAATGGTGTTGAGACAACTGAACAATGTCCCTGTAATAATGCATCAAATAGTCTAAGTACTAGCTAATGCTACTTCTGGTTTACAACAAATAAACTAAAGCATGCCTTTACTCCTCCTCCTACAGGTGCTACAAGCCTGATAGAAGTTTAATCATGTCATTTACCGATTTTAAATTGTTATTGCCCACCTTCCCCTTTCCCCTCTTTTTTTTTTCCTGCCTTTGATTTGAGGCATTTATTTAATATTCCAGGGTTGAACATTTTAGGTATTTATTTTATTTTCAACATATTTTTCTGTAAAGGCACCATTCACTCTTTCTTTGTGTACATTTGCCACAAGTATTTTTTGTCAAGGTGTCTTTATGTTCTGTGCTCATTTGACTTGCACTTCCTTTGTGGTCCAGTTCAAAACTTGGTCTCCAGTGTTATAATGTCTTGAAGCAAGTTGCAGAAAGCCTGCCTGAGATTGCTGATAATGAACGTTTGTCTTACTGTGAGCTAAATGGTATCAACAGCTGAGTTAGAAGTTGGAGGTTAAAGGCCTTTTGCCAGTGGAAGCTGATTGTCAGAGCAGTGTGTCAAGACCTTTACAAATGACAGCTAGCAGCAGTTTACAATTGTTAACCAGCAGTATAATTAATAATTTAGCTAAAAAAATCCAGCTGAGCCATATCAGATCTTGTTAATCTTCATGCAGTAGAAGAGTTGGGCTTATAATTAACACATGTGGTTTCCAACAGGAAATTACTCATAATCTGCTTAACATTGTTTTCCATGAATATATTTGCCCATGTTTTACACTTTTTTGCTGAATAATAAAACATCTTAGTGTTATGGAATATAACAGTAGAACTGTGAACAATCATATGTATCTTGGTTTTGTGCAGATACATTGTGAATATATTAGTGTTATGCATAGTAACTGTAGGTTGCTCAGACCTATTTATAAAATTAGTGTGATGAGGTGTTTTTTATTAATTAATTGCTTGTTCTGAAGGTTTGTTTGGATATGTAAGAAAGTTTACTTCCCAACTCCTTGAGAGTTCATTTTTAGATAATATAGGGAGACAATTGCGGATTCTTACTATGACATTTCTTTCCTGAACTGTTTCCTTGTAAAATTATCCAAGCCCAAAACTTGCTGAAGATAGACTGCCACAATGGAGCAGTCAGACTGTACTGCTACTTGTAGCATCTTCAGTGGTGGTTGTATGAATGAGGGAGATCTTAGCACCATCAGTAAACCCACTGCTGGTCTTTCCGTTTGCTAATTGGAAAAAACACTGTGTAGGTGTCATGACAAATGAAGGTAATCTGCCATATGGCAGAGGTTTTGTTACTATGGAAATGAGCCCAATCTTGAGGGGAGGGAAGAGGCTTAATTTGGGGGTTTTTCAGATGTATGCATAAACACAAAGAAATACTTGCAAAAATTACAGGGACTTGTCCAGTGAAATATTTACAAGATGAAAAGTGTTTATAATGTTTGCAGACTGTAACAAATTTGGAGAGTTTTCAAGGATTTTGGCAGGAAGGATTAAATTTGAAATGTCTTGGCAAGTTGAATTAGTATCTTTTAAAACAAAAAGAAAAAAGCTATGCTTATCAAGTTGTCTGTGGGAAGTGCAAATCATAGTGTGTTTAAAAGGCATAATTATTAGCACAGATAGATAAAAAGTATTGGAAGCTCAATTTTGAGGTTTGCAGGGAAATGTTTTCTTGCTAGTCTGGATTAAATAGGTCTGCTATGCCATATTGCTGCAAAGCTGCCAAATAATACCTGGAACGCAGTTAGAAGTGTGACCTTGGAGGCATATGAGACATTTCTTCTTCCTGTTTCTGACAGCACACAACAAGTATTGTTTTCAGCTTTGGTCGACGTGGTTTACATGTGCTATGGACTGAGAGAACCCAGTAGGTACTTTGATCAGGGCTTCTAAACTGAAAGTTGGAGTGCAAGTTTCTAAAAGGTCATGAGGTGCAGAGCACAAGATTGAGTGACTACAGAATGGAAGGGGCTGCACTGGTTTTCGTGTTAGACAGCAGATTGACATGCATTAAATGCTAATAGGGAAGAAAAAATTGTCTAATTAAAGAAAAACTAAATAGTGAGTTGGACTATGGAATTTGATTGTTGAAATTTGAACAGTAAATGTTAGATGAAGTTTTTTTCCTTGCTTGTTAAATAGCTTATATACTATTACCTATTGAAACTTTACTGTTGGGGTGACTTTGAGCAGTCATCTCTTTGTAACCTTTAACTTACTGGGCATGATGGGGGAATTCCCCCTCACTGCTCACTGAGTCAGTTCTTTTGACTCCAGGGTAATGGTGTTTGTTCCTTAAAAGAAAAGTGGTGAGCTGATTTGTTTCTGCAGGAAGTACCTTGAGGAACATACTTTCCTCTTAATATAGGTCAAGAAGGGAAAACTGGTGACGTTTCTAGGAAGCAGCTTTCTTGGCATACTCTACAGGAATTTTTTGTTTGAGCTTGTATTCTCACTGCTGGCTTCAGTTGGTCAGGCTTCAGTTTTCCAGCTTTTAACTGCTGGACCGTGAGGTTTTTCTATATTCTTGCAGTCTGAATGCTGGATGGGACAAGTAAGCACTGTGCTTTTAGGACCTCAGAATTTTTATTTAGAACAAAGTTGTTTGAATGAAATATTAAGATTCTTTTAATTCTCAGTGTGTTACTGAAAATGCAACTTCTCACTGCCTGTGGTTTTCAGTTGTAATAGTTTTATTTTTCAACTAATCTGAACTGTAAGCTGTTTGAGCAAAGTTTATGGTAGAGAGGAATGTTAGTAGCTGTTGCTTGAAGTTGTATATAAGGTGAGCTGTAGGCTGCACAGTTAACTTTTTTCTTTATTTTGGAGGACTTACCTGAAAAACCAATAGGTTAAAAAACATGCATTTCAGAGTAATCTCAATGATGGTGACAGAACAGGCCCATGTGCATATGGTGTCTTTTTTGTATGATGTCTGTTCTTTTTTCCTGGGTAGTAAAATAGAGGAGAAAAAGAGTGTGGTAGGAATGAGGTGTAGGCAGGAGGGAGCTTAGAAAAGTGTGTGCTAGTTAGGTCTGTAGTGTAAAGGGTTGGACATTAAGTCTATAGAGAAAAGGTTGGAAAAAGTCCTAACAAAAGGAAAAGAAGCTACAGTTTCTTCCATCAAGTGAATCTTCTGCTAAATTAAATATTTTTAAAGCTTACTTTTGGTCTTGGAAGGCTTGGGTCTTTGTTTGGTAAAGACTTCACAAAGTAATGTTCTGTACTAACAGGTTGTTGTACTGAGAATTGTCAATAATTATTGCTTCTAGCATTGCTGTGGCACTAATGAACTTGTAATAGAAACAATAGGGTAAGACAGTAGAAAGCTCAGGGAGTTGTTTCTGTCCTAGCATATATTCTGGTTAAATTGATGAGAGTAAAGGCCCATAATTCAGTGGAGCATTAGGAAAACTTTATTTTAAGTGCTTTGTATTTTGATTTATACTCTGAAATTCTACCTGTGATCATTCCCTTTGCCTACAAGAAAAAACTTAGAGTGCTTCTGACATTTTTTCCTTCTGTGCTTTTTACCATGGGCTACAGAAGGGAGTTAATTAATTTTGTTCTCATTGCTTTTCTTCTCTTTTTCAGAAGTAAGAAGCTTTTTAGCAAGAAAAAGTTGAAAAGAAAACAGAAGACTAAATTGAAAGTAAAAACACGCAACAAGGTAAGCCTGTAACCGACCTGATGAAGTTCTGACTCAAAAATGACAGTAACTTCAGTTGAGAGAAATACAAGAAAACCTAAGTGTGACTAACAATTTGTTTAGAGGTGTCAGTAGTACACCAGTATTGTCTGTTTACTGTATCCTACATGACCGTGATACCAGTGTTAAACTCAACAACTCAACTGCTTTTGCTACTGTTGTTCAACAGAAAATAATATGAACAGTGTTTTTAGTTCTCCAGTTCCTAAGCCATAAGTGTAGCTAAACATATTGGTCTTAGAGGTAAGTTTTGAGATCTGTGTCGAGCCAACAGTTAAAGACTACTGCTGCATAGGTTTGGTCATGTCAGTTAAAGAAGAAAGGGAGCATTCTAAGGATTCCAAAGTTACCTCTGAAAATTCCTCCATAATGGAAAATCTAATAGATGATACCTAAGTGGTTATATTAATGCTTTCTTCCTATGTAATCCCTGTCTTCAATTACTTTAAATGCATGGGGACCATACTGTGAACTTAATAAAAATGTTTACATCTTCACTCTTCAGAGAGAATAAATTAGCAGTGCTATTTTAAAATACTACTGTTTTCTTTCTCTATTAGAAAGCTGTTGTTTCTCTATGTAAGCTAGAGTCTTGGAGAGATTTCATGAAGACTTGCTGCAGACATGAAGGCTTGTAGTCAGTAAAGAGAAAGCTCAGTTTTGGAATAGTTCTAAGGGACAGAACCACCAAAATACCCAGTCAAAACACTCCCTAGTCAGTTGAATGTCCTTATAATACAAATTCAGTCTAGAACCACTTGGCCATCTTATCCCTCTTTGCCAAACCTCATGTAGTCTCTGTATCTCAAGACAGATGACTTTGGGAGGCTGAAGCAAACCCACTATCTATAAATTTGGTATTGACTTTTTGGAGACGTAGCAGATTATTCTGCTTATCTCAAGTAGTGCAGCTTCAGACTGTGGTATAGAAAGCTTATCTTCATTTCTGTTCTCAGCACTGTACAGTAAAATATTTGTGGTCCAAACTGAATTTCTCAGTCCTTTCTTCAGTTGCTATAAGAAGTTTTAGCTCTGTCCTCTCCATGACTTCATCAGCCCACTGTCAACGAAGACAGCCAAGTTAGAAATTTGGAGAAATTTCACAGAATGTAGTTAGTCTGTGTGTTGTGTCTGGTGACAGAAACTTGTACTTTTAAAATAAGGTAACTCTTTGGCTTTGATCATCGTTACTCTTTAAAGAGCACCTTGTCCATCTGGGTGCTGGGGTCCTAGTTTTACTGCCAAGTTGAAAGGTGAATACAGAATGGCTGTTCACAAACTTAACAATTGGATGTAGTTCTTAGATTTAGTTGCATTGTATAAATGGAGTGGCAGGATCCTTGGCTGAGACAATGTGAACATACGAAAGGCTAGTTGTTGCGAGTAGTTATGGATACACTACTAACTGATATTCTCCTGACCTCATCCTTATGGAACGTTGTTCTCAAGACTTTTCTTGGGTTTAAGTCAGTTTCTACATGAAGCATTGAGATTTATGTCTTTGAAAGTCATAATGGGTTTTTGTATGTCTTACACTGATGCCATTATTCTAGACAGTATTTGAGGCAGACCAAGGTTGACCATTAGAAATTGATCTTCATTCTGAGTGACTCAGGTACAGAAAGGCAATCCAGCTTATTTCTGCATGATAGCAAAAAATTGTGTATTTCCTGAAAAATGTAGCTGAGAAGGGGAACATAAAACCAGCTTCGTATCTTGAGGTTGTGAAACTGAAAAAGTGGGGTGATTTTGTTTATTGATTTTTTTGTAGTTTGTTATGGGAGAGATTTTTTGTTTGTGTTTTTTTATATACTTTTCAATGCATCCTAATACCATGGCAGAATCAGCACAGTGATTATTTTTGCACTGGAATGTCTGAAAATGGATGTGTGTATTGTCAGGAAAATGTGAGCTTCCATTTGGAAGCTTTAAAATAGAGCAGATTGAAAAGTCTTTCACTACTGGACATTCTGAGCAGTAGAGTTTGCGTGCATTGATTTATTGTTGAAGAAGCAGGGTCTTTTAGTCTGAACAGAGATGGAGGCTTTCTCTTAATATACTTAGCAGAGGCAGAGAGGGCCATAGATCAAAAATAAGATGAAGGAACCCAAAATTTTGTTTTTTATATCCTGCGCTTACTAAAAAATGGAGTAATGGAAGAGAACTTTAAAAGAGAAGTAATTGTTGAGTAACTAGAAGAAAATTGTTTCAACCATTTAAGCATTAAATATTAGAATATTTGAGGTATAAAACTAATTGGTGTTTAACACAGCCCAGTAGTTTGAGCCTTATTCTGTTTCTAAGCTGGATCATGCTATGATCACTGGTATTTGAACTATCACTAATTTTTGGGTTTGTGGTTTAGTATCTATTTGTTAAATGGAGGTATAAAAGTTTTCCATGTGGTGCAGTCTATTTTGGCTTCAGAAATTCACTGCTAACATAAGAGACTTTTATATAGAAAACAAGTATCTGATTATTAGACATGGGTGTAGCACCTTGGATTTCAGTCCCTACCTGCCTCCTCCTTTTTTTTTTTCCTTTTGGCAAAGAATATCGCCAGAAAATTGTAAGGCCATGTAACTCTTCCCAACTCCAGGGATATTGGCGCTAGCCTCACCCTCCCACTTCAGACACCTTGGATATTTTCCCCCTTTTTTAATTCATGCAAGTGCTGCTTAGGACACTTGGATTGAGAGAGACTTAGAAAACCACAGTTCACCATCTTCTGTTTTCATAATGTTGTTTGAAGAATACTGAAAAATTGGAGTCCACCAAACACAGCTTGTACTTGAAATGATTGGTGTCAACCTGTTTAGTTTATGCAGAAGTTTTAAACTATGACTTTTTTAGCTTTATACAAATGGATGGAATAAAACTTCAAGGGGGAGGTTCATGTAGCAGACAAATTCATTGTAAGCTAATGAATAGATGTGTAAAACAGATTGACTGGGGTGAATATTGTGTCATTAAAAACACATGTAGGTTCTCAAATAATTCAGCATTGTTTTCAGTGGCTTCTGTATTATTTGGTCTTTCTACCTCAGGAGGGCATCCCTTTCTAAGAGATCTTTCGACTGTCCAAAGAAGAATTTGGTGAGCTTTTCTTCTCAGTGTTAGACATGGATTAGATCAGATGGTTATTATAACCTGACCCATCTTTAACAGCAGATTAACTTTCCTCTCCTAGATTACAGTCTATTTCCATAATATTTAAGAATAAACTATTACTACAGTAATCTGATTCAAGAGGAAGAAAACAAATAGGTCAGAAAATAAGCTATGTATAGGTTTCATCTTTAGGGAAAACAATTTCTTTAAGGGTGAGACTAGTGTAAAGGAGACTAGAGGGTTTGGTTTTTCCCACTCCTTTCCTTGAGTATACTGGAACATTACAAAAGGCTAACTGAGAAGAGCAATTAGGAGTAGGTTGCTCTTATCTTTTGAACCAAACCTGTGCTGTTTACCCTCTCCTCCATAATTCATTCTTCCATTTAGGGACTATATGTTTACAAGGACAAGCCAGGCATCAGGGTATGGGCATCTGCACTTTGGTGTCTCTCTCATAGGTTAGCATCTCATCTTTCAGAAGATAAAAAGTAACACACAAGAAATAAAATCCTCACATTTTAAAACTGTGTTCACCAATGGTGGATATTTAAGTTTTACATTGTGTGTTTCACCGTGTATCTTGATTTAGAAGGGTGTGCATTTGATTTTTATGATACAAAGTGAAACAGCAAAGATGAAGATTCAGAACATCCCACTGTGTTAGTCAAACAGCATAATTCTATTTTCCAGTCTGTAAGCCCTCTTCTTTTTGAAAACAGTAGCAATTTCATCTTCCAAAAACCAGATGCTTTGGGAGAAAAGCTAGTATAGAAGCTATCATTTCATCTTCTGCTTAGGCACTCTGGAAGCTGAGTTTGTAGTCAAATTTAATGAGTGCTTTGAATGGCAATATTCCAGTAGCCATTAAGAATAGGACATTCAGAGGTGGGGCAAGTGATTGTTGCTCTTCACCTTATTCCCAAGTGTCATGTGAATCTCTGTACTCTTAACATCTTGAAAACAAACTGTAAGGTGTTTCTTTCTGAGATAATGTATCATATAGCTCAAGAGCAGTCTGTTTGGATTATTAATAATTCTAGATCTGGGGAAAATTAATAAATTGCTTTAGTGAGTTCTTAGAAGTTGATTAACATTTTAGTTTAATGTTCTACTGTTTCTCTTGGCAATGTAGATGTATTTGTGCCAACCTGAACTGTAGGATCATTAAGAGAATTGTAAGTTCAAGTAGACTTTATCAGTTTGATAAAAGAATTACTAAGTGAGGTTCTGTAGGTACAGGTATGGGTTAGACTTTCTTACTCATCTATTCCACCTCAAAATCTGTGAGTCAGCAGCAAGATTGTACAGATGTATCATGAGTCTCATAATATTGGAGAAGTTTTTATGGCTGTGTAGAAGGTATTCATTAGCTGCAGAAAAGTGAACTTTCAGGTCATGATGGAAGAGTTTGCATCGCAGTTTTCTGACTTGTTCAGTGTATCTGACCTCAGTGAAGTTAGAAATCTGTTATCTGGGAAGGAAGAACACCTGTTTCATATGGAAAAAACCTTCTGATATCTGTTTTGAATACTTTCCTTAACCACTGTTGAAGAAAAGAAAAAATAACAAAAAAGCTGTTCACTGCATGAGCCTTTGCATTAGAGGGGCAGAAAGATTTACTTTTTTTTATTGTCGGCTCCATTCTTGCCTTATGTAAAGGAAATGTAAGAAAGTTCGTACAACCTGCTTATGTACATCCACTTGTGAACAGATGTTTGTTTTGAAGACCTATCAACTATTATAGTTAAACCTCTTAGAGTTGAGCAAATCCATCACAAATCACATCAGTGTTTTCTTGAGGATGTTGTGCTGTACTGAAGTCCGGGTAGGATATTAGTGTATCTAAGTATTTTTCATGCATTGTCATAGAAAAGCAAAAAACTGAACATAGAGATAGAACAGTTAAAGTGCTTACTGGTTAATAGTTGTAAAGTATTGAGAATAAGGAGTTTCTGAAAATTAATCAGCTTGTTATTAATGGGAAAGAAAATATACATTGATTTTATCTAGCACTGTAATGTCTAAATTATCTGTTCTGGTTTAACAGTTTGGCCAGTCTGTTTCAAATGAGACTGTATGAGCTACAGAACTTAGGCTCTTCTGGATCTAAGACATAGCTGAGCTGACCTGAAAGAATTGGAATGGAAACTCTTCACAGAAGTTACAATTACAATATGTGATATTAACTTGATACATGAACTTTGAGATAGATTTCTGAGCCTCTGAAATGTCTCTTTTTCTTTCTGTAACTGTCAGTAAAAAACTTTGTTTACTAAAGTTTACTAAGGAATTCAGCCTCTTCTGTTCAGTTGAGCTAGCTTGAAAGCTGAAAGCTTATACTATATATTTGCCTTAACAGGAGCTGCAAAAACTTTTGGGGTAATGTGTAATGGATACTTGATGTACAGTAGAGTTACATCTTAAAACCATTCAGTTTTCTGGTGTCAAATAAACTTCAAAATTTGTAGGAGTTCCTTATCAGTGGGGTCAATCCAAATTTATTTTGATACAATTTTGATACTGGAATAATAGCATATAAGGTTGTACTTCGGGTTCTTGCACTGATTAATATTGTGGGGTTTCTAACAGGAGCTTTACTATTTCAAAGATACTAATATTGAACAAGGAGTAGACTTTGCTGTCTTTCAGTCACTAATGGCAGAAGTTCTTTGAGCTAATGAAAAAAACCTGCTAAACTTGAGTATGCATGTAGGGAACTTTTTCCAGCTTTTTACTTTTCTTCCTTCATTATCTTTATATTTTTATGGCTACTGCTAACCCTGATGCAGGTGAGAAAAATTAACACACAATCCGTGTTTGATAAAATAGGTTGCATAGTCTAAAGCATTGCTTCTTAATGTTCCAGCTTGCAGTAGCTTAAGTAATAATGGAAAGGAAGGATAGGCAAATATATACCACCACAGTCAGAATAATATTATATTCAAAAATAGGGAATATGTAAAGATGAAATATTTTCAAGTAATTTTGAATTTTTTTGTTATGTTTTGTAACATATGGTGTTAAAAGGTCTACCTTAGTCTTGTGTTATTTCTGGTATTGATAAAAATGTATGTACTGATAAAAATATTTTTGATGTAGAAAATGTGGCAACCATATTGTAGAAAAAAAAATCACCCTGTTAAAATATTGACCAGTTCACTGGTTCTCAGATATTTTACCTCTCTTCTAATGTAATGTTCTCTTTCCCATCACTGCTCTCAGTGATCTGTTTCAAATCGCTGTAATATAATTCACTGCATAATTTCCTGCCAGATGAATGTGGCAATGCACAATATTAATACCATGCAAATAAAACAAAAGACAAAAAGCCTCCATTCCCACTGTGCCTCTCTTCCCCATCCCTCAAGAATATAAGAAACCAAAATGACCTTGTGAAGTTAGTCATGACCCTTTCTGGCCTAATAATCCCCCACCTTTTGCCTTGCATGGTCAAGCAAATTTATCCTGCACTCTTAACCTGGGCCTTCTCTCCTTACATGGTCTTTGTGCCCTCTGTCTACAGGTATTACAGAGACTTTGCTTCCTCCCATATGCCTGAAATCCAGTTTTCAAAGCCTATGCTCAAACCAGCTAGTCTTTGCTAGTACACAACCAAATGGAAAGCATAACCCTGCCTGGGAATTAATTGTTTTGGAGGTGGTTTTTTTTTTCAAGTCAGTCATACCTCCTCTCTCATCTTACTGTTGCAGACTGGGAAAGTACAGAGCAGATTTTTAAAAATGTTTTTTAAAAAATGTTTATTCTTATTATTTTTCTCAGTCCAGTGGCAGCCTCATGGAGGCTCCTTTGTGTCTTGGCCAAGGCTGACAGTAATACACCAGTAGTAGGTACCAAGCTGGGCCAGGGTAGTGGTAGTTTCTCAGAACAGATTCCCAGCTCATACTTTGTGGCTCAGGGCTTCTGAAAACAGAATGGTGTTCTGTTAAGTTGTAGGCCTTGATTTCTTTATTTAGTAATTAGTCCATTAGATTATTATTCTCAAAACTATTATCTGCAGCATCCTGACAGGAGTTTTTAGACTGGGCATCAGTTTTCATTTAACAAAAAAAGTGGGTTTTCTTAATTTCTAGTATATTTTTAACAAACAGCTTAAATCTTTATTATATACCAACAGGTTAAAACTAATAACTAGAATAACAAGGCATGCATTTAAAAACTCAACTATAGTTAAAACCCGCAAAACAGACTGTTGTTGAGAAGATAAAGCTTGATTCTGCTACTCTTATCACTGTGGCACAGGTTTGGACTATTCTGTAGCCTGAGCTGCTTTCATTTTTAGTTCAAGTTATGAGAAGTAGAGACTAAAGCTAGAAGGAATCTGTTGAAATTTCTTCCTCTTTTTTCTTTCTTCCCTGCCTGAACATAACTGGTACTTCAGCAGGAAAGCTGTCTCCAGTTTGGAAATAATTTGGTCTGTCAAAAATATTGAGACTGTTGAGATCATTTATATTTAGCAAAGCTTGAAACTTTACTAAACTAATAAACTAAAATTAAAACCCATCTTGTTTTTCAGACTGAAAACCTAGAGAGTACAATAACCATACCAGATATCAGATTACATAGCAATCCTTCAGCTTTTAATGTTTACTGCAATGTCCGCCACTGTGTGTTGGAGTGGCAGAAAAAGGAAGCGTCTGTGTCTTTGGCTTCAAAGAACAGTGTCCAGAGTGGGGATTCGGACAGTGATGAAGAAGAGGAGCCCAAAGAGCCACCTATTAAACTTCCAAAGGCAAGTAACTGATACTACTTCAAGTGTGCCATGTATGTCATCTAAGGCTGGTATGTTCTTTTTGGGGATTAAAGAGCAACAGTATAAGCCGACTGGTTAAAAGGCTGCTGTAGTTTTATTGGTAGTTTCTGGTTCAGAATCATTTGATGAATTGGGATGATCTATGTACCTGCCCAAATTAAAGTCAGTTAAATGTCAGTTAAGCACTCAAGTTGCACTCCTTTAGAAGTGTTGCTACTTGAACACGTACAGCCTCAAAATCTTCACAGAAATGATGCAAATAAGGCAGCTCTTATATCTCTGAGGGGCTACCAGCTCATAGTGGTAAAGGGTGCTTTCTTTTGCTTTATCCTCCAAAAATAGTAAGTCTTTCTAATAACAAAGATCATTTGGTGGAATGGTTCCTAAGATGTTTTGCTGAGTATGCGTGTAATTGCAGTAACTGTCAATTAGTCTTTCCCTTTTTTGGCTTTAGTGCCCTTAGTGGTGCTGACAACTCCAGATTTTAATGCATGTTAAGATTTTGATGCTAAACTTGTACAGTTAGTGGGTTTTTTACTATTGGCTGCTTCTGTGCTTAGAACAGGATTAATGGCATAAAGTCAGAAAAACAGGACTTACTGATTTTTTTCAATTTGTTGATTCACTTGGTTTTTACTATGTATTACAAAACTAGCATTTAGTTTTGTTCATTACTACCTTACCAGTGCTTTGAATCATGCTTTGTTTTGTTGTTCTTCTGAATCTAAAAAGCATATTCAGATTAACTTCCCTTCTTTATATTTACTCTGAAACCAACACAAATGCTGAATTAAAAAGGTGGTTGCGGCTGTGGTTATATAGAACTTTTGAGTGTACTAGAAAATTAGGATTTTATAGATGATTGCATTTAGGTGTTATTATCTGAAGGGCAAAGTTGGCACTCCAGAAAATAGTGGTGGCGAATTGCCAAAAAGCATAACCAAGTCAGCCAACTGAAATTTCATGATTGATGATTGCAAAATATGTGGTCACTAGAAAGAGTCGGCATTGTTTATCAACTGCATCTGAGTCCTCGTGGATTGTATCAAATGAATCAGCAAGTGCTTGTAGATGCTTAATTTTAAGTAAAGGCAGTATAGCTATTAGTGTTTATAAAGAATGGAATGGAGTTTTAAAGAGATGTTGAAATTAAAAGAGGTTTCAAGAAGGATGAGATTTATCTGTGATATGGATGGAAGACTTGCATGTGGAAACCAAAACATTGGTATTGTGTTGGACAGTTTATTACAAAGAGACTTGGAAAAGTTGCACAGCTTTAAAAAGATGGTGGTTTAGAAAAAATGGTAGGGAAACTAGGTAACAAATTTTTCTCAAAATAGAAAATTGTTGAGGTTTTGTTACATTCAGTACAGCAGATATAAAACTGGTGAAAATCATTGTTTTCAAACTATTGATTTTTAGCAAAGGTTTTACAAAATACTGAAGTTGAGAATTTTTGGTTCAAAAATATGTTTAGATGCCTGCTACAACCTCAGTATTTTTCTTAACTATCTAGGTGATGTAGGGTTGTTTAGGTCAGTTGGAGTTAACAATTGGACTTGCATTCATGCCGTTGAAAAAAACACCTGCTTGGAACTGTCTCACTTAGTAAAACTTCTAGGGACTGACTGTGTAAATGTCTTGGTATCCTGGATTCAGGTGTCTGTCTCATGACAATGAGCAATATTGTGTAGGGCTTAGTTTGTTAATTGTTAAGAAGAAAGCTATTATAAAGTTTCTAAGGTTTACAATATTTACAAGACAAATTCCTGATAGTAATTGTTAATTTGTTAAAAAGAATACTGATGTATTTTGAGTTTGACAGTGAGGTGAAAGATTAAAAAGTGTGGCTAGGGTTTGTGCTTTTACAGAGTATAGTCCTTGGTGTGTTGGTGATTTTTTTTTGTTTAATTGAGAGTAAGTTGAAAACATTCTATGTTTTTGTAGCTTAGGGTGACTTCAGGTGTTCTACCGAAGTATTTTTCTTTCAAATCTTGATACTTGAGGAAGTCAGGCTTGTTAGAGCCTTTAAGTAGAATTATTTTGAAATCAGAAGTTGTCCTATGTAATTTCTACTGTAAGATTTAAGAGTAGTTGTTTTGACATTGAGAGACTGACTTTGCTGCTCTTCAGATATTTGTACAACAAAAAAATTGTGTTTTGGTTGTGTTCAGATAGTTTAGTAACTTGCTTTGATAGCTTTATATTTTTTGTTTCTCCGGAAATACTTGCCTTTGTCTGACATAATTATTTTCTACCTTATTTAGTACCTTAGCTAATGATGAGGAATTCTCTCTACTTATAATGGAGTAGGTTCAGTTCTATTGATAAGGTTTGTAATTTGCAGAGTAAAGAGGAGTTATTTCCCACACCCCTCACCTTCTCCCCCCAGTTTTAAACTTAACGCGGAGTTATGAATGATCCACAAAAGCCCTGTACTAAAAGGAACAAATATAGGATTAAAGTGATTAAGGTGGAATTAACTGACTTAAATATTCTTTGTTCCTGCACTGGCATACATTTTGCTAATAAGCTTAAGCAAAAATTAAAACTAAGTTGTAACAAAAAAATAAAAGACAAATAATTGCTTTCTTTAGAGACTGACTTTAAGTCGTTTAAAATTCATTCATCAGGAGAATGTTACCTTTGTAAATGTTTTTTTGTGTATGTATATAACATAAATTAATTCAGAGTAGCATGCAATTTTGAATATATAAATGTGAGCATTGAGTATAATGCTCACAATGCTATGAGAGGAAAGATAAAGGAAATAAAACAAGAGTGTAGATAAGACTTCAAGATGAAATAGGAGGGGTTTTAGGAATTAGTTAGGAGTCGCAATGTCTGCATCCAGCCTAGAATTTTGGGTACCTTTTGTGAAGTGGTCTTAGACTTGTGACCTGAAGTCTCGAAAGTGTTGCAAAGGGAGTGGGAGAGTGGCTGCATGGAGAGCATCAATAAGAGCTGTCAGGCTGTGACACAGAATCTGAGGCAGCAGTGCTTTGGCCCAAAAACCCTGCAGAGAGCAGTGAGAACAAGCTCAAGGTGTCTTGAAAAGAACTGTTTGCTTTTTCTGTCCTTCAGAGCACAGTTTGGAGAAGAGAGATAGATACATACATATGTATATAAGATGTACATACATGAGATATTAAGGTGAATAGATATAGTTTATGAGGCTACCCAAGCTCTTGATCTCAGATATTTAAAAATCAACCCAAAACCTATGTGGGATTGACAACATCCCAGCAGAACTAAATATTACTGATTCCTACTGCAGTGGAAGTTGACCACACTTGGTTTTTTTCCACTGTGCTCTCTATTTCTCTGGCTGCCTCTGTCAGCTCCTAGTTGAGGTCTTCTCTCTGAAGATTGTGAAGAATAAAATAAACTCAGTTTCTTTCAAAGACACTATAACTGAATAGGAAGGGCATTTCTAAAAATGTACTACAATGTATTTAATTTTTTAGCATTCAGGATGATTGTGAGTTTTGGATTCTGGAAAAAACATTATGCCATTATTATGTTGACAGTTTTTTCCCTGTAGATTCCACATATGTGTTTTCCCCCACTCCATTGTGGATGTGAAATGTAAGGTGTAATTTGCAAAGGAAAATTGCTTTTGTGCTTTGAAGACTTGACTTGGTTATATTTTTGTCCTTACTCCAAGAATAAAATAGATGGTAAAATAATTTCTGAAAGATGGGAATCAAATTGAATGTCAGCAAAGAGAGTTACAAGGTATCCAGTAGAACTTAGAGCTGATTGCCAGAATGTATGTTTTAAGCATGAGTGGCAGTTGCATTAATGATGTTATTTATTTTCACATTTCAGTCTTTTTCCTTTGATTTTACTCAGGAGTGAATCTCTGTTAAACACTCTATTATGTGGGGGCCCTGTTCCTGACTAAAACACAGAATGAAGTTTGATATACACTTGCTTATTTGTAATGTGCTAACCCTCCTCTTTTCTTTCATCTTCTTCATTAAATACAGAGTTTGAGAAGGAAATGCAAGGAAGCAGTCAGTGGAGAGAAGCATGACCGTAATCTCAGAATAGTCAGAAATTTTAAAAGGACAAGTTAGAGCTGGCTATAACAGGGCTTTTAAATATGTTCTGTTAGTTGGCTTAATGCATGTCTGTGATAAGTACATATGGAGTTTTAGTGACAAGCAATCTTAGTTTTTGTCCCAATGTAAAAATATAATCTCAGAGGCTTTGGAGGGGAGAGTGCTAGAGCTGCCAGTATCAGCTGTCAAACATATTGTTACTCAGGTTGTGAAGCCAGGTTGCAAGACCATTCTAGTTTGCTGGCTCATGTTAATGAGCGAGGAAATAGAAGACTGTCAAAGTGTGAACTGGATAAAAATTAAAGGGCTCAGGGGCACAGTTTGCCTCTTATTGTGCAAAAAGTTTTAAGTTTCCTTATTATTTCAGGAAACTTACTCTGCTTTTGGTATGCTCTTTTATGCAGTGGCTGACTTACATGTCGTATTTGCTGGTACAGTTGAATAGGTGGGTTCTTGATTTTGATTCTGGTTTAACACTTTTATATTGTAACTTTTTGTTTGAGTAATTGTCATGTTCAGTGAACATTGGGATATACGTTTTTGGATGAAGATCTAAAAATATTATATTGACATCTGTTCTGAAAAATCTGTACTTCTCTAGATCATTGAAGTTGGATTGTGTGAAGTCTTTGAATTGATAAAGGAGACGAGATTTTCTCATCCATCCTTGTGTCTCAGGAGCCTGCAAGCCCTGCTTAATGTGCTCCAAGGTCAGCAACCGGAAGGCCTGCAATCAGAGCCTCCTGAGGTCCTAGGTAATATCTCATCTCTTACTGTATTCTTATTAACATCGGTTAATTATGTTGGATAGAAGAAAATGGTTCTTGGCAAGTATTTGATAGTAACGTGCTTGTTGTCAACTCACTGACCTTATTCTGGAGTGTAGACTCCTTATGGTGCATGTGTGCAATACTTTCTCACTGAAACAAGTAAATAAATCTTACAGCCTAACAAATTTTGATTCACTTTCTTACTGAAGCATAAAATACTTGGTCTTACTGGAAAGAATGCAGTTTTAGGGTGAATTTCTCTTGGAATCTGCCATTGCGGTCTATAGCTTAGATACTTAATTTTGTAAGTTATGTGGAACTGCTAAGCAGACTATCAGAATTCTTGTTTTGAATTTCTCTGGCCATCCTAGAGATTCCCTGAAAATTAATTTTCTTTTTAATGACATTGAAAATAAAAGTTGAACTTCTGACGCCTTTGAGAGCATGATTGACTGTATCCTTTGAGTGAAAATTCCATTATCTTTTTTGATTCACAGTTTTTACTGCTTTATAGAATTGCAGGGACATCTTGGCTGTGTTTAGCCTGTGTTGTTAAAAAATAACTTAAAGAAAACGTTAGACTTCATGTATTTTTTCATATTTTATGAGTTAAGTTTTCCATTTCCAAACAGTAATTTGCTACAGTAAGCTTTTATTTTCTATTGATACGCAGAATATTAAAAAACTACAAAGAAGACTTTTTGATTGCTGCCTCAGTGATTAGTTGTATCTGCTTTTAAGAAAATTTAAGTGAATTTCTGTTCATACCTTGATTTTTACAGATGTTCAGCCACCAAAATTTTATCACATGCCTCTTTCCTGTGTTTGGAAAGAGGCATGTGATCAAAATAATTTTCAAGCCTTCATCTGAAATGCTCATTTCTGTGAAATGGGTTGTGCTTCAACATGGGTAATGGTTGTAAAGAGCAGATAAGTTTGGTCAGGACCTACATGTCATCTCAGTGATGGGATAGACTGAATAGGCAGGTCAAGTAACACTTTCTGGTGTTATTTCTTGTTGATTTCTTGTTAATTTATTCCACTGTGACAGAAGGACTCATAGTTTTTCATCTTTGGCCATGGTGATCATTCAGATTTGATGTTTTCCGGCTGAAAAGAAGAAAAGTTAAGGATAATTTGGTTGTATTTAATCGAGATGCTTTTCTATTTGAAATTAGCTCTAAACATAATGGCTGAGGAAAGATAACATGTATTTTCCTAGTTTAATTTCCCATTGATAGATGAATTGTTTTGTATGATTCTTTGACATGTCTGTGTAATGGCTGTGTTTTATCTGCAGAATCCTTGTTCCAGCTGCTTCTGGAAATAACTGTCCGTAGCACGGGAATGAATGACAGCACAGGGCAGTCCTTGACAGCACTTTCCTGCGCTTGCCTCTTCAGTTTGGTAGCTGCCTGGGGAGAGACAGGAAGGACGTTGCAAGCAATCTCTGCAATCCTCACCAATAATGGCAGCCATGCTTGTCAGACTATTCAGGTCTTGCACTAAAACTTCTCTGTATCTGGGAATTGATATAAATGAGTACTTCTCATGAGTTCTGAGAAGATGTGTTGTTTAATTCAGTTACCCTTTTCTCCCTCAGTGTTTTTGAGATGAGGTGGTATTTCTTTGTCTTGCTTGAGTTGGAGTTAGAAAAGAAAGTATAACATTTAAAAAATAGTCACCTTTTTCGCTCACTGTTTCTTCTACTGTTTAGGTGCCAACGATTTTAAACTCTCTTCAACGGAGTGTACAGGCAGTTCTGGTGGGCAAAATCCAAATCCAGGACTGGTTCAGTAATGGGATAAAGAAGGCAGCCTTGATGCACAAATGGCCATTGAAAGAAATATCTGTAGATGAAGATGACCAGTGCCTACTTCAGAGTGATGGTTTTTTCCTCTATCTCTTATGTAAAGATGGACTTTACAAAATTGGCTCTGGATATAGCGGGACAGTGAGGGTAATGTGGCTGTTTCTTGTCTGATGAGTGATACTTAGTATTTTAATTTAACTTTTATGATGTCCTGTTTCCATGGAGAATCTTTCATAGCTTATTAATCATCAGTTCTATTACAGTTTGTGTAAATTTTTCTGATGATTTCTGTGACAATTTGACAACATTTTCTTAGAATTTTCACTTCACAATATGGTTGAAGACATTACTTAGATGGTAGATGATTATGTGTTGAGTTTTCACTCTGGTATTTGTTAAATGATGGAAGTTTTTTGCTTTTCAGGGCCATATATACAATTCTACATCCCGCATCAAAAACAGAAAAGAAAAAAAGTCTTGGTTAGGCTATGCTCAGGTAGGTGAATACTTAAAATATAAAATGTGCAGCCCTCCTCATCCCTCATGAGTAGTTTAAATAGACCCTGGCTTAGAATAAGCTTACATGGATATTTTATCATACCTTTGGCTTTCATTATAAAAACAAAAATTTTTGGTACTGGCTTCTAAATTATGAAAGATGATGGACATGTGATTGTACTGGCCTGTAGCAAGGAATAATGGAGTGTCCTTGCTCTGTGTTGTCACTGTAAAAACTTTTGCAAAATACAATGGTTTAGCACATGAGTTTATGAATTGTACAGTGAATTGATGTGTGTTTCTAAGTGCGTGTCAATGGATGTAAAAAAGTGCTGTTTAACAAATGTAAAAAATTTTTGGAATACCTGTTCATGAAAAGAAATTGATGTTCAAACATCTGCAGTAAAATAAGGAAAGGCAGTTTCAGATGGGGAGGATGGAGCATATGTAAACAATACCTAGAGATAATGGTTGCTGTAGTCATTGCAGAGTTAACTGTATTTGGATTATTTGGGTTTTTTAGAATGTTTCTGGAATATCAGTCACTTTTTCTTATGTCTTTATTACTCATTATAAAAAACACTCAAAAATAAAAAAATACATTTCAGAGAACAATTAATTTACTTCATTTATTGTATATTTACTATTAACTGAATGATCTCATTGTCCCAGTGTGATTTTTTTTAGTATAGGGCAACTTCTATTGCCTTTCTGGAATTCCTGTGACTATTTTGTTGATTTGAAAATTGGAGACAGAAACACTGGTTTTTACTGTGGCTGTGGCTTTTAACTCTAATTGTATACAAATATAAATAACAGAATTAATATGCAGGGCTTGGAAATTTGTATACAAGCTTTAGCATGCTAATCTGTGGCATGTAGAAAGTGGAGGAGGGGAGACAAATTTCCATTTTTTAATGTTGAACTTGATTAGTAGAGGAAATGTTGATCATCATTTGATGTAAAAGACTTCCACTATTTCAAAGCAATATCTAAAATAATGATGACATTTTTTCCTTTTAACATCTGTTAATGTATTTAAGAGTATTTTGATGTATCTCTATAATTTTTTTTTGTTCTTGCCAGGGCTATTTATTATATAGAGATGCAAATAATCACAGTATGACAGCCATAAGAATAAATCCTGAAACTTTGGAACAAGATGGTACTGTTGCTTTGCCAGGTAGGAAATGTGGTATGGTGTGCTGTTTACATGTTATGTATTTTCAGGCAAGCAGAAGATAAACTGAGGGATTTTGAGGTCACAGATAGATTGCTTTATGACTTTGCTTCACTTCAGACCACCTTCAGTATTTCACGTAGAGGTCTTGCAGTGGGATAAAGAAGGCAGCCTTGATGCACAAATGGCCATTGAAAGAAATATCTGTAGATGAAGATGACCAGTGCCAGTTGCTGGAAGAATATTGCAACATTTTAAAATATGTGATCATCTTACTTTTAAGACTACAAAAGCTTAAGTTCCTTCCTAAAAATTTTCATTTCTTTCTTGTTTGAACTTTGAGCATTTGTCTCATGTATGACTTTGTTTCCAGGATGCCTTACATGTAGGCAATTATAAACTATGAAAAAACCCATTTTGTTTTTTAATAGGGTAAAAATATATCCAAAAGGCAAAGGCAGCTAATGAACATGGATGGACTATGCTTCTGATGTTTATATTGGTAGTGGATTTTGGTTTATTTGTTTGGGAAATTTTTTTTCAGTTTTGGGGGGTTTTGGGTGGGGTTTGTTTGTTTTGTGGGGTTTTCATTTTGTTGTCCTTTTTCAGAGGAGCCTCATAACTTCAAGTCTATTTAGAGAATGAGGATGAAACATGCTTTAATGGCCTTCTAGTGAAATAGATCTGTTTTTAACTACACATGTAAATAGCAGAAGGACAGAAGAAATTTTTTTAATCAAACAATGACAGGCTTATTTTGTACATCAGAAGAAAGATTTTGTTTCATCCTTACATAAATAAAAAACCACTGAGTGATACCTCAGAAAAGTTCTTTAGGATTTTTGTCTTTAAAATGCAAACAGCAATTTTTAAAACAAGTTCTGAATGTTGAATCATGCAACCTTCTGCACATCTTGAAAGTATGGATGTCTTTTTAAGCTGCTCTTGCTCTTCATGGGGGTTGAACAAGGTATTTCAATGAGAACACATTCAAGGACCTGAAAAAATGCCTTTCAGAGTGGTTTTTCAACTTTGTTCACCTCAGCCCAGCTTCTTACACAGTAGGCTTCATTGATGTCCTTAATTATGTTACCATTTGTAAACAAATTAGTATTCTTCATACAAGTCTTGGGAGAGATTTGAGCACATTTAAAGTCTACCCTTTAGCGCTGTTGGCTTGCTTTTGCAAATCTCAGTGACAAGTGTCATTCTGCAAGACTGCCTTGTATTTATACTGTAAAAAGGCACAAATTAAATGAGTGTGCCTTCCCAACAAATTGCAAAAGCAAATCTGAATGGGAATACTCATTCAGACATTTCTCAGACTATCTGCACAGCTGCATTTTGTATGGTTTGTGATGGTATCAAAGTAGATGTTAGATGTTCTTTGTAACTCCAGTCCTTTGTATTTCAGTCCTTGAACTTTGCTGTTTTGCTTTGTGCACTTCTACGCATCTATCTCAGTGTGTTATTGTGAGCAGATATGACCTTGTTCTTTTGCCTAGGACAAATTCCAGGAGGTCCACTTCTGGTTATTTTCCTTTCCCATTAGAAAAAATGAAATGAAGGTAGGGGAAGGTGTCTGACCTGAGGGAAACTGAGTAGGTACTTAACTCTGAATAGTAGTGGCTGCCCCACTGAAACCTTATGGTGACTTCCAAGTTGTTCTAGTTCTGAAAAGCCATGCTGGATAGAACTAGAGGCCAGTGACCTTCCTAACAGCTGAACACAGCAAATATTTACTCCTGGTTGGTATGATATTCAGACATGGCTCTGTCTGGAATTAATCTGTTGCAAATGCCTGGGCTGGTTATAGTGCATTAAAAAAAAAAGGATTAGAATTTATTCATACAGGGTATGCATAGGAGGTCAGGAGATGTGATTAGAAGTTGATCCTGGATTGAGGTCACATGACCTTAGGAAAGTCAGAACTATGTAACATTTTCTCCTTTCTCAGACAGTAGGATCCATCAGCTTCTTGAAACCATAAACTTCTATTTTTAAAGGGAAGTCTTTCCACTCTGATAGATGATGCAAAACAGCCTAATACGTGGAACTACCAGACTATGTGTCAACAGTCTTGTATCTAATGCTTTTGTCAAAATTTATACATTGTACCTGAGTTTTGTATCTATTTTCTCAGTCAATATATCATAAAAGAATGTCTGAATTCATGAGAATTTACTAGGTGACCAGGGTTGAATTGACAGAGGTTTTCATCTTGGCCATTTCTTTCAACAGTAATGCTTACTGCATACCTTAAAACAGTTTCTGTTTTCAGTTGGAGAAATTGAAGTCACATAGTCTATGCTTTTACTGTTCTTTGAAATTGCAAATTAGTATCTTAGGCTCAGGGCTGTTCCCTTAGTGTGAAAAGTACTGCGAACTGAGGGTAGCATAGATGACCTCAAGGCTGGCATTATTAGCAGGTGCAGAATGCACAATATGAATGTGGAAGGTGATGCTTCACAGTCATCTTCCTTTGAAGCCTCTAAAGAGGCTGTGATTAACAGATGTCTGTAGTTATGTGTTCTTAGTAAAACATAAACCCTTTCTCTTATAGCAATCTCCAGACAGAAAGCTTAATTATCCTAACCCCCATAGTAGTATACAGAGTCAGACTGAATAAGATTTAGGATTGATCATACAAGCTCCTTCCTAGCTGAGACACTGTACTAGTTTTTCCAGATACACAATTTACCTTCCATTTTTTAGTCTTCGCATTAGTTTGATTTTTAATGCTAGATCTGTTTCTTAGCTAAGCAAGCGCTCATTTTTAGGAAGTCTTCTGGAGAGCATGTATTTTTTTAAAAACCCATCCCTATTCCAGATTTCCTCTTTGAACAGGTATACGAAACATAGGAACAACCCCCAGAAATGTCTACCAGGAGAATCACCTTTCTTGAAGTGACTCAAGCAATAGGCTAAATAGTGAAATATAGACCCACTGGTGGCCAGAATCTGCTGTTTCCTTGGCTGTTCTGCTTGTGTGAGCATGTAATTTTCAGTCATTCAGGGAAACTTCATGCTTACTAGCTTCCTGTAACCTTTGGAGAAATGTCATTTAGATTAGTTTTGGAACTTCTCATCCAGGTACTCATACTTCTTTTATTACTAACACAACTTTGCTGCACAGAGAATTAGCAGTGTGAACTTCCTTTAGTTGTCAAATCTGAGATGATCTTTGAGAGGGCAGTATTTCAAACTTCAGTGTTTCTGCTGCCATTCTCCATCATGCTTGCTGCATACCTGATCTGTGATTTATACCAGAGTGTGCTCTAAGGGGAAGGAACGTTGTTTTTGTGATGTGACAGTTACAGAATATTCTAATGCATATTCTCTTCCTGGTGAGACGCTATTGGACTGGGCAGTATATCAGGAAAAACTCAACAATAGATTTCTATGCGGTATTTTCAGCTATATTATTTTTAATGCTCCAGGTAGCTAGCAAAAAAACTTCCTGGTTATGCTAGAAAGAAACTATGTGTGCTTCATTTTAGATAAAATGCTAATACTGGATCTTTGTTCAGGTTATGAGGCAAATACTTCGAGTGTAAAATGGCTGTCCTGTAGTATTTTTGGAAGAGGTCTCTTTCCTTGTAATCAATGAGACAAACACCTTACAAACCATATGATACCAGTCTCTTTGCCAGTAGCTCTATCAACAGCACAGGAAGGGAAAAAGAATGGATAAGGAACATAGGTTTAAATTTGCAGGGAAAGTGGTCTTTTTCCCTCCTAATTTGGGTAGAATTCTTTCCCTACCATTTTTCTTGGAATTAGCTGACCTATTTTCAATAAATGAGTGATGTATTTGAGTATATTCTTCATAATTTTCAAAAACAACCCTGGATTTTCAGTTAATAGTTTGGTGAAATTTATAAATAATTAAAAAATGAGATGAATAATAAAAACCATGATTCATTTATTTCTAGGTTTTATATGCTGGAAATTATTTAAAGATAATGATCCTTATATAAAAAAAGTCTTTGGAAAAGGAGAAGGACTTCATAGTCCTGGAAAATTTGAATTTAGTTGTGTTGTAATAGTTTAGAATATGCCTCTCAGGTGACTACAACATGCTCTTTTTCCTGCATTTAAATATTGGGGTGTAACCACTTAAATTTCATACAGTGCAAAGTACTGCAATAACTCTTACAGAAGCAAAGGAGAATTACATGCTTTTGGTGAGACAGGACATCTTCAAGTAAAATAACACATTATCAGAATGTATCATCTCACTTGAGACAAAGTAGAACTCTCATAATCTGATTGGAGTGAGAATGAATTTGACAGAAGCAGAGTTGTGTGTGTGTATGTATACTAATAAAAACTGATGCAGTGCACTTCATTTTTCTCTCACAGATTGTCATACTGAAGGGCAGAATATCCTTTTCACAGATGGAGAGTATATTAATCAAATAGCAGCATCTAGAGATGTAAGTTTTACAAATGGGTAAACTTTTTTTCTCATGTGAGTTTTATTTTACAATATTTATAGATTGCTTTTTGCTTCATGGTTGGCTTTTTTTTCACTAACAAAACTAAGGAAGAAATCCATGTAACTAGAAAAAATGAGAAACTTCCATATTTGTGCATTAAAAAAGCAGCATTTTGCTATTAATTCACACAATTTTGATTTGTAATTGATTTTTTATTTTTCGGATAAGTTTTAAGAAAAACTCCATTGCTCTTTGAGGAAAAAAAAATCTTGTGCATTGAATAATGTCTTTTTAAAATGTTCTACAGGTTCTTTGTGTGATAAGCTTTGTAGAGCTTAAGGATAAACTTTTTTCTTAATTTAATTTCCTGTAACTGCTTTGGAACTTACTGGAGCATTTTAGATACGTTTTATTAGAAGAGATAGGAAATATACTACATTCTAGTTGATTTTTTTTGTGTGAAAAGTGCCTGTTGGCAAAAGCTATAGAAAATCAAATAAGTGCTCCTACTAGGGCCAAACTAGTGGTGGTTGTATTTTTTTGAGCAGACAGTTACTATGTTTTTAGTTCTGGTGTTTGGTAGTGAGAAATCTGTGAAATAGGAATGGGGGTGTGAAACTGGGTTGTCAGCAGATGCTAAACATCAACTGTAAGAAAACCAGGATTAATCCATTTTTCTCCTAACAGAATAACTGTTGAATTATTTTTTTTTTTACGTGGCCAGATGAAGATACGCTGCACCTGTAAACAGAAAACTCTTCTAGCTACTCTTTACAGCAGTCACTTTGCAGAATTTTGGGTTCTGAATAGAAGAAGCTGAGGGCTTAAACATAGATGTAAATAGTTACAGATGTTAAGATTTCTACAGCAGTTCACTATTTTTGTAATGTTCATAGCATTTTCATGGAACTCAGTATATATTTAAGGAGTCAGATACTTACTTTAGCTTATCCTGATGGCCACTTTTTTTTTTTCGCCTCTGTAGTAAATGTTACATTATAATAAATGTTACTTTATCAATATGTCCTCTGACATTTACTTTGAAATAATACTATGTCGATACTTAGGACTTGAAAAGTAAATTAATGCATTTCTTATACAGTATAACGTGGATTTTTGTATTTATTGCAGGATGGCTTTGTAGTGCGAATATTTGCCACGAGTACTGAGCCAGTATTGCAACAAGAACTGCAGCTGAAGCTTGCAAGAAAATGCTTACATGCCTGTGGCATCTCATTGTTCGATCTGGAGAAAGATTTGCACATTACCACTTAGTTCTCTTCTTTGAAGAAGAAGCCAGGTAATAGCAAGCCAGGTAATTCAAACAACAGAGCTGAAACATGGCACTTTGCTTTGGCTCTACTATGTGCAGGAAGGTATTGCTCCATAATAAACATGTGGAGAGGTGTTCGCAACCACTTAAGTGTTGTTTGACTCAGAGTCAAATCCATACGCGCATTTTGAACCACCTTTCTGTCTCTAGTGCTATTCATGGTTTTCCAGTATATTTCTTCAGTTGTATAATAAATATATAATTGTTTGAAGCTTGGACTTCATAAAATATAATTATGCTGCGGAACTCCTCGCTGTGGATCAAAGTTACAAGGAGCACTGAACTGGATTAAAGGGAGGAAGAATTACATTAAAAAACATATTTGCATCAGAATTCGAGGTGAAGAATTGTTAGTGTCTATGAAGGTATTTTGAAAAAATATCACTTGGCCTTTGCTTTGGGGTATTTTTGCTCTGTCAAGCTTGCTTTGGTCTCTCTCAGAACAAAAACAAAGCATGTTTGGCTACAGGGACCAGCAGAGTTGGATAGGTAACTGGTCTGTGAAACTGCCTGATAAAACTGTTCAGTTAACACAATCTTACTTGCACAGGTACAGGGTTTGATGAGGAATCAGCTGTCCTTGGTGCTGGGAGAGAGTTTGCACTGATGAAAACTGCTAGTGGAAAGGTACTGAAAATGTTCCATGTAAATAGCAGATTGCACCAATAGATTTCTGTGGTTTTTAATTTAATCATTATTCATTGGGGGTTTTTTTGCCTTTTCAGTATGTTAGAATGTATGTCTATGACTGTATTCAAATATATTTTTCAGAGCCTGCTTTAAAACATAAAGGACAAATAGTTGTTTAAAAGCATAAACAGATAGTTGGAACCCCTGAGAAATCCATGACATAAATTTAGAGGAATTTCTACAGTCAGTCTTACAATGAAGGACTTTGTTATTAATTTGGGAAACAAAATTGCCTTCTCTCTACAATTGATGTGTTAGCACCTTTGCAAACTTTACCACCTCATAACTTTCCATAGTCTGAACATAGTAATGTATTTAAATCCAATCCTGATTTTTTTTCTGATCCTTTAGAGAATTATTGATTCCCCTATGCCAATTTTTCAATTGATTTCTTTAAACCTGTTTTTTATGACTTGATATGTTATTCTGCTCAGTGGAGACTTTTTTTAGAGGCATTTGCCTGTTCATGGAAATTTAGAAATAACACAGTCGCTGACTCTTTACATTATTTACTGTGTTTCTATTTCAGTGTGAAAGACTAATGCTATTTATCTTGTAGAAGCATAGTTCTTAATTACATGTTCAAAATTGTATTACTTTATTGGAATGAAAGCCTTGCTCTTCAGCTGCCAGAACAGTGAGATTGTTGAAAATGTTAATGAGTAAATATTTTTAAAGAAAATTTAATGGTATGTAACAGAATTTGATCAACTAAACTCTTCAGCATTGGAGGAGATGGATAAACTTTATCATTCAACTACCAAAAATGCCTGTTCGTTATAAAATTAACAAATTTACTGGGTTTGGTCTATAAAGTTGTCTGTGAAGGTAGGAAATGCAACATATAAAGCAATTGAAAATTACTTTAGGTGCCCCATAGGTTGACATACCAGTTTTATATAGCTGTTGAATTGCATAATTCTAAAGGAAACTTCTGGTTCATGTAGTATTTTTGTGTTTGTTCTGTGAAATATCTTATTCTGTTATTTATGTAGTCAGTGGCCAGTGCATATTTACTAAACACGTTTTACAAATGTGTTGCAGCATATTAAAATATGTAGTAATTTATTATTTTAAATTGATTTTGTTGTTGTAATGCCATCTTTTTTTTACCCAGAGCTGACATTTTTGTGTTTTAAATGTTTAGTTTCCTCTGAGTAGTTTCTTCTATTCTTCCTTGTGTATTCAACTTATCTAGCCAAACAATTATATATGAAAACGCAGTGGCTCAGTAGAAAGCACATTTCAGAACAATCTGATCTAAGAATCTAATCAGAATTTTCCCCCATTAGGTCAAAATTGGTCAGTTTCAGACAGAGATACTGAAGTGGCATGAACAAAGTCAGCAAGAGTGCAGTGTGGTTTGAAATGAAATGATTTAAAAGCTATGCAACTTTAAGAATTACGTAAGCTTGAAGTGCCATAGCATAACTAAAACTGATAAACTTTTTTCTCCTAGATTTATTATACTGGCAAATATCAGAGCCTTGGCATCAAACAAGGTGGCCCTTCAGCTGGCAAATGGGTTGAACTCCCAATCACGAAATCTCCAAAGATTACTCAGTTTTCTGTTGGACATGATGGCTCACATGCCTTACTTGTTGCTGAGGATGGAAGCATATTCTTCACAGGTTCTGCCAGTAAAGGAGAGGATGGTGAATCAAGTATGTATCATTGCTTGCTTGACCAGTGGTTGGTAAAAGCCTCTTGAAGAGTTTTTAATTTGAAAAGAAGAGTTTCCGCATTTTCCAGGAACATGTCAGCATCCATTTGTGCTGGAGATTATGCTGGCCACAAGTTGTGACAACCAGTGCCAAAACCTTTCCCAGCTACGGAATCTGATCTGTTTTCCCACAGTTTGGGTTGTGTGGTGGATGTACTATTTTAGAGTTGTCCCAAGAAAAGACAGTTGTAAATTTGGTCAAGAGACCATGCTGTCTGTCTGGGACTTTGGAAAACTGTGGAGCCAAACTTTGCCTCTTTGCTGTTGTTTTATTGAACTTTGGAAATTGGTGTTTTGCTGGCTGGTGGAGAGGTGGATTGATAAGAATTTAGAAGCAGATATTCTGCGCTTGATCAATCAGAATTCTTCAGGCATTAAAGAAGACAGATTAATTTGATCTTCAGACCAACAAATGCCTTATCAATACAAAATTAACACATTTTCTAGTCTTGATTTCTGTAGTTGTGTGTGTAGGTTGAAACAGACTTTGTAAGACAATTAAAGATCGCTTTAAATGCCCTGAAGCTGTGATCTGCTATAATATTAAATACCTCACTTTAGGAAACAGATGGTAGATGATGATGTGGTAGATTAATAACAATAATTGAAGTGTTTTGAAATAATTGAAGAATCATTTCTAAAAGATACTGATCTAACCATATCTTGGCTTGCCATTGAATTTTTTGAGAGGAGCCAGTATAATCCAATTAAAATTAGACCAGAAGATTGTACATAGAGTTAGTTGTTTGTTTGGGTTTTTTTCATTAGCAGTGTGAAAAGTAATGATTATGCCTGTGGTGGTTCAGGGATTTTTTGGTAGATTTACTTGTAATTTATTTCTTTATTTAAAGCTAAAAGCAGACGGCAATCAAAACCATATAAGCCTAAAAAAATTATTAAAATGGAAGGAAAGATTGTCATATCTACAGCGTGCAATAATGGAAGCAGTTCTGTAATTTCCAAAGATGGAGAACTCTACATGTTTGGAAAAGATGCCATTTACTCTGATAGTTCAAGTAAGTTCATATTCATCTTTTAAATGATTTTTCAACTGAAGTAATTTAAGTTAGTATGGAAGTTTTTCATGCATGAAAATGTTTGTGTGTTTCTTACTTTCCTAATGTATTTGTGACATTCTCTTGATTCAGACAAATATGACAGAAAGGTAGAAAAAGGCAGTTTCCTAAAGTTCTGTAAAAGAATTCAGCATCAGTGGTGACAAATATCCAAATTCTTCCACTAAGGAGAAGAGAAAAAAATTCACTTGCATTAATCTGACATAAGAAGGCCACAGGAAAAAGTCAGAGAAACAAGATGTGCTTTGTTACCAACAAAGGCTGCTGGAAATTAGGCCTTATGTGCTTCTCTTCTCATAAGGTAGCAGGTGATCCTGTATACCACAGTTTAGGTAATATATTAATGAAATAAACTCAGATGGGTTTATGACTCCTTTACAATTCTTTTTGAAAATAAATGATTTGCAGCAGTTTTAGGTTTGCTTTTGGCTTTTCATTTTTTGCAGAACAAGTGGCCTAAGCATTGTGCTCCTTTCACTTTTTATTCTAGCACTTGTTTTGTATATCTCTTTTCTCTTGCGTAAATTTTAAAATGGTCAGTATCTGATGCTGTTCAAGATTACAATGACACGGACTCCGACTCAGAAGGCTGACAGTGACTCCTTTATTTCCAGTTATTTCTTCCCTTTTATGCTATTCTACAAAGAACAACCCAATGGGTGGAAAAAGACAAACTTCTTCAACTACATTGGTCAAGTCAGAGGAACATCAAGAAGAAGTCCCTCCTAGGGAAAGGAATGTAAACATAGGTTACTGTTAGGAAAACATGTCTCTTGTTGACAGAACAGTCTCTGGGAAAGAGTTTCAGAGAAACCAAAACATCACAGGCACGAACCAGGGCTACAAGTATCCACTAACAGTTTTGTTACGTCTTTGAGTTTCCTTCTTGGCAAGAAAGTGCAATTTTTCACTCAAGTGTTTTACTTCTTACAGGTTTAGTAACTGATTTGAAAGGCCATTTTGTGACTCAAGTAGCCATGGGCAAAGCTCACACCTGTGTGTTAATGAAGAATGGAGAAGTTTGGACATTTGGAGTAAATAATAAAGGACAGTGTGGACGAGACACAGGCTCCATGAGCCAAGGAGGAAAAGGTGTGGGACCTTGATTTTTTTTTTTCTTTTCTTTTGTGTGCTGGCAAATATCAGAAGTGAAAACAAAGCTAAACATTTTGTTAGAAAACGTAATTCCAACACTAAAGCTTGAATTCATACAACATGATTTAAGAAGTCAAGGATGCTCCTGCACAGAGTGATTTCAAAAAAGTCACTGTGCTTGCTGGGCAGGCAAATCAGGCATTCCTAGTCGTTCCTTTTAAAACCTGATCTGTGAGTGTTCTTCAGAGCTTCAGCAGTAAGCTACTGGTCATAGCCACTAGAATAACTTGAGGTGGGTGCAATCTTTTAAAGGTCCTTCAGTGCAACCCCCTGGCAACATCTTTTAACTAGATAAGGTTGCTCAGAGCCCTGTCCAACCTGTCCTTACCTTTTGGGGTAACCAGAACCTCCCCTCTCTGTTGGCCTCAAGAAAGTAAGTATTTCGTATTTCAATATCTTAATTAGGTTTTGGAGTTGAGAACATGGCAACAGCAATGGATGAAGACTTGGAGGAGGAACTGGATGAAAAAGATGAGAAGTCCATGATGTGCCCTCCTGGCATGCATAAATGGAAGCTGGAGCAGTGTATGGTGTGCACTGTATGTGGGGATTGCACAGGCTATGGAGCCAGCTGTGTTAGTAGTGGGCGCCCTGATAGAGTACCTGGAGGGTAAGCAAATGTATGGGAATATGGGTGGTGTAGTGAGCTGGGTGGCTAATGCACTTCTGGAATGTGAACTGAGTTGAAATTTCCATCTAAAGTAACTTTATAGCTAAATATATAGTTGTATGTTGCTTTTAAAATAAGAAATAGCTTAAAATTTCTATAACTTGTGGCTGCAGGTGATTTAGTTTTAAAAACTTTTTTTTTACTTAATCATGGAGTTCTTTACTACAATCTGTTGGATATGACACCAGTATAATTTCTGTCTCTTGACAGAGCTGCTGGCTCAGGGTAACCTTTCTTCATCCTGTGTTGGAAGTTTTTTATCTTGCTGTATAAGTTGCTTTTGTCTGTTACTTCTTAGTTGAGCTGCGGAGAGCCTCTGCATCACCGTTACTATTTCTTCAGCATTTTGTGTGCTCATTGTTTCCTTGTTCATGTTTTCATGTGGTGTACATTAAATTAAATAAAGAAAAGTTAATGCTTAGAAGTCAATTCAGTGGTCAGCCAGGTCCTGACACCATGCAACAGCAGCTAGGATTTAAACTAGCTGTCCTTCCTGTCTATCACAGGAAAACTTGCATGACCACAGATAGAACATAGTACTAATCTATGTTTTAATTACAAAGGCAGCAGTAATGCACAAAAGTGAAAGATAGTGATAAAGCAACTCTGTTTGCTGCAGAATCTGTGGCTGTGGCTCAGGTGAGTCAGGCTGTGCTGTGTGTGGCTGCTGCAAGGCCTGTGCTAGAGAACTGGATGGCCAGGAAGCAAGGCAAAGAGGAATCCTTGATGCTGTAAAAGAGATGATACCTTTAGATCTCTTGTTGGGTAAGTGATATGAAATTAGCAAAATGGCTTTTAATTCTCATTTTTACTGCACCTTTTTTTTTCCTCAGTATATTTGTTTACACACTATTGTTACAGGACAGTTTTAGTATAATATTGTTAAAATGGTGCTTAACAGTCAGTTTTATTTATTGTTGATATAGCAAAGTGGATTCATTCTGTTAAGTGAACTGTTCTAAGCTTATCTTTACTATAGTCACCTGTGCCATTTGTGACTTGTGCAGTTATGATACTAATGCTGATACTACAAAGTTGTTCTTGTCCTTTTTGATAGCCTGAAAAGTTTTCTATAATGTTTTTATCAGGATTTAAGCATTCTTAAACTAAAATATGGCTAACTCATGTAAAACCTTTTAAAAATACAAATAATCATAGACATGGTTTAATAATACTTTCTCAAACTTTTTAGGGGAGAATAGAGATAACCATGACAGCACCTAACTCTATATATGTATATACCTAAGTACTACTTAGTGATAATGGAATTATTAGATCCATGAAAACCAGAAAATGAGGAGATAAAGCTTAGAACTCCTCCAAATTTACTCAGATCCTTTTTGTTTATTGTTAGGGCCATGTAAAGAGCAGCTAGTAAGCAGGTTTTCAGTTTTCATTTACTACTTCTAGGGTTTATTGCCACCATAACAATTTTAAAGATAATTTTATGTATTTTATTTTCTTAATCTATTTAGCTGTCCCTGTTCCTGGAGTTAATATTGAAGAACACCTTCAGCTACGACAAGAAGAAAAGCGGCAACGTGTAATTAGGAGACATAGATTGGAAGAAGGAAGAGGTGAGTGACTTACTGAGAGGGGACTTGAATAGCTTAAGAAACTTCTGAGTCTCTTTTCTAAGAATGAAAATAGTCTTCCTTCTGTGTGTCTGTACAGTAATCAAACTAAATCAGATCCTAAGTAGGTAGTTTATGTAGCATGCTTTTAGAAAATGGTGGAAAATCTGTGTTCAACAAAGTCTACACATAAGAATCAGAATTTTAATGATGAAAAGGAGAGCATTTTATCACTTTCACAGGTCAATTTTTTTTTGCTGTTTCCTATTTGAATGATTCTTTTTTAAAATGTGGATCCTCAAACATCTATGAAGAAAGGACTACAAGCCTGTCCCATGCTATTTACCTATTATATGAATTATCTAATTACTGTAATAAATTATTCAATTTTTGTTGTATAGTAGGCAGAATTTTCTTTTATAAAATGAACTTTACTGTACATGAGAGTATTGACACAGACTGAATTAGAAAATAAAACACCACTACAACATTTCAAAATTTTCTTATGTTTTATCTACCTCACCGTTGATTTTCCACACAAACAATTATGGACTTTTAAGAACTTTTCAGTACTCCTCATGTTCTAAAATACCCCAGTCAAATTAAATTTGAGAAATTTAGACTGATACAAACTGTAGTATTTTTGTAAAGCGTGATGATGTGGTTGCTAAGATAATTGTGTGTTGAAAAGAGGAATAACTTACTGGGATGTGTGTTCTTTCAAGTTCGTGCTGTGTTAGTAAATACCACCTTGATTCTTTTAGGAATTAGGTACTGGTTTTACCTGAATACAAAATGTGCCTTGTAATCCAAATTATTGACGAGACTGTGCCAGTGAATCTTGTGATGTAAATTGTCTCTATTTCATTTGCATTAAGAAATTGCTGGTTTTAACCACAAATAAGGAGCAACAAGAAAAAGAAAGCTTGTAGTTCCTATGCATGTGGAAAAGGACGGAATATTTATTTTTCTTTGCAGCTTTGTGACTAATTTTAACTGTGAGGTGAAGAGAAGAAGCCTTTGTTTAGGTCATGTCAGAGTTGCTGCATGCTGCTGGCAAATGTTAGATGCAGCTAACATTTTTTCCTTGAATCCTAATTAAATGACCAGACATTTTTGAAAGGTGTTGCTGTTCAGCCCATCAGTGATGACAGAGCTGGGAGGTAAATTCCAGTTAAAAGAAAGAGGGGCAGAGAAAAATTTACATTTGCTTCTATTTCTGTGGTTAGAAGTAGAACCAGAGCAGCTTATCCCTTCTGTATGCCATCTGTTTCAAAAAGCAAAAAAAGATCAGTTGAACAGTATCAGGAATGTACTATTGTGGTTGGCTTTACAGATGTATGTGTGAAAGGAGGTTGTAGCCAGGTGGGGATTGGTCTCTTCTCCCAGGCAACCAGTGACAGGACCGGAGGACACAGTCTTACACTGCACTAGGAGAAGTTTAGGGTGGACATTTGGAAGAAGTTCTTCAGAGAAAGGGTGATTGGGAATTGGAATGGGCTGCCCAGGGAGGTGGTGGAGTCGCCATCCCTGAAGGTGTGTAGGGGAAGACTTCATGTGGCACTAGTACCGTGGTCTAGTTGACATGAGGGTGTTTGATCATAGGTTGGACTTGATGATCTAGAATCTAGATTTCCAATCTAGTTGATCCTGTGATTCTGTGTAGGGATTGTAACTAAAACGATATTGTTGGCCAGCTTGTTTCACAAATTTGTGTTTCATTCTCTGTCTAAAGAGCCTTGATATCCAGTACCTGTGTGTCTGTGGGAGGTAGTGGGTGTGCCAATCTGGAAGTGTTGGAGGTTAGTTTCCTGTTTTGGTTCAGAATGACTTCTTGTGATAAAGCTGGGAGCAGTGTTTCGCAAATACTTAAAGATCTTGATTTATGTAATCAGGTATGAAGATTTGATTTGATTATGAATCTTGATTTGCATAGTCAGATTAAAGAGCTTTTTTGCTTCTCCATCCAAATGCTGCAGTTTTTCATCAGTGAGTTGCTGCAAAGAGTAGCACCATTCTTGGCAACTCTTAAGATGCTGTTCTTTTCATAAGAGAGAACGAGAATGTTTAAATAAAAATTTTGCAGTCTGATAAAACATAGTTAGAACAACGATAAAAGAACAGGTAGGTTACTTGTTGCTTAGTTTTCCCAAGAATTCTAGTATTTGTGCATATATAACTGAACAAATCCATGCTAATGAAATAGCTATTTGGAGATCCAAAGAAAACTTTGAACCTTTCAATGTTCTGAAAACACTGTCAGTTAAAGGCCAAACCAGCTCTTTAAGGCCTTTCCTTAAGAAAAAGTTTAGTTTGTCAGGATTCTGATTTCTGGGTTATTTAGTGTTATATTGTGTGTCTCTAGTTCTTTTATAAGAAGCAAAGCATGCATAGTTTATGATAGTCAAGAATAGGATCCATCACTGAATGTTGCTTGGCGACCTTTATTCAATACAAATATTTTCAATAAATCTTATATGTCTTGTAAACAAGAGGACTATGAAAGCTTTAAAAATACAGGAACATTTCGTTCCTAAAGCAATCATACAAATAAAAAATCACCAAAAAGTATCTCACCCATTTGCCCACTGATGTGTTGAAATAGGACTAAAGTTTAGGAGAGAGGTGTAAGAGCACAAGTGCTGGAATTATACTGATATTTAAGTTGTTTAATTGTTTGTGCTTCTTTATCAAAGCTCTGGATTTAGTCCTGTTACAATGACCTCTGATATAAAAATATGTTCTTGGGGTCCACTTGAATTAAGAGCAAAAGTAATGGTTATGTCTGCAGGTATGATGGTCATATAATTCCTTCACAAAATCAGTTGTGGTCTCTTGTAATGAAGAAGATAAGAATGCTTATCTTTATTTGCATTTATCTGAAAATGCTAACTCTGAACTTGGACGTTCTGGGTAGAAGTAATTGTTGTTAATAGCTGCAGTATCGATGACCTGGTCCAGTATTACTGTCACAAGCAATTAACTCACTTCTCAAACATCATCCAAGTAGCCTGCCAGTGTTGTAATGAACCTGTATACATGCTACTCAGCAACAGCACACTAAGTAACTTCAGAAATTTTAAGTGCTTATGCTGAAGATTTCTTTTTTTTACCTTGAAATGAGTCACAAACTGTAGTTGCTGTGATGGAATTGTAACCAGCTAATAATTTTTATGTTTCAAATCAGTTATTAATGTTGCTGTATTCAAGAAAGAAACTCTGCTTTAGTGAAAAAGAATAGATCCTTTAAATTTTTAGTGGGTGAAAAGTGTTTGTTTGGGATAATTTAATTTTAAAAAAAATATAAGTTCCTTAATGTTTATTATGGTTGTTTTTTCTGCACACAAGTGACTGTGACTGTGACAAGTAGTGAAGAGGCCTCAAAATCAGTTCCACATTTTTGAGTTGGGTGTATGACCTTCTGAGAAATAAAGCCAGCTGTATTCATCACAGCTTCTATGCTAAATCATAATATCTCAGAATAATTACTGGTGGAATTATCTCAGCTCTTCACTGTCTCTGTTCTTCTGGTGAGAAGTGAAGGAGCTGATTTTCCATATGGTGAAATGGTTTTTATTTTTCAAGCTGGTTTGGGGCTTGATGAGAGTAATGAGAGATGAACATGGAAATAGTTGCACTTCATTGTTTTCTGTGGCAGTGAAGAAATTTTGTACATTGGAATGTTCAGAACATGGTTAATTATTTTTCCATTTCTATGAAACTCACTTTTTCATCATGGGGGCATTAAATTATGCCTTAAGGGATTACAAAAATCTGTGGGCCAGAGTGTACAATTAATGTAATGAATACAAGACTAGCATTTTCTGAGAGAGCTAATCTTGAAAGCTGTTCATAAGACTTTTTCTGATTGGTATTTGAAATAACAGAAGTTGGAATAATCAAAGATTTCAATTTATTACTTGGAGATAATTCTGGTTTTTTTTTTTTTTTAGAAGGCGATGAGAGTGCTAAAAAAGCTTTTTAAACTCTATTTAACTAATAAGCTAAAAAATGTAGAAATGGTTCTCAATACAGAGATAATAAATGGTCTCATGCTTCACTGGTATTTTACTACTCCTCTTTCTCAGCCTGTGATGTAAAAACCTCTAGATGATCATTACTGAGATGCAGATTTGTGTGTAATTAGGCTAGGTTTAGCTTTTGATGCCCTTACAGAAAAGGAAAATTAATTTTCATCAGTCTTATCCTACTTGCAACAACAAAGAACCCACAGAAAATTGATTAATTTTAGTCCAAGTTGCTCAGTTTTAAGACAATATTATATGAGACTGCCTAGATTTGGGCATTTTCTCATTTTTCTGAAGTGTAACTGATTCAGTTAATTCAGTTATTAGTTTTACCATGGTAGGCTAAGTATCATATAAATCTGTTTAATATCTGCACAAACCTCTCTAAGCTTGGAATCAGTTTCTGTTCATTGCTGAACATATACCTAAATATACAGCAGAACTGTCTGTACAAGTGCAAAGTAACTTAATAAATAATTGTGCAGCTTCTTTTTATGGTTTTAGTTAAATGTTTATTTTGATGCTTTCAAAATTAATTCTGTTTCAAAGTTCTTTTAACAAACCAAAACTAATCAAAACCTTTTCACTTGAAAAATACTGAACTCACACATGACGTCTTAAGAATGTTTTCAAGAGAAAGCTGTAGGCTTTTGCCCCTAATGACCGTCAGGTATGGTTCTGTGAAGTTACATTGTTACACCTGAGTCCCTGATTCCTTTCTGAAAGAACTAATTATTATTAAAACTGATTAAAGTAAAAATATTTATATTATAGTTTCAGAAGGCAGATTTGTAGTAGACTCAGTGAAAACAGTTCTGGTTAATAGTTGCTTTGTTTTAATTTACTTCATGTATTTATATATAGAAATGCATCTTTCATATTTATTTAACAGTATATACAAAGTCAAGTATTCAGAATGGAGAAAGGATCAAAATTAAGATTATCATAAACCTTACTTCCATCTCATTCTCTTACTACTTTCATATTGCCCTGCATGCTTGTTTTGGCTAGTGTGCATCTCTTTTTCTCCTTTAAAAGGCCTTAATTTTCCTTGCATACCTGATTTGTACAATTTAAATATTGTTTTAACCTGTCTTTATTTTCAATGTTTTGAACAAAAGAAGCAAACTGCAGTTAAATGTAGCACCTGCACAACACGGCTTTCTCCATGAATGTTTTTGCCTTAATAATAAATTTCTAGTCATAGTCTGGAAAATACAGTTTTAAAGAACATGCTCCATTACTATTGTAAGAATACTAAATTTTGTTTCCTTTAAGGCTTTATAGGTGGGACATTATCTCACTGTATTATTTTCCACTTCTAGTGGAACTGAAGCATTTGCCTCCAGTTCTATTTTCTGAAGTATTTTTCTTCAAAATTTGCAATCTGTCGACCTATTAGATAACTAGTTTCCAATATTAGGGTTTTATTTCCCTATTTTATGACTAAAAAAAATCAAAACATGCCCCCCAGCCAAAAAAAAAAAAAAAAAGCTCTTGGTCTCTTTCAAGAAGCCAGAAACAGGTTTTTACAACAGAGGGTATGATCCAACCTTGGACTTTGCTCTGCTACCTGAATTTTACTACTCTTCTGTATGTATGTGGCATGATGTACTATTTTTTTCTGGTAGCCTGCTGTGTTCAGTGCACTGGTACAGAAGTCAGCATTTGAGATAATTGATTTCAGTCTCCTGCAATCACAACTTGCCTGATAGTACTTGTTTAGGGTGAGGTACTAGCAGGAATCAAAGTATATGTCATGTAAAGTCAAAAGTAAACTCTTTCATTGTTGTGCCTGACAACTTAGATGACCAAGAGTGCCAAAGCATGTAAGTGCATGTGAAATGAAGTAATTGTATGCATTTTTCTGAAGTATCTTGCATTATTTAATAAATGCATTCTATTTGGAGAAAATGGAATTATTTCTTTGGTTAAATACCCTTTTTTTATGCTTTGAATTCCCTGCTAAACAGCATCCATTTTGAAAAGTGTGGACCCCGAAAGGAAAGCTAGTTGTGACATTTCAGCTAGGGCTGTTGAGCATCTCAGTTCAGCTATGGAAAAATAGTCTGTGAAGGGAGAGAGTGTCATTTTGCATCATACACCGACTGATTTAAAACAGCTCTGTAGTCTACCAGTGACTCCTCTTTGCTTATCTCTGTCACTTGATCTTCTAGAGACCAGTAATAGATTATTAATCTCCATGCAGGTCTATCTTAGAGGCTTCTGGAAGAGTTTTCCAAATAATGCTCTGCAGGTATTTTTTAACAAATTAAATGTAGTATCTAATGCATGGCTGGATTGTTCCACCAGAATATTCTAGATGCCTAAACTTTGCTCCCTTCATACAGGCAACCTCAGATGTAAGCAGAAAGAAGATACAGTCTCAATGAATTGTTGCAGTGTTTTGTTGCCTGTGTTATTTTGAAGGGAGAGGAAGGTACTTTGCACCTTGCCAGCACTCGACCAAGGAGGCAGACATCACAATGCAATCAAAATGTGGATTTGATTTCATTTTTGTAGTTTCTTGTTATGATCATGTTCAAATTTTTAGCATGCACAAAAAGCCAAAGACGATAACAGACATGTTACATGGCTTTGGGTACAAAATACTATGAAATGGCAATCTATTGCATTTAACTGTATTTTGGAATCAAGTTCTTTACACAGTGGTACATGTAGAGTATATAGGAATATCTAGAAGCAAAGATAAGTCCTGCATTGGTCAGAAGGTTAGATTGTCACACAGTTGTCAATTGACTAGGAGAGTGTGATTCAGATGAGTAGCTTGGAAACTAATGCAGCTGTGTGCTAGCACCATGCTGGAGCTGACAGCCTCTTATGCTTACTAAACATCTTCTGTCTTAGAAATCTCCGGTAGTTCTTTTGCTCACCCTACTGTACTTCACTTCCTTCTGTCCTCCTGAAATTCTCTTTTGTTATCTTTGCTCTTAGCACTAAAATGCCAAAGGATGCCTTCAGAGCTGTATCTTGTTCCTGGCTCTGTTCGTTGTGCAAGCATTTTTTGGAGCTTTGGAATGTTTCCCTAAGTTATCTAGAGATCATTCAGTCTTGCACAAATATTTTAGATCTACACTCTTTAAGCCATGCTCTTTGCAGTCCTTGCATCTCTTTCTGCAACTTTGCTAATCTGAATTTCACTTCTGTCATGTTATCCTCTCCATTCTCTATTTCTTCAGATTTTAATTTCATTAGGAACTTTTCAGTAAGTCCTACTTCTTTTGCTTTTTCTCATGTTCTTCATTCATTTTTCCTCTGTATCATTCATCCTTCAGACATCTTTCGCTTTCATTTGTCTCTTCCCCTTTCTGCCTTTTTGTCTCTTCCCGTTTTGCATTGGTGTGTCTCAGGATACTCCTCACTATACCCCCTCCAACTTGTTAAGAAGCAAAATGTGGTGCAATTTTTTGTGTAAGTCAAAACTCTGGAAAGTAGAATATTAAACGTAGTGAATGGTTTGGCAGAAAGTAATGCTTACCAAAAATACGTCTATTAAATGCAAGTTCCAATTCAGAGGAGACGGTGAAAAGGGGGGGCACAATAGCAAGACAACTGAGGGAAGAATCTGCAATATGCAGGTAAATCAAAAGCAAATTATGATCCTTGATTAGTAGAAGGAGCTCTGACTTAGCAAGAGGGTCTGTTCTGGAATAAAGAGTCCAAATAAATCCAGTAGAACAAAAACAAAAATTCTGTGCTGTGTGCAGAAGCAAACATGACTGAGGAAGTTTAGGGCCATTATATTATCTAACACGTTTGAACCTCTAAACTAGGGGGGATAGCTGGTAGTGTATTTTTAAAACATTTTTCACTTTGCTTTTTAAATAAATCCTAAAATTTGGGAGTTTCTGTGTATGTAGAGAGTTTCTTCATTGGAAGGTTCTAAAGCTACAGTAGATTTGACCTAACTTCCTCTTAAATGCCTATTCATGCTGTTTAGTATTAGTGAAAGAGGTGGTGGTTTAAAGCAGAAAACCTCAGGCAATGGATGTTTATGAAAAGTTAAACTACATTGTCTTGTTAATAAAGTTCAGCTAAGGAATGAGAGTATCAGTGAATTTGCAGAAGAAGGAGTATTTGTACTCAGTTTCACCTCAGCTGTTTATAGCACAACAGCCTGATTTGGGGTGCTTTTGTTTACTGTTCATGGAAGGGCTGGATTTGAGAACCTGTGGAACTGAGTGTCACTTGGCAGAATTAGTTGCTCCTGATTAATGGTTTATGTTGAATGTGAGACTTCTGAAAGGACAAGACATGTCCAAAAAATTCTTGCTGGCATGCTTTACCTATAAAACAGGAGAAATATAGATTTAAGAAACAAATTGCTTGTCCATGACCTGCTTATGCTCAGCCTCAGTTAAGCATAGTACCTCACTGCTTAAGTCTAGATTTTTAAAATGTAAAAGCAATCTGGAAAAAAATTTAAATATGTGTATCATTGCTTTCTTTAAATCAAATCTTCTCTTGAAGACCTTTCAATAGATAGAAAAATAGTTTTAAAATAAATGGATTTCAAAATTACTAAGTAGAAAAGAGTTATATGATTTGAATAACCTTCATGAAACATGTAACTTTTTCTTTAAAAGTTGTAACTCTGCATCTTAAATAGAGTAATTGCAAATAAGTTTATGGTGGTGGTTTTTAAAGTTAGCATTGATCTTGTTCCAAGTCAGTATTTTGAATGTTATGCTGTAGGATGTAAGGCATGACAATTATTCTTTTTATCTTTCAAAGACAATAATGGGTATTCACTTTCAAATTTTATTCTAGTGTATGTTGTATTTCTATTGCTTGCAGTACAGTTACATACTGAGAAATTCAGGTAAAATTATCACTATGGGATATTTACTGTTTTTTGCACAAGTTAGCAAGAAATGGCAACTTTCTTGTATTTTTTAAGGTCTTTTGAATTTATGAAAACAAGATTATAATTATTATTCTTTTTGTTTTTTCATTGCTTTTAATTTGAATTTTGTTTAACACACTGTTTCCATTTTGTGAGCTTTCCTATGCATGTGCAAAATGTTTCTCCTCAGGCCCCCTTGTAATTCCTGGTCCTATTTTTATGAACCATCGAGAACAGGCTCTAGCCAGAATCAGACTCTCTCCAGCACCGCTAAAGCATAAACGGGACAAGCACAAAGGTATTTGGTCTTCCTTATTGACTCGGGTGGAAATAAGCCCAGCCTCCCAGTCACTTCTTCCAGATGCTGCATCTGTCTTTTCAAAGAACTGCACAAAATGAGTTCTGCCTTTCTTCCTGTTAGTATCTTGTTACCTGAGGAGAAAGAAAATGCATTTAAATGTTGACCTTTCTTTAGAAGTGTAAATGTTCATTAGTCTGCATCATCTTTTTCTTTCCCCTTTTTTATGTGAAATATATGTTGTCTTTCTGTGTATCTTCTCTCATTTCTAATGCTGTCTCATTCCTGAGGTTATTTTTACTGTAGGAAACGTTACATGTTCAAGTGACTCAAGACTGTTGCACTGCAGTTGTGTTGGCTTTTTTTATCCTTTGTGTTGTGTATTTGGGGTGATTACTTAAATGTATCAGTTCCAGGTTTGTTAATTTTGGCATAAATCTTTTTGTAGGTATGTTGTCTTTCAACAGGCCTTTTTTAGGAGTGAAATATTTGAAATAATGTAAACATTACTTTTTGCTGACTATGAATGGGGAGAATGCAAATCAAAATACAGGTTTTTGTCTGCAATATTCTTGAGTTAAATGTTTTTTACAAAGTATGAAGGTGTCCTGGTATTTCAGACATTTTTGTATGTCTGGCAAACCAGTTCATTATATCTTCAATTACTAAGTGTGTCATTTGTTCAGATATAAATTATATATATATTTCTTAGAAAGTGGTAGTGTATTACAAAATATTTCAACTGAACTTACTGAGGTTGAGCTGTCTCAAATCTGATCGTAGATGGTATATATGTGTACTAATGTGTCTGTACATACATTATTTATATATGAAAGATAAATATGTAGAATGGAGGTTACAGACCTGATCAAAATAAGTTGGAGGCTCCCCAAAATGGTGAACCCAGAATACTTCAACTATTTTCTTAAGAATAGCTAAGTGTTAGTATGGCATTTCAGTTGAATTAGTGGAAGTTACTGATTATATTTGGCATGTATGCAAACAAACTATATGTCAGTTTGAAGCATTATGGGATAAAATTTCAGTGTGTGTGGATGATAGGCTTACTGATTATAAACATACTGGATCATAAGATCATTTTAAGTTATTTTATGGAAATGAAAGCAAAATCTGATCCTTTGAATCTGCATAACATTCAATCTTTTTGGAAGGCATATTGTCTGAGCTTTAAGTCTTGATAGATTAAGTAGAATAACCTATCATAATCTCTGGAGAAATTGCATGCTGAAAGAGAACGTACTGAATTTAAGTGTTATTTACGTGAGTGACAATTGGCTGATGGCCATCTTTCTTGAGCTGGATGCTACTGCTTGTTTTACTGCAAACCCTTGACTCCACAGGCAAGTGCATAAAGGAGTAAGCTTGTCCTATCTGCTTTTTTGGCGTGTGATGTTGTGTTAGACATTGGAACTCACTTAGATCAGGTATTGCCTTACAAGAGCGTCAGTTTGAGGCTTATGTTGCCTCTTGGAGTTGTAAGAATAGTGTAAAGATCTGTGTTGTACTGGAGGATTTTTCTCAGATACGCCCTGTAGAAACTGAACGTTTATTTTTCTTTTAGGAAGGCTATATGGAAGGAAATACTTATTTTAGTTCTTTGTGTCTTATGCTAAAAAGATAAGGAGGTTTTCAAATAAACTTTTAGACCCTTCTTTAAGGCCTCAGAAGATTGCTTTTCAAAAGACAGCTATAAATTCCACTAGGAACTAGAAATACCCCATAACTTCTCAAGGAGATTCCAAGGGAAAAAGGAAAACTGGTGAAATTGATTGTTATCCAAGTAACAGTAACAAGGCAAGGTGGGAATTGTGAAAAAGATAACGTATATTTCTTATCTTAGAAGGCACACCTCTCTTCTTGAGGCAGAATGTTAAAGCAGAGATAAAAGGATATAATCACATTGAAATCAGCATTTATTTTTGAACATGATGCTTTCCAAACTGCCTTCCTTCCTTCAGATTTTTCTGGTATAGTAGTCTTCTTCACACCAACCAGACCATCGAGATCCTTGGCCAAGGAGCATTTAGTTCAGCTGGCAGTACTGATAAGGGCAGTATTAACATTGCTGGTACCTACCTGTTGCCACTTTTCTGCTTGCAGCTGCAGAACTTCTATTAATAATGATATTTAAACTTGAATGTGGACAGCTTCCTCAGGACTTCTTCAGACAGTTATGGTCTATTATAAAAAGTGTATTTGATATGTACTTGTACATATTGTCAAACCATGGAGTCATGGAGTGGTTTGGGTTGGAAGGTACCTTAGAGATCATCCAGTCCCAACCCTCTGACATGGACAGGGACACCTTCCACTAAATCAGGTTGCTCAAAGCCACTGCCAGCCTGGCATAGAACACTTATGGTGGTGGGGCATCCTCGATTTCTCTGGGCAACCTGTTCCAGTGCTTCATCACCCTCAGAGTAAAGAATTTTTTCATAATAATCTACCTGTCTGTCACTTGTGGAGTTCCTCTATTTGATTGCCCAGTTGAACACTCCAACTTCATTGAAACAGCTGGTTTTTTAGAAATCTTGCCATTATCATTTACTCTTTTCACATTTATAGGATCTGCATATCAAATCCTTGTTACTACAAAAACTGCATAATTAAGGCTAGTCTTCCTGATCTGTCTTCTGTGTCTTCCACAATTACAAATAGAAATTATTAAGTATGACATTTTTGATATTCATGGAGTGGTTTGACACTAAAAAAAAAAGAGTTTGTGCTTCATCCTCATTTTTTAATGAGGAAGTGAGTTTCCAGTCTACATTTCCAATCCCTGTGGATTCCCATTATTTGGGATCTGAGTAAAAAAGGTTAAGCAAAGTCTGTAAAATTTTCTCAACTGCAGAAATGAACTGAGTAGCAATTTAAAACAAAGTAAGCTCTTTGAGTTAGCTAAGATTCAGCAATTTGAATGTCACCTTTTTCCTGTATTTAGCAGTAGTGGTAAATGTTCTAAGGAATGTGAAACAAATACCCTGAAAAAGGCAATGACTTGATGAAGCTGAACCTGCATGGATGGAAGAAGATATAGGTCAACCATGCTGAAGATACTAAGAGAAAATTACCAGATGTTCAAGAAAGCATACTTGGAATTTGCTGTTTTAACCTTTTAGCTGTCTAAGATAGCATGTGAAGGGCAGAGTAGTTTGAAGCACTCACTGGAGTGAGACAGCTGACAATGAAAAACCTACATCTAAGACTGAGTTTATAATTATAACATGAGTTTGTTATCACTTTATTGTACTTGTTATGCACTTGTGATTCTGCATATCATATTTTACCTATAAGCTCAAATAAGCTCCGTAGCAACCTCTCAAGCATTCAGCAGACTGACCTTTTTTGCTGCCCTCATAGGATGGATGATTTTCACAAGCAAAGTATATTTCTCTTACCCCTGCACTGTAGTAATAAAATTGGTTACAGATATTTCAGCTGCAGCCTGGGATAGACAGCCAAGAAGCTGCAGGCACAGGCTGATGCGTTACGGTAATGTTGTATATAAAGTCTTTAAATTACATTATGGCATTTAGAATGCATTGTGGGGGTTGGACATCACAGAAACCAATCAGTAACTTGACCAGTATGTTTCATTTGGGTAATTGCTGCTGACCAGAGCAAAAATTTGTTGACACATGATGTGGTCTGAAGAGACAGTTACTGTAAGAATTTTTACTGTATGGTCATATTCCATTAAAGCTTTTTATCTGTGGGGAGAAGACATATATTTAACATTTTTAGAAATGCTTTTTTCCTCTTCCAAAGATGGATAGTAAGTGAGAAATGAAGCATCATCACCCTTACTGCTAGGGAACATTAACAAAATGCTTTTCCTCTGATCTGGGCTAAGAAAGGGTCCTCAGTGTTATTCTGTAACAATGCTGGGTTTGGGTTTTTTTGCCAGAGGAAGTCTCATTTAAAGCTTATTACTTTACTTGCTGTTGGGACTGAATGAACTTTTTATTTGTTCCTGGAAAGCAGTGGGTTTTTTGGCAGCAATACAAGCCAAGAGAACTTCTAAGCATGTTTAATGGGGGAGGAAAATCGTCTTCAGGAGTTTAGAATTTTCTGAGTGGTTGTATTCGCAGTTCTCTCTCTGTCCTTCCCCGGCTTTGAGATATCAGAGGTGAAAACCCACCACTGTCAAGTTGTTCATGTAGCACACCCCTGTTGACAGCAGGAAGTACTTCACAGCTTTTCCTTAAGGCTTTCTTCTCTCTCAGAGAGATGAAGTCAAAGTTTCTGTTCAGTTGTACTGTCATTGTATAACACTGGAGGTACTAACTTGCTCTGCTCAAAGGTTCCATGCATCCAACAAGAAGAGTCTCTGCTTCAGTAGGCTTTTTACGCTTCCCTTTCAGAACAGTTATTTTGATACTACTTTTAATGAAATGAAAAAGCGCACAGTTGTTTGAAGGAAAACAAATGTGTATCACCCTAGTTACACTTGTTCTTTGAGACATGCAAATAAGCTTTCAGCATCAACCTTTGAATCACATTTTTAAAAAAACTTTGACTGTTTGAAAGTATTGGAAGGGAAGAGGATGACCCAGTTTGTTTGCAGCCTTATCTCTAAGTGTAAGTTCTCCTAGCCAGTGCTACTGGGAAAATATGATATGTGTTGGTCATTTAATGGAGTAATAGATAAGCACTGTAGTGCAGAAGTATTGCTCTAAAAGTAAATAATGATATTCTATTTGGCTTTGTGTATTTCGGTCAAAAGACTTTTTTATCCAAAAGACTAGCTGTTTTAGTTGCAAGTGTTTTGTACTTAATCACACATAACTCATCAAGTGCTTATCAAGTTTAGAGGATCCAAACCGTTCAAAACTCTTGAGACAGTAACCATGCAAAGAAGGCTGAGCAAAATGTATATGTATGAAAGACAGTTGCTGCTATTCCTGCCTTCTTAGAGCTTTGAGAAGTTAGCTTTGGAAATTGAAAGCACCAACTTTGTAAAATTTTGTCCTTTAAAATAAATTTATTTCTCAGCTCAGTATTTGCAAGACTAGTTTCTTGTGAAGGTACTTGCCTCCACATCTTGCAGACTAATATTTAGTGTTTCCTCAGGGGGAGTATGATGTTATGTTTTCATTTACCACTTCAGAGAAAATCAGGATCTGTGTAGAATCAGGTTTTATTTAAAGGTAGTATGACATATTTATCAGCTGAGAAAACAGCAATCCCCAACTTTTTATTAGTAGTTTTTGAAGCCCTTTAGGCCAGGATGGTTTTCTTACAGTGAGGCAGAAAATGCACATGTGCCTCTAAGTTTCTGCAGGTCATTTGATACGCTGCTGTTGCGTGACCAGAAGACACCTACTGCTGCATTTTGCTAATGTGACTGCCTAGGTGAGTGGTTGCTGTATGCCGAGTGCGTTTCATTGGAGGTGCATGCAGCCATGCCATATTCTCACTGGACATGTGTATTTCTGACAGATCATTATTCAAGTGCATTTACACAGTAGGAGAGCTCATATTTTTCATTGTTCAGCAGTGTCTGAGGGAGGAGGGGAGACAGGAGCCACAGGTAGACATCAAGAATAATCAATTGTTTTTCTGCTCCTGTCTGAAAAACTTGTATGAAATTGGGAAGCAGTAAGCAGACTAGTTGCTTAATAAATAATTCTGGTGGCAATATCAGCTGCTAGAACCATCTCTTGAGTACTTTGGCACATAGAGTTTAATGCAAAAGTAGGCTAAAAAGTTCAAAGATACTGTGTTTGAGAAGTAGTAAAGCTTAACTAAAATACTGTGAGCTGCTTAAGGCACAATTACAGGACTAAGAGGAAAACTGTAATTTTGGGGGGGTTGTTGTTAAATTATGATTCTGTCTCCTTATATTTGCTTTTGTTATTAACATAAGAAAAGAGACATTTCTTCTAATTTGTGTGCAGGCTGGTAGTGCACAACCCCAAAAATCCCATAGCAATTCTGAGACAGGTTTTTTAAACTGTTTCCATTTTACATATATCGAGAATGTAGTGCATGTTTCAAAGGGATATTTTACCTGTGCTTTTAAACGTAATTCTTCAAAAGCGTTAGTACCTACATGCACTGTTCCTTTACAGATGTGAACTACATGCAGGTTCTTGTAATTTCTATATTCACATAATCACTAGAAAATAGCTTTATTCTTAGAACAGTAAGATTTTTTTAAAACTGGCAGGTAGTAAAAGTGTGAAATGACTTTACTGTATTAGCAGTTGTTCTGCAATAAAAAGAAAATACTGAGCAATATGTATAAAAGCAGAGTTATATTTTAAAAAATTTTGTAAGTCTGTAATTGCTATGGTCCACACAGGGAATAATGAAGTCTTTGAAGTCCAGACTGCCACTGATGATTATTCAGGAAAACATATAGGTATAGATCTAAATTAACAACATCTTGAATTCTTTGAGCAGCAATTGTTTTCCTGTATGAGCTTTATTAATAGAGCAGTACTCAGAATTATCACAGAAAGAATGTGCAGTTATTTTTTGCTTCATGTATTTCTGTACACTAGATAGCATGTTACTATAGTTTAATCGATGATGGATACATTCTGATTTCTGAAAAAGATGTTAGTTTGAAAGAAACTTAGGAATAACACATTGCACTTCAGTGCTTTTGTCCAGAGTGGAGGCAGTTTGACTTTAGGAACCAATTTGTGCTTCATACTTACTGAACACATAGATGCTTACTAAAGGAAATCACAGAAATATTGTCTAAAATTGCATGGAAGAAGACAGGAAGCAGACATGCACTTGGTGAGTTGTCTGCTTTGTTAGAAATGAGCCGTGTGACTGTCAGCTACCTAAAACAGGGGCTTTGTGGCTGAATTGGAGTCAAGTAAACTCCTTAAAGAGTAGTAATTGAAAAAGGTAGACTAGGAAAACTAGCCTGTTGAATTTAACTATAGTGATGCCTACTTAAACAATGCCACCTGATTAAAGAATGAAAGTGATGGTTATTTAGCAAAGTTTCTGAAGTTTGAATTTTCTGTTTTGCTGGTTCTTTCTGTCTGCACTTCGGGAAGTTTCCACTGTAGAGGATATTTTCCAGTGTGTACCTTTGTAGTACATTGTTTAAAAATAGAGTTTCTGTCTTTGTCCACATCTGCTTTGATGCTTTGATGCCGCATTTTGAGCTGCCTCTTTTGCTAATCTGTGAGTTCTCTCTTCTACCTTACAAGTGCTGAAGTGGGGAGTTATTTACTATTCTTGTTCTATTCAGTCTTCTAATACAGCTTTATTAGAATGCATAGGATATAATTGTAAGTTTTGTTTATAGATGGAAGTGGAGAAAGGGGTGAGAAGGATGCCAGCAAAATCACAACGTATCCACCAGGGGCTGTCCGCTTTGACTGTGAACTGCGAGCTGTACAAGTCAGTTGTGGATTTCACCATTCAGGTAAAAACAAATCAATGTTAATTGATACAGTCTATAGTGCAGACTTTTTTTTAAGGTTGTCAAAAGTGTCTTCAGTGCTTTGTGTTCAGATTTTAATATGGATGTATGCAAGAGTGCTAAAAGTTGAAACATGGCAGGGTCATTTTGTAGCCTACTACTCTGTCACAGAAACATAGAGTATCTTCAGGTAAAAGGGACCAGCAATGATCATAGAGTTCAACTCCTGGCCCTGCGCAGGACCATCTTGAAGAATTGCACAATGTGCCTAGAAGTATTGTCCAGACACTTCCTGAACTGTCAGGCTTCTGTGACTGCATCCTTGGAGAGCGTATTGCAGTGTCCAGCCTCTCTGTGGGTGAAGAACCTTTTCTTAATATCCAGCCTAAACTGTCCCTGACACATTTCATGCCATTTCATTACATGCTGTAAAGTAAGATCACCACCCAAATCCCCACATCACCTGCCTGATTCCAGCAATGAAAGGCAGCTCACTGTCCTTTAGTAGTGAAAGGGCTGTAAGGATTGTATATTGAGTTACATCAGAGCTTGTAAGCAATTCTGGAGTCAGTTTAAAATACATGCATGGCAGATCTCTGCTTCTGTATAGAGGTGCTAGTTGTGATATGTTGTGGAATCTGTTCTGGATCTCAGACTAACTGCTACTCAGAAGGGTAACCAGCACTGGCATAGTGCCATGTCATGTGTGTATGTTGGAAAAATATTTTGTTGTTTTTCAGTGGTTTTGATGGAGAATGGTGATGTTTACACATTCGGATATGGGCAGCATGGTCAACTTGGACATGGTGATGTTAATTCCAGGTAAGCTGGTAATCAAAGGATGTGATTGTGTATTACTGTACTGCTGCATAAGAAATGGATAAATATCTGGTTCTCTGTAGCTAGCAAGTGTGAAAATTCAAATATAGACCAAATAAAGTTAAAAAGGTCTTGTTGTGCAATTACTCCCCATAAGCCCCTGAATATAGATACAATAACAGTATTCTTGTACTGTATAACTCATTTATTTAATATATGAAAGCTTCTGTGCGTTATTATTGGCATTGATTCGATAATTGTTTAAAAGACTTCTGTCTCTTTAATTCTCTCTGCATATATAAGAATTAGATTAAAGTCTCATTAAGATTTCATTATTTCTGTAACATACTACATATGCAATAATTCAAATAGTATGGTATTTTAAACAGATAAACCTGTTAAATCATTGATAAGAGTTTGCAGAATATTCACAGAATCACAGAATATTCTGAGTTGGCAGGGACCCACAAGGATTGTGTCCAACTTTAAGTGAATGGCCTGTATGGGCATCAGACCCACAACCTTGGTGTTACTAGCACTGTGCTCTGACCAACTGAGCTAATCTCAGTTCACTTATGATAAAGTCTCATTTTTTGCTCATCAGTTATCTCCCAAATGAAGTCCCTAAGCTTTGGTCTCAGCTGCATTTTATAGTCACTTGTTTTGGGTGTTGGCGGAAGAGTGATGTATGCTTTCTCTCTGGTCAGTGGAAGTAGAGAAGTCAACAGAGCATGGAGAGGTATTTCACTAACCAGCCACTGCTTACATGCTGTAGGTTTGTTTAGTAGCTCTGTAAACTTGGCCTCCACTGACTACAGTGAGAGCATACATAATTAAATATAGATGTCTTTAATGTGAAGCTCAATCTCACCCTTAGTATCTCATGCTTAGAGTCTCAGCTACTCATTAAAGTAAATAAAAAAAAATTGTCCTCCCATAAGAGGAAATGTGATTTAGGTCTTTGGACATGTACGTATGCCATATAATGCACATGATGGGGGTTTCTATAGTAGGAATCTTTGAGACTTTGTATGTCCAGTAATGCTCAGTAGCCTTATGTAAAAGGCATACAGAGCAGAGCATCCATGACCTGTCTTCAGTTCTCTCATTTCTCTTGTAGCAGTCAGGTGAAAATTACTGAACATCTGTCCTCCTAATCTTTTTGGAGACTTCAAAACCCTTTCTTTTGTCAAGTTCCTGAGGAAATCTTCATCATCTTAAAACTTGCATTGGATTCACTAAGCCAAAGGGGGAGAGGGAAGAAAGTATACTGGAAATATTGCCTTGTATTGGCTGTTGTGCCTGATTTGTGCCTGTCTCTGAACTGTTAGCCCTACTCAGTTTGCATTAGACTGGTGAATACAGGCTGGGTTTCTGTGTCTGATAGTTGTATCACAGACAAGTACTTTGTTTTTCCTTCCTGGAATTTCTTGGGTATTTGTTCCAAGGAACAATGGCTTTAACTAGCAATTCAAGTTGCTATTAGAATAAGGCCAGTTTCTGTCTTACAGATTGAAGAGGTACACACAGCAGTGACATTTGTACTGGTAATTTAATGTCACATATTTCCAACTTTGATATCACTTGGCTTTCCGGAAGGCTTCGGAGCTATCTGCTGTATTTGTCAGTATTTCAGGTGGTAAACTCTACATCTGTTGCTTATTTAGATAGAAACTGGATGAAGACCAATAGTAGTTCCAAGTGAGAGCCTAAAGGAGAATATGAAAAATCTTGTGCTGAAGGATAGTGCTTGACCAGAAGTAGAAGCTGAGGAGGTACAAGTGATTGGGCACAGACCTTTGTATCACTCTACATCAGACCCTAGAAAGTGTCTGAAAAAAACCTTGAAGAAATTTGGAATATGTCCTATGCATGAGAACTGGCTATAGTACTATATTGCTATTTAGCACCATCATTCAAATTATAATTTCTTCATTGATGTACTTCTTTTTCCAGCTTTAAGTAGAGATCTCTCCTCTGTCCTCACAGTAAGGGATTCAGAGAAGGAAACAGGGAATCCTTATGCAGAGTTCCACCTCAGTTGGGACGCAGTGGTGCTCAGATGGCCAGCTCCTGCCAGGTCAGTGGTATGTCAGTCATGCAGTGTGTCACATTGCCTGTATTGACCTCAGGAAGAGCATCATCTTCTGAGTCCAGGAACTGATACTCTGCTGTATTTCTGGGAGAGAGAAAGAGAGTGTGAAGGGAGAGGAGGAAAAAAAAAGTAATATTTAGGCATCCTTTCAGGCACTTTTGTCTTGCAGTGGAAAGATTTAGTAGTGAGACTATATTTTTAAAAGTCTTGAAAATATTCAAGTATTTTGAATTCTGAACACCTGTTCAGACATGCCTTTCTCCTCAATTAAGGGGATTCTGGACTCCTCAATTAGAATATTGTAAACATGATAAATTCTTCCTGTACTTCAGTAGGAATGAGGTAGATTACATGCCCTATCAGTAAGCTGGAACCATTAAATTAGCCTGTGTAGGCTTTTTGCTGTAACATCCACAGTGGCAGATGTTGATGAGCTATTCACTACATGAAGGATTTGTCAGTCTGTGCTTATATTCTCCTCAAATTAGATGCTGGTGAATAGAAACTCAGTGGAAGCAAGAGATGCTTTGCAGTATCTAGTCTTGGTGAAAAATAGCATGTATTGTGCTCAGGTAAGCAAAGGCCTCTTTGTTGCTGGTGCTTCTCGCAAGAAACCAGAAGTTAAAACTCCAGGATCTTTCTGTTACTGTTCAAAATTTGTCTGCTTTTTTTTGTTGTTGTTTGTTTGAACTCTTACCTTCACCATTCCATTGGCAAGTACATGACCTAACAGTCAAGCTCCAGAAATGGAATGACTGAAGTGATACGGTCTTTATAGGATTTTTTGCTTCCAAAGCAACAGTAACATAAAGCAAAACTGATCAGACCTTCCATAGATGATCAGCTATTTTCCCCTTGAAGATAAAGAATAGAGACTGTATTCTGTTAAAAACTCCAGGGGGAAAAAGTGTGTTCCATCATCTCTGTTTGTTAGGACCATGTTTCTAGGTGTATTTTCTGATTATTTTAATCCAGTGATGGAGTTCAGGTCATATTTACATCTTTTCACCAAATTTCCTCTAAAACGAGTAACTTCTAAAATACAAAAATAGCCATTTTCGCTGTAATGAAATTTTCCAGCTCTGCTTGCAATGGGCAGAAGTTGCTACTGGTTTCCTCTTACCCACTGCGCAGTGACAGCTCGCAGTGAGCCTGTGTTGGCAGCGCCACAGTCAGCTGAAGTGATGTGTTTTGGGACCTGGCAGGCAGCTGTTGGCTGCACGAGTACCATGGACAGCGATTGTTAGAACAGGTCATGCATGATGAATTTTCAGAGACTACAACTGCTCTCAGAAATGCTTATCCTTTGGGATGGAAGAAGGTTTCCATGTGGACAGCCAGAATGAATGTGTCTGGACCGTCGTCAGGATCCTGAGTTAGCTGATGCATGTACATCTGCTTAATTATTCAGCAATTGTTACTTTTTCCCAAGTGATCTCAGGTTACTTTCTCTTTAGCTGAGATTGGTCTTTTGTGATTGTCCAGACATTCTGTGACTTTACCACCACCATGTCTTTCCACTCCATCCCAGAAGAATAGTCCTTGTTTTCTTCGATTCAACGGAGAAGCTTCAGTTGTTAAAACTTCGCCGAAGTCTCTCAGACTCTTCAGTGTCTGTTCTGAGCTTTCCTGTGTTGAGTTTCAGGAGGATAAGGAAATACTCAGTAGTATCAAAGGTTCTGAATTCCATGTGCACTTGTCAAACTAACTTACTGTATTTTTTGAAATCCCTCTTCCTTTTACAAAGTGAAAACTAGTTTTCTGCAATTCATGTTTATTTTGTGATGCAGTTAAGTATCTTTTTTTTCTGTTCATTTCAAAATGAGCTGATAGAATGTAGTTGGCCGTTCCAAAAGCTGGGTGATCTTAATGAAAAAGCTATTTAAGAGGATAATGTATTTCATCTCCCTACATTAGGTGATAATTTGATTTTGTTCTACTGTTGCCAAGAGACTATCAAACACAGCATTCATATAACATTGCTGAAAGATTCAATTGGAAAAACAGAAAGATAAATAGTTATGGTGATAATAGCTTAGTTTTTAAGCATTAAAAAGATGAAATATTCACTGCTTTTTTTTTAAACAAACATATGATTGATAATTCCGTGCCTGCAGATATCATTTTGTGGGAGAGGAAAAAAACCTCATGATAAAAATACTTCCTTTGAACAGGAGTGCTTTTAGTTACTAGTTATGTTTTATTTATGTTTTGATGCCTTTTTGAGTTTCCTTAATGGGAGACAAATGTAAAGCTTTCTATTAATTTCATCATTTTAATTTCATTCTTCTGTGTCTGTGTATAATCATAGTGATCTCCAAATCCATGTCCCTATAGACCAAGAAAAGCGCTAAATTTGAGTGTCATGTTGTACATCCTCTACTTAATTTTATTCTGCCCTTTCAGTCCCTCCATCTCCACTAGTTGCCCACTGAAAGCTACATTTACCACCAAAGAATACTTTTACTGTGTACCTGTCTTCATCCTTCTTCAGGTCATCAACACGTATTCATGCTGTGTTCCTGTGTTCCACATTTTCATATGTTCGCATCTTCCCATCTACCCTTTTTCTGCTGAACATGATGCTTCACATTCCTCATACTTTCCTGACTTCGGTTTTACCTGCATTTCAGCCAAAATGAGAATTTTGAGATGAACCACCTTTCAGCACATTAGCTGCCAAACAATCTCCCTGTAACTGTGGGTTGGCCTTTTTTTATTCCAGTATAAACCAACCTATTCTTATTTTAGATTAGCCTACTTTTGAAAGGCTATGTTTGAAAGTAAGTTCACATAGCGCTTTCATCCTCTGTATAACTCTGAGCCCAGTTTCCAAACATAAAACTATGTGGGAATAACTTGTTCTTCAAATTCAGTCTTTCTAACTCCACAGGAAATATTAAGTCTTGATAAGCATTCATTGTGGGATTCAAAGTCTTCTAGGTTTCTGTTCTCTTTGTTGGGATTGAAATAAAAATTTTAGTGTCTCATGCTTTTTATCTTTTGTGCTCTTTCTATTCCAAGTCATCAATTCAAGTTTTCTTTCTTTGCATCTTGAGCACCCTGTCATTTTTTTCCCCATCATTTTTTACTGAAATGGAAAGTTTGTTTTCTTATTTGTTGTTCTTATTTCTTACTGTCTGTCCATATTTGGGAGACAAATGGATTAGACCTTTTCATATCTCTTTGGAAAATAGTTTGGCAAGGTCTATTTTTTGAGTCTGAGTTTGATGGGAGAGGAGCTGATGGAGAGGAGTAGACCTTTATTTCTTTTATCATCCCCTAGACAGTGATCTTGAGAGGGCTGTAGCAATATTGCTTCTGGTAACTGTACTAGAGTATCAGCCATATAAGGCTTTGATTGCTTCCAGGGGTTTTTTAAGTGCTTAAGTAGAGTTCTCAGAACGTAGTTTACTGCTACATTTCATTGCAATGTATTTTGTACATATGTACCATGTATTTTGCAACTGAAGAGAGGTTCCTTGATCTGTTTCTCTGTAGCAGAAGGGTGTAAACTTAACTATCTGGTGCAGTCTTTCGGACCTCTGTTAGTTCAATATGTAAGATGTTTCTTGGCTCTATTTTTCTATAGTATGTTAATCTAATGAATATATTTCACAGCAATTGAAATACTTTTAATGCTAATGTATGTTTTAAATGTTGCATGACCATGTATTGATATAGAATTAATTTATTTCTATATAGGGGATGTCCCACGTTGGTGCAAGCATTACCAGGTCCTAGTACACAAGTTACTGCTGGGAGCAATCACACAGCTATTCTCTTAATGGATGGCCAGGTTTTCACATTTGGAAGTTTCTCAGTAAGGAAATGTTATTTGCTTATGGGAATAAGCTAGTAGTTAATGTGGTGTTCAGAGGCCTTTCAAGGCTGCTTATACTTGCTCTTACAGAACTGAGCATGACTTCTGCATGTCTTCAGTGCCTGTTATGTTTTAAAATGTAGCCTTAATATTGTTCTGATTAGAAAAGCATAATGCCAGGAATTCCTGGGGGTTTGTATATTTTAATGAAGATAGTGATTTAAAACAGTGTTACTTTGTAAGGTGCACCAGTTTGCTCAAACTCTTACTTAGAACCAAGCTTGAAACAGTCAATGTTGCCTGTTCTGTCAACTGTCTGCATTCAATAGAAAAAAGTGTCATGGTTTCTTTCATAGAAACAGCAGTGAATTTTAGAAGTTCTGCATACACTTGAGGGGAGGGGTTATGGCTCAGTATAACACAGGAGAACGCTAATAGTCTTCTTTCATATCCACATGATGTAAATTTTCCCAGGTCCATGTAGAATCCTTTCTTATATTCCCTCAATAAGCATTTAAACATTGTTTACTTCCCTTTGTGCCTCCATGTGTTTGCAAAGAAACCCCTCATAGCAATCTCTACAGAGTCAATCTGTTGTTTGCACATTCCTTCTAATGTTTTTATTGGGATCTTTTTTGCAAAAGCTAGAATATAGGTATTGTGGTATTTTATGTGCTTTAAAAACTATGTACTGCCAAACACAACAAAAGAGAAATTTCACCTTTTGAAATCTTTTTACAAAAAAAAAAAAAAAAAAAACCC
>VYXD01001090.1:226346-329757 GCA_013397195.1 Hylia prasina | reverse complement strand
AAAAAAAAAAAAAAACTAAAAAAAAATTAGAAAATGGGAAGGCTGAAATTTTGGAAGCAGAAAGTTGTAGTTTGAACTAAAAATGAGAATTATTTTGTTGTTTTTCAGATTATAAGCAAGAGCTTTGGTGTCTGTGTTCCCGTTAAAACTGACATGGACATGTAAAGGTTTAAGATTTGTTGTTTTACAGTGAAACTTGGCCTCTGAAAAACCAAGTTCACTCTGAGAAATGGGATATAACAGCTTGACAGTTGACAGAGGTTTTTTTCTTGTTTCTCCAAAAGAAAAAATAAGTTCAGCCTGTATTTGGACCACATATTTTTTGCGCCTGGTTTTAATATTGTAGCACTTGAAAGTTTGCTGAAAGCTTCATAATGTTAAGACAAAATCAAAACCAACCATGGTACTTGAAAATGTCTTCACTAGGTTTACTTATATTGTTACAAAGAAAGACAGATGAGTAATGTGCTGAACAGAAGACATTTGCTGTATATACATTTTTCTTTTCTCTAATCATTTTAACTTCATTGGCATGCAGTGCATCTTCTGTGCCTGAGGAGGTGTAGATGGAGCATGAGCAGGTTTCAGGCAGCAGTTCTTTTTACATGCTTTGGTGCAGTATAAGAACTGTTGGCCCCTCTCAGTAACTAGTTGTACATAGAGGTAAGGCCCTAGATCTCCAGGTTAGTGTTCATGAGCATGTGCAGAAGTGCTTGCTGAACACTTTGTCCTTTTTTTAGCTTAAGTTTGATGTGCTAATTGATTTCTAGGTACTTTTAAGAGGTATTTGCTCTATAAAACTTAGTCCATATCAGTTCAGAATTGAATGGAACTTGGACTGTCTATCTGAATATAGCTGCATTTATCTGAATATAGATTTTTTTTTTCCTTAGGAATCTATTCCTTGTTTAGCAATGACATTAATCAGATATTGAACACTGTAGGAAAATAATACTTACATATTTGATTCTGAGGATGGAGAGGAGGGTTATCCATCACAGAGTTTGAGTTGTATTTAACAAAAACTTTACTCAAAAACCTAACTGAAAAGAGAGGAGTATATCTGTCAGTAACTTGTAGTTAAATGTGTAACGCTTCAGTTGGAGCAGCCATTGTGTTTTGCAGGTAGTTTTGTGGTAAATTCTCTCTTCCAGCTTTGTGTGATAAAATTATTGAAGTAGTTTATCCATCTTTGAGACTTACTGTTACTGTCACTTACTGATTCTTGCATTCTTTCTACAGAAGGGTCAGCTTGGCCGGCCAATTCTGGATATGCCCTACTGGAATGCAAAACCAGCACCTATGCCTAACATAGGCTCCAAATACGGGCGCAAAGCTACGTGGATCGGAGCAAGTGGAGACCAGACTTTTCTCCGGATTGATGAAGCTCTCATTAATTCTCATGTGCTTGCTACATCAGAGATATTTGCAAGCAGGCATATAATAGGCAGGAGCTCTTCTATATTATTTTAAATGCTTATAGAAGTATTGGAGAAGAAAGTGGGTTCAGTTGTATAAACAGTAGAGGAGCAACAAGTCAAAAACATGGATGGAGGGAATGAAAATATTTTGGCCTTCTAGTTTTACTGCATATGATGATCCTTTCTTTAGAAAGATGGTTTTTATTAAAAATAATAATGTAAAAGTTTAACCTTCACTTGCATTTAAATCTTACTACCATTTATTTTTTTCTTCTAGCAATATATCTGTTCTTCCCTACTGTATAATGTGGCATTTTCTAAGCATGAAGCATTAATGAGTGCAATCTTCATGTTCATTTGTTCTTTTTGCTCCCTGATCTAGGTTTGGTACCAGCTTCAATATCAGAGCCTCCTCCTTTTAAATGTCTTCTGATAAACAAAGTAGATGGCAGTTGCAAAACATTCAATGATTCTGAGCAGGAAGACCTTCAAGGTTCTGGTGTGTGTCTGGATCCTGTCTATGATGTTATTTGGAGGCAAGTGTGGATTATAGCTATTAAAATAGTAATATAGAAATAATTTTTAAAATATTTTGCAAGGCTGGAGATTTGATTATACTTATTTTCCCTGTAAATGAGAAAGAATTTTTAATCTTCCATAAATATTTTTCACATTTTTTGGATGGTTTGTTCAAGTAAGCCCAAAACAAACATGTTCTCCTGCCTGTATTTTTTTCTTTTTTTGCATCATTCTCATTCCAGTCTCATAATATTTTGAGGATTCAAATGTGTTCTGTTTCTTTACTCTCTCTTTATTCCCTTTCCTCCATCTACTTAACATTTGACTGAATAATTTCCTTGCCGTGTTCAGCTGCCATACTTGCGTGTCTTGAATTGTTGTCAGGCTTTAGTGGTCCAGACCACTAGAGGAGTGGAGCAATGGTATTCTTTTCAGTTCTGATATTTTGGAAGGTCAGAACAAAGGTGTTTATTTAGATGGCATAGACATTCAGACCAATTCTATTTATTTCAGTCTTTGGAATGTAGTCTTTCAGCAAGTGTAGATAATAAGCCTTTGTTCCAACACAGAATCATAACATCTAATTCTTCTACAACAATTTAAAACCTATGTTAGCTAGGATTTGGAGAGAAATCTGAGTTCAAGAGCTTAAATTGTTTGAAGACAGAACAAGTTAGGGTGATGCAGGAAACCAGGTAGCCAGCATCCGTCTGGAAAAGATGGTACCTCATAGGATCATGTCTTTAAAACCTACTTGCATCCTACTTTGAGTGTTTTCATCCAAAACTGAGGTTCAAGCACCTAACAGCCAATTAATACTGAAACATGCTTTTGCCAGGCACATTTCTGTATGACATAGGAATTACCTTGGGAGGTTGTAGCTCTGCATTTTGTACATCTGCAGGATTGTTTGAATCTCACTCATTCAGTTCTGACTTAAGTTATGCTGAGATTAGAAGTAAGGGTAGCACCCACGTCTCTTAGAGCTCTATATTTTCAGCTTGTTTAAATCCACTCAAAGACTCAATTTGAGAAATAAAGCAGTTATCAATGGCCATGGGAGCACAGCAAGTTTCAGGGGAGACAAGGTAACCATACTCAACTTGAAGACAATAAAATGGTTATTCAGCTTGAGGAAGTACAAAGTCACATGTTAGATATTATGGATAAACATGAATTGAGGTATTTTTCTGTCTTGCAGTATTTTGGGGACTGTAGAACTAATCTAGAGCTTAAATACTTAAGAGTGGATTTTTTGAGATTGCAAATTTATTTCCCTGTTATATCATATTCTTGTTCAGTAGAAAATACTAAAGCAGTCTGAGGAAGAGACGTTAATAAATATGCCTAATAGTAGTTAAATACTTGGCACATTATTTTTTCTGGACATTTTAATTCATGTTTATTTAAATGATGGATTCAGTTTCTTGTACAGAAACAGCATTCTGATGGCATGCAGCTTAAACATTTCTTCAAAGCTTTGTGACTTAATCTCTTAGTGAAATTCAAATGGTTGTGGAATGTCACGTGTGTATAAATTTGAACATTGCTAACTTGTTAAAATCCTGAATACCTGTGGTTCCCTTTAATATTTTAGTTAAAACTACTTCTTTCTCCATTAGATTTTTAGAAGTGTACTGAGCGAAAATTCCTTTTGTGCTTCTTCAGAACACTCCCATAGACTTATGTCTTCTTACTATTTCTTCCCTTTTCATAGTGGTTTCAAAGATTTCATTTTCTTTTTCTGTGTGTTAATCTATATTATAGGAAGTCTTTGTATTCCCTTGTTTATGCCACCCTTTTTTATACTCCCTTAAAAACTCATGGGGCAATGTTACCCATTTAAAAAAGCCCAAACAAAATACATTGGATTCCTCAAGATTTTTTTCTGTTATTTGAAGGCCTTTTACTTTCACTTAGCATCTTTAAAAGTTCTGAGCACATCTGCCATTCTGTTTAGCACTTTGCTAGTTACTTCATACTTCTTAATAGAAAATACTGTTTTAATATTGGTTAGCTTTGAGAAATGTCTTAACATTTTCTGAAATTTCTAAACCCATAATGCTTTGACGTAAAGTGTAATACCCAGACTGTTTGACTTAAAGAATAATAATAGTTTTGTATCTTTTCATTTGGAGTGTTAAGCTAGTAATGTTTTCATATATTTGTGATTTGTGATACTTAATTTCAAGAGTTTATACCAGCAGATCTTCATTTTACATTAAATATCTTAAAAATTTAGTTATTGGTTAGGTTTTGTATGTTTTCAGTAGGTGAAAGGTTTTGTTCATTCTGTGTGCTCTTGCTCTAGGTTTCGCCCGAATGCCAGGGAGCTGTGGAGTTACAACGCAGTAGTCGCTGATTCCAGGCTTCCCTCAGCTCCCGACATGCAATCCCGGTGTAGCATTCTGAGTCCAGAACTTGCTCTGCCAACAGGTTCCAAAGCTCTAACCACCAGATCTCATGCAGCTTTGCACATTCTAGGTATAAATTGATTTCATCTAAGGTTCTGACTCGTGAACTATAAAGTAACATAACTTAATGTATAAACAAATTATAATCTAAAAAGTTCCTGACTCTTTTCAGTTAAAATTTTATTTTGTAGTCTTTCACCATTGCTCTTAGCTTTTATAATTTGACTAATGCAGTTACCTTCTGCCATGTTAAGGATGTTAGAGGATTTTAGAGTTCTGGGTGAACTTGCTGTTAGATGCCAACATAATAAAGTAAGAGACCTTCTTAAATGATCTTTTTGGACAGTCTGCAGAATAAAGTCAGTACTCATGACCTGTAGTCTCAAAAAAACCCCACCCAGACCTGAAAAAAGTGCTCTTCAATAAGTTTTTATTTTAAAGTAAATGCAGTATATAAAATTAAAGTACAATCTCTGCAGTTTTGTATAACGGGTCACTAATAAAATTATTATCTACTTTGTAGTTTTTTTGAAGTCTAAAATTGCAAAAATTAGTTCCACTGTGTTCATGTATGAACTGGCCATATGCAATGTATCCAGTGCTTCAATGCACGTCTTTGGAAGTGATTTCACCTCACTTGTCCACTGATTTTGATAAGTCATCTGTTCCTTTACGTGCTCACTTCATTGTGTGCTAGAGATGTCATAACTTTCAACTCGAACAGTATTTTTTTGTGTCTGAGTCAAAGTAAGGCGTGTTAGGTACCCATGTGTATGAAACAAAACCATTTGTGAAGACTTTCAAAGCTGCTCATAATTCAGTTCCTACTTCAACTCTTTGGGTAATGTAAGTGTAAAGAGGAAAAAATGGTTACTGGCAATTTATTTGCCATTGGAAAAGCTGTAAAGTAGATTTAGTCACATTTGTTTGTTATTCTGGGTAATAAATTAAATGAGGTTAATCTTCAGTAGCAAGCCTTGAGATTCTGCAGCGATGACCCTTGACCTAATCAAACATATAAAGCTACTTGGTAGCATGTATGGAGTTTAGGTATAACGCAGTTGGATTGCTTTGATTTTCTGAACTGGTATTCATTTCTATTTCAATGATTATAATCAGCAGTGAGAAAATTTGGGTTCTTTTCGGTTTTGCTTTCTTTTAGGTTGTCTTGATACTTTGGCTGCTATGCAGGACTTAAAAATGGGTGTTGCAAATACAGAAGAAGAGACTCAAGCAGTAATGAAAGTTTATTCTAAAGAAGACTATAGTGTGGTTAACAGATTTGAAAGTATGTACACACTAAAATTCTATAGCATGAGCTGATCAGCTTGCTTGCAGGACAAAAGACTAAGATTAATTACATTTTTGTTGGGGCTTCTTCCTGCAGGTCATGGAGGAGGCTGGGGTTATTCAGCTCACTCAGTAGAAGCCATCCGTTTCTGTGCTGATACAGATATATTGCTAGGTGGCCTTGGTCTTTTTGGTGGTAGAGGTGAATACACTGCTAAAATAAAGGTAGGAGGTTTTGTTTTGTTTTAAACAATATTATGTCTTAAAATCACAACTTCAGTAATGCTATCCAAAACCATGATTAGTTTTATTTCATTTTGATGAATAAGGGGTTTACTATTTGTGGAAAGCACTATGCAGGCACAGTGGGTGAAATAGAGAGCTGAGAATTACCATTCTTACTTTTCATGAATTGGCCCATTCTTCACTAAATGCTGTGCCATCTTAGAGATATCTTGGGCAGGTATTTTAGTGGTCTGGATGGTTCTGTGATCTATTTAAAGCTCCAAGGTCCACCAGCAGAAAATTGGTGTTGCGGGCTTCAGGTTAAAATTGCATCCTATGTGATGCATGAGGAGCTGTTCTCAAAAGCAGAAAGAGTCCTTATGAGGAGCTTTCCACTTTCCTTGCCACTTTTTTGTCAGACTGTTGTCTGGATAGCTTCTGGGCTGGGATTCTTCAACTGAGAGCAAATAGCACCAAATACAATTAACTCTGTGCCAAATGTAGGCATAATTACAGGTGGAGCATGTGTGCTAATTATTTTAAAATAAATATATCTGGCTTTGGATAAATAAACCTCACAGAAACACACACTGTGGTGTCAGAACTCTGGTTTCAAGTAAGCATTCTCTGCTCCTATATTTAATAAGGATTTTAGTAAAAGAAGATGTTATATCTGAGATTTCTATTAGATATTTGTATATTCAGAACACATTATTGTTACTTTCCATTTAGTGGATTATTGCATCTTCTTCCTCTATTTTCAGATGAATAGGTATTGAGGTTTGTTCCAGGGTAATGGATGACAGACTTAGCAGTAACGTTTACATAAGTCAACCGGAAATCCAAAATAAGTAGTTGCACTTTATTCTTGTTTAGCATAATGACTGGGAATTACAAATGACTAAGTACAGCCAAGAAACATAACGTTAGTCATGCCTTTTAAATACCAGAGGTGATAACATTATGATAATACTCTAATACTATATTTTCAGTTTGTTTAGTATTAGCTTATAGCAAGATAAGATTTGCCAGTCCTGCCAGAAGTAAGCTGTGTATTCAATAGGTGTTTGCAAGAGAAGTCATAGACATGTACTGTCGTCCTTTCACAAAATCATCAAGCTGTAGAAATTATTTTTAAGTAGGAAAACAAAGTTCTCTTAGGTATCATGTTTTGTCCCAGTCACCAACTGTTTATAACACTATTGACTGTCTCTGCTAAATTGTCAAGCTGTCCCTTTCCAGAGAAGCTGAGTATATCTTAATGCTTATACAGTGAATTTCAGTCAGTGATGGAAAACCTGCAACTTCTGCCCAACTTTGCCTTTTTTAGATGCTCTGCTTTTGTCTTGTTTGCAAGATTTAGGGAGTTTCTCAACTTAAAAATATTTCTGGACATAAGGCTGGGAGGTCTGTGTCAATTGCTATTTCTTAAGAGTTAATGCCTGACTTCCAAATGGGGCTTTGTCTGTCAGTGATATTAAGTGGTAGTTATTTTTAGGTAGGAAGAGTAGTATACAATTTCCAGAATGCCAGATAAGAAAAAGTGGTATTATAAGATTTCTAACACTTAAGACATAATTTTACCTTTTTTCTTTCTTCACCAGTTGTTTGAATTGGGTCCAGATGGAGGAGACCATGAGACAGATGGAGACCTCCTTGCTGAGACAGATGTCTTAGCATATGATTGTGCTGCCAGGTAAGATGTTTAGCTTACCTAATTATACCTGCTTTTTGATCTTGTTTTTTTTTTTACTGTACACATTTTAGTATCACTTTAAATATCAACCGAGATGGTCTGCATCATTCAAATTTTGTAGCGAATGATGTAAAATACATCAGTTGTGTAGGGAAATAGTAAAATACCAACTATGTCCCCAAACTATTATGGTATTTAAATTAAAAGAAGAAAGATAATCAAATCCTTGCTCTTGTGTAAATCAAGTCAAATCCCATCTTCCTGTGTTGAAACCACAAGACAAAATATTGTAGAAGCTCTTTTGTGCGTGTGGTTGGGGTTAACCATGTTGTAGCTGCTTTTCATTCCCTGTAACGAAGTAATTTAAATTTCAAATGATACACAATTAATTCTTTCAGGTTTAAATCTTACATATCAATCCCCTAAATATATATTTATTCACTTCTTTAATAGTTACCAAACAATTACTAAAAATTTATGTATAAGTTCTTGTAATTTACGCTTTCTGAAATCAATATTATGTAGTACTTTATAATTAATACTTTGCTTGCAGTATTATATATTAAATGTAATTGGGTTTATGTGTACTAATTTAACTTCATGTCTCCTTACTTGGTTTGGCATTGATATGATTGTGCATCAAGTGCATTCATTGTTCCTCCTGAATTATTATTTTTTAATTAATACAAAATTTTTGGATTTTGAATATAATTAGATGCCATTTAATACCATTACTTCTCAATTTCTTTTATAATTAGGATGTAATTTGTTAAAAGTTAATATAAAAAATAATTCGCATCTAACATTTTCCAAAATTTACTTCTCCCAGGGAGAAATATGCCATGATGTTTGATGAGCCAGTACTCCTGCAAGCTGGCTGGTGGTATGTAGCCTGGGCAAGAGTGTCAGGACCTAGCAGTGATTGTGGATCTCATGGACAGGCCTCTATTACTACAGATGATGGGTATATTTTTTTCTATATTTTTCATTAGAGCTCAAAAAGAAGAGCTCTAATAAGACTTGAATAATAACAGTGCTATTTCTCTTTCAGTGTTGTATTTCAATTTAAAAGTTCCAAGAAATCAAATAATGGCACAGATGTGAATGCAGGGCAGATTCCACAGTTACTATACAGGTAATACTTTAGCCTCTGGAATTTACTGACGTGTTTGTTAAATAGAAATATTAAATTCATTATAACCGTGTTTCATGAAAATGTCATTGTGTTAAGCGAAGGAAATCAGTATCTGAAAAATGTAGGGAAAACCTCATATCTTTGAGAAAAGTAATGAAATTATACCCATATTTACTTCCTTTCTGTTTTTCTTGCAGTCATCCTGAATGAGTCTTGAGATTTTCATTTACATCCATAGGACCTCAGAATTTCATATAACATGAGTAATATTTTTTGCTAGTTGGGAAATGCTCTATTGGGTCACCCTCAGTTTAGGAACTGTATACTCTTGAACAGGCAATGTTAGTGAAACAAAGCCAAAATCAACAATGAACTGTGCTTTACAATAAGTCATCATAAACTTACCATTGCCATGATAAATGTTATGTAGGCTTTAATAATCAGGAACTCTTTCACTGTGTTGATAGTATATTTTACAGATTTCCTCATATATACACATGAAATAACTTGTATATTTTGTGTGTGTATATAATTCCCCTGGCTTCCATGCTGACTCTGAAACTTAGAATTCTTTCATACCAATTCCCTCCTACGTCCTTTCTAAGCATGTCCTTTTCAAAGTTCCTTGTCAGAACACCTCACTAATGTCATTAAGCATTCCACCTATAGATGCCCTGTCTCTCCAGGTGAAGGTTTCATTTTGATTTATATGAAGTCCTGGCTGACAAATTCATCATTTGGGTGATTTCTATGGAGAGATGGTTATAGCCAAAAGGCAAACAAAGCCTTGAGGCCTCTGAAGACCAGTGAGTGGCACAAAAGGGAAGGTGCTGCAGTGATAGATGCTGTGTATTTTTAACCTCTACATATATTTTCCCTTCACAAAACTGGTGTTCTTTTAAGGAATAACATTTCTAGTCTTGATGTCATAGGAGGAAATACAATAGATGCTTGTAATAATTGCATGTAATTAAATCTCAACCTCATTTTCAGTTGTCACAGTATTGCCAGTTGAACAGAATTCAGGACACTTGGTTACTGGTCTAAAATGATTAGGTAACTGGAGGATGTTGAAATGGAACATTGTTTTTGAGAATTAAAACTTTTTTGACTTTGGTTTTTTTTCCCCATTTGAACAACAAAAGCAGTGGAAACTACAAAAAGTAAAAAACCAAAACAAAACCCCACACCCAACCCAAAACTCTACTAAAAGTAAGTACTGGATATTTCAAGGAAGTTCTAAAATTGTTCTTCCAGGTTGCCAACAAGTGATGGCAGTGCATCCAAAGGAAAACAGCAAACTAGTGAACCCGTACATATTTTAAAGAGATCTTTTGCCAGAACTGTCTCGGTGGTGAGTACTATGAAGAATCTTCTGTATTTCCTGCAAGTTCATACATGGTTAGGAAACTGAAAGATGTAGATATGGAAATAATTGTTTTGTGCTTGCTTTCTCAAGCAGAAGTTAGATACACTGATAGAATATTTTATTTTTTGACTTTTTGTGAAGATTTCATTTTGGTGTTCAACACCAAATACTTTTATTTTGCTTTCTGAGGTACAAGTTCATGAAATTATTAACCACATACTAATAATGTATAATAATAATAATAGAACTTTCTTAAATACTCAGATTTTTGTGAACCGTCATGTGCTTCTGTTAAGCTCTCAGGTACTGACTGTAAATGTCACATAGTGGCCATGATCCTGCAGATCATAACTGTTTAAAAACAACATGAAGACAGCCTTGTTAATACTAAATGACAAGAATGTATTATGTCAGAAGTAGGTATTAGACTCTTCTGTGGAAAAAGCAAGTAAAATTTACTGGAAATCTCCATTACAGGTGAATACAGTTGTTAGTTCTTACATAACTGAAAGGCTTCCACACATAATGTTCTGGCATATGTTTTAGATTTTATCACAGTATTGCAGTGAAGTGTCCCCTACATTCTCAGTGCTGTTTTTTATTCTCAAGTAAAATAGGATTTGTGTGTTGCGTGGTAGATGGGCATAGACTTAAATATGCTTCCTTAATAAATATGGATATAGATGCTATTTTTGCCTGTTGTCTAATACTGATGCAGAACAGTAATTTCTTATTTTTTAATACTAAATCTGTCTTCGGTATCCTTCATACCCTGAAATAGGAGTGCTTTGAATCTTTGCTGAGCATTCTTCACTGGAGTTGGACAACACTGGTGCTGGGAGTTGAAGAGCTTCGTGGGCTGAAGGGTTTTCAATACACTGCTACTCTGCTGGATTTAGAAAGGTTGCGTTTTGTGGGCACTTGCTGCCTGAGATTGCTGAGGGTCTACACCTGTGAAATATATCCAATATCAGGTATTCCTCTCAGTTCACTTGTTTCATATTTATTAGCAAATAATCTACAGGACATTTATGGTTTGAGCTAAGTATTCTTGTAGGATATGATATAAAATAGATTTGGTCACACAGATGGTTTTATTGGCGCAATTAAAACACTTGCTGTCAGAATCAGGAAATTTTCAATTGTGTACATAATTAAGTATGCTAGTACCACAGGTTTACACTGTAGCCTGTGTATTTTAAAGTTAATTTCCTGTTGGACTTGTCAGTTGAGTTGTTTTAGACTATTTGTATCTTTTTTCCCGTTTCTGTACCTAGTGTTTCCTGTGGTGGTGAGCACAGTGTGAATTTGTAAGATTATATCTGTTTTTCATGCCAGTACTTTAACAATGCTCATTAAAATGCATTCTATAAGATCAGGAAAATGGGAATTTTTAAGGCTGTGGTTTCTTTTCTAGAGTAACACACTTTCACTGTTTCACTTTTGGAATTAACTTCTCTGAATGTAGATTCAACAATATTTTTCTATTTGCATGTAAAATGTGCATTTTAACATGATGTTTCATTATTGTACATTTAATGCTTCTGTTTGTGTAATCTTCTAGCTACAGCTAAGGCAGTTGTAGAAGAAACCAGCAAACTAGCAGATTGTATTGGAAAAACGAGGACCTTGCTGAGAAAAATTCTATCTGAAGGAGTTGACCATTGCATGGTGAAGTTGGATAATGATCCGCAAGGATATCTCAGTCAGCCTCTCAGTCTGTTAGAAGCTGTTCTTCAAGAATGCCATAATACATTCACAGCTTGCTTCCATTCATTCTATCCAACACCAGCTCTCCAGTGGGCATGTCTTTGTGACTTGCTGAACTGTTTGGACCAGGTACATTAAAATGGAACAAGTAAATATGACAGCCTAGCTTGCCCTTTTGCTCAGATTGAAGCCAAGTGATACTTAAAACTGTTACTAGTTTTTTGCATTTATCTTGATTTGCAACGTGAGTTCTGTTGTGTTTTGGATTTTTTTTTTTTTATTGACTGGGTATTGGATTTGTTTCTGGTCTTGTGTGTTCAGGGTGTTCTCTCAATGCAGTTCAATAAGAGCCTAGGAACTTCATCTTCAGATTTTAAGATTCTCTGTGGGACAATGCAGAAAATTTGTGGTGCTGGTAACTATCAGCACCTGCTTTTTCAGTGTTGAGGTGGTGCTTTTTATGTGCTTACTCTTGCTGCATGTTGCCCAAGAGCATCTATGTCATACTTTTTATCACTAATACTTGAGTAGTTTCTCATGATCAAACATTACAACAGTGCTCTGATTCAGCCAAGTACGTGAGAAGCATCTGGAAATACTATTCTATAATCAGCAACTTTCTTATTTTTGTGTATTGTGAATGACCATCCCACATTTAAACAGTGTATCTGGTTGCTTGCATTGCTTGTGGTGAGATGTAGACAGTTTGCTGCTTTGCATTAAAATTTATTTAGCATATATAATTTCAAGCAAGAATCTGTTCTTTAATGTATTACTCTAATTAAGTTGTTTAATTATAATTGTTAATGATAAGAAGAGCATTGTCTTCAAAGGATACCATAATTTCAAAAGTAATATTAGACGGGTTTATTATTCTAAAATATGTTGACCAATAAATTTGTTACTCCAGTTTTGAAGATCTAAATTCAAGCCTATGAGAGAAGATCATAGGAAAATTAATAGGTAAAATTCATAGGAAAGCTTTCTCTAAATTATTTCTATTGATTACGATAAAGCTGGAAAGATCCTTTCAAAAGTAGTTTCTCTGTTGTTTCAGTGCAGCAGTGCCATTCCAATTTCTTTTTATGTCTTCAGGACATCCAGGAAGCAAACTTCAAGACCTCCAGTAGTCGTCTCCTTGCTGCTGTCATGTCTGCTCTGTGCCACACCTCAGTGAAGCTGACCTCCATCTTTCCCATTGCTTACGATGGAGAGGCCCTGCTGCGCTCCATGGTTAAACAAGTCAGCACTGAGAACGACTCTGCTCTGGCCCATCGCTTTCCTCTGCTGGTTGCACACATGGAAAAGCTTAGTCAGGTTAGGATGTATTCCAGAAATTTTATGTTTTCTTTTACTTTGCAACAAAAAGCTGTTATGTACCTGCAGGTTTTTGCTTGGTAAAGATGTACATGAATTTGCCTGATGTTTTCTTTCTAAAAGGCTTAGTTCAGAAACTTACTTTTTACAGTTTTCAACTTTTTGTCTGGAATATTCCAACTGTTTTGTCTTTGGAGAATATCTAAGCAGAATGGTTCTTATCTTGGAATATTAAATTGGAAGAAATATCCTTTGGAGTAGAATTCTGTTGCATAGTCTTTTCTGCAACAGATTCTCAGCTTTTTCATGTGATCACGAGGAGGAGCGTATAGGCAGAATCAGTGTTTTGAAGAAGAGTCAACACAACTTTAGTAACAAAAAGTCATGTCCCAAACTGGAGTTTTTAAAGTGGTCAGTAAAAGAATCCCAGTTCATGCTGTTCTGGCAAACAAGCAGTTTCCTAATTGAGGGCTCTTTAATGCTGTATTGTTGCAGTTCTGTCGTTTTAGAATTGATTTACAGGAATGAGAAGGGCGAAGATAATAATCAGGGAAATGGGACTACTAAACAGTATTCTTCAATTTGGAAGACAACAGGGGTAATATAGTATGAATGTGTGAATTATGCAAGAAAAGTTATGCAAATAAAGGATAGTTGTAGAGTCTACCATTACCAGAAGTTTAGAGTAAAAGGTTTTCTGCTATTCATAAAAAAACCAGTTAATAGACATACTCCTGTAGGCCATTATTGTGCTAAAAGCTTTCATGGACTTGGAAAGAATCTGTACAAATTAATGAATATAAAAACCACCAGGCAGTATTAAATGCAAATACAGTATTTGTGTCTTGCATACAGCAGCCTCCTAACTGTAAGAGATGGAAGAGTGTTCTGTACAGGTTTCCTTCACTTGATGGTATTCCATATTTGTTCACTCCTTGGATAGTTTGGGGGGAAACAAAGGGGTAAGAAAGATAAACCTTGGATTTTCATCAGAAGAACTGATTTTATTTTTCTTATCAGAAATAACTGTTATAAGAAACAGTGAATGTCACTGCTAGGTAGAAGACGCAGTAGATGCCTGAGCTTAGGTTTGTTTCATAGGCTTCATTCAGCTAAAAACAACTGTGCTTATAATCACCCAACCACTGGTTTTGTCTTACCTCTTTGCATAGAAGATTCTTTTTGCTAACACCAAAAAAGAAAAAACAAAGCTTCCAAGTTTCTTTTTTAGACACTGCAAGAAGAAAAGTGTATGAAGAGTTTCAAAGCTAGCCATATATCCACTGTGTTTTAGTGTATTCTTTTAAAGCCCATAGGTTTTATGGCTATATAGTATATAAAGAAGAGACCTCTCCTGGAAGGACACCTGTATATGGCATCTTTCCAATGCAGTAGAAGACTTGTCACCACCTCATGCAGGAAATTAAGGACAGTAATCAATTCTTTTGACAAAGAAATACATGCTGTGAAAGCTTTGAGGATTTTTTTTCCCACCTTCTAGAGATTCCTTATATTTATGAAGTGACAGATATTTCAATTACCTAATACTTACAATATGTGCAAATTTGTGTTTTGGTTTTTTTAATAACGATGTCATTGGTTTTTTCATACTGCAGAGTGAAGAAAATGTCTCAGGGATGACAAGTTTTCGGGAAGTGCTAGAAAAGATGTTGGTCATTGTTGTTTTACCAGTACGGAACAGCCTTAGAAGAGAAAATGAACTTTTCTCTTCACATCTGGTTTCTAATACCTGTGGGTTGCTTGCTAGTATTGTGAGTGAGCTTACAGCATCAGCATTAGGATCTGAGGTAAAGCTGCTTTAAAATCATTTTTAGAAGTCTTTCAGGACGTAGATATTTTGAATGTGATACAGGCTGGGATGGGTATTTTATAGGTGTGCAGATCTTTCAGAGACTCTGGAATTCTCTGTTTTGAGTAGTGCAGATATCTTGCATAAATTTAAAAGCATATATTCACTGTATTAGGGAAGTACTGTTGATAATTAGCTACTGTTGATAATTAGCTACTTCATTAGGGCTGCAGAGTATGCAGATGGTTTAAAATTTTTTTGAGTACTTTGAGTATTTTGGTTTTTGCCTGCATATTCGTGTACATATACAATCCTTTCAGGAGCCTATAACTTCGTTAAGTGACAGAAAAAGTATTTGACTTCATTCAGGTGTGTCACTGTCTCTGTGCTATCAACAGGCTTTTCTCACAGGAGTCAAGCTTTTGATAACATCTTGATTCACCGTGTTTTTACCATTATGCTACATCTGTTTCTGCCCTCTCTTAATCTTGACTGTACCTAAGACAGAAATACCTAACCTTTCTTTTAGTACAGCTAATCTGTTTTCTGCTAATTCATCCTATAAAATATATATTTAATACTTTTAAAAAACAAGTTGGCTTCCTAATTGTTCCTAGTTAATTTCTAATTATCAGAAATACTTTGTTTTCTTTTTAGTCAATATTAACTAGAAGGCTAAGTAGTGGCATCTTCTGTGCCTTATGAGCTGACTTAAAATTTACCCAGTTGAAAAATATGGTAATTTAATTCGCTTAACTTTGCTTTATTAAAGTTTTCTAACATTTGTTCATATTTTCTGACAACTGTATTTAACTTTCTGCAGGTTGATGGACTGAATTCTCTCCATTCTGTCAAATCCACTCCAAACCGATTCACTAAAACAAGTCAGGGAAGAAGCTGGAATACTGGGAATGGATCCCCTGATGCAATATGTTTCTCTGTTGACAAACCTGGTGTCGTTGTAGTAGGATTTTCTGTTTATGGTGGAGGAGGAATTCATGAGTATGAGTTGGAGGTGTTGGTTGATGATGTAAGTACTGCATTTGGGAAAACAATTTGAACAAAAGTAACCTCAGAGGTTTTTTTAGAGAATATTTTACAATGGGATATTTTCATATTCTTCTTCAGTCTAGGCTGCCAGTGGAACAGTGCACTGGTAGTAGGGTTTTTTGCTTGTGATGAAGATTTTTGTTACCGCAAGCTTCATACCATATCTAGTAGGGTCCTCATCTTGGTTATTGTCTTGAACTCTTCCTTTATTACAAATAATATTTGAAGTATTGGAGGCTCTTCACTTTCTGGAGCTAAATGTAAATTATTACCAGTTACCTCTCTGTAAACCATGAAGGAAAATAAGAAATAATGTTAAAACCAAAAGTTGAAGAGAGGGGTAATGGCCTACCAGCATGATCAGACTGAAACTACAGATGTTTCTTGTGCTGTTGATGTACTGTCTTAGAAACAGCATAAAACTGTGTTGTGGGTTCTTGTTATGAAGCAAGACTTCTGTTTTTACACAAAATTGTTCACTATAACTGATGATTCTGATCTCTTCCAAAGGACAAGCATAGGTTACTATGGGAAATGAACGTCTCTGCTTAGTAATTTCCTCTTTAGGGGAAAGGCTTTACTGTTGACTCTCAATAGGTTTTTCATCTTTTTGTAATGCCATGTATAAATTTTTTTGCAATGATTTGCATAAATGCAATTGCATGTGTCATGTATTTACATTATAAATGTATTAAAATTACTTTTTCTTTGAATCAGAGTGATCATACTGGAGATGCAACTCATTCTCATAGATGGACATCTTTAGAGTTGGTTAAAGGAACTTACACCACAGATGATTCTCCTAGTGACATTGCTGAAATACGACTTGACAAAGTTGTGCCACTGAAGGTAAATAAAATACAAGCATATACCTAGGTTTCATACAACTTTCTTAGATAACAAAATTGAAATGGTCAGTGTAAATTGTTTGGGTTTTTGGGTGCACATTCACAAGTTGATCTTGACATGTGTGCTTTATAAAGTCTCAGTTTCAACCTATAAATTAAAAGTTCCAAGTCCTGTCAGCTAAAAGAAATTAGATCCCAGGTTTTATAATTGCACAAGATAGATTGTCGTCACTTAGTAATTTTAGAATATTTGTGAAAGTGCAACTTTTTTTTGTGGAACGTGTAAGTTATTTTCTTGGTTATCTGCTTACTCTTCAAATAATTAGTAGTAATTTAAGTTATGGTTCATAGTTTAGGAGTGTGGAACGGTTCTGGCTTTTGTTAAATGCTATATCTTTTTTGTTTAATTTCATTTGTAGAGTGCTTTGAAGGACTTTTCAGACTCTCCAGTATGAATGTAAAACAATAACTTCAATATACCATGAAGCCATTAGATACTTGTTTTATACTGCAACCTATTTTTGCTCTCCTTTCTAAGGAAAATGTGAAATACGCAGTTCGTTTGAGGAATTATGGAAGCCGGACTGCCAATGGAGATGGTGGCATGACCACAGTTCAGTGTCCAGATGGTGTAACATTTACATTTAGTACGTGTAGTCTGAGCAGTAATGGCACCAACCAAACACGAGGACAAATCCCGCAGATTCTCTATTACAGGTTTGTGTGTTACAATGATTTATTTCTAAGAAAAATGAACAAAACCATTGCAGTGCTATTATACCCCATCTGTTTTTAAGAAGTGATAGAAATAAATGCATCCAGTGTGTTTGTGATGCCTCTTCCAGTCTTGTTTTAGGTTCTCTGTGTTTTTTGACTTGACAAATAATGTGATGGTGGACTTCTTACAAGGTCCATTGTTTACTGCCTTAAAGCTCTAGATATGAGCAAGTCATAAGATGCACTATTTCAATTTCTGCTTTTTTTAATAACATAAGAGATATCTGAGAGATTACTCACTGGCATGTTTGTCTGTCCAATTTGTTCAGTTCTTCAGTTTCCAAAAATAATTGCGTCAGGTAGTGAAGCAAGGTCTATTTATACAGGAACTGTCTCCTTCTTACTTAGAATTGAAAGGTATAAAAAGAGAAATTGCAATTGCCTGAAGAAAATCAGCTGAAACATCTGACTGTCCTGCAGGGGAGGTTTACTTCAGCCTTTCAGGATGACAGTAGGAATTCACTTGTGGTAATGCTTTTGCAGAAAGCATTACTTTCGTGTTTGAGGTGCTTACCCTGGTTAGTATCTACACAATTTTCTAACTGCCAGTGCAAGGCTGACCAACAGAAGATGGAAGGAATAGAAGGATCAATGAGTAATGATTTACTTTCATCTTCGATTTTGTGAGAAGTACCTATATAATAAAAGATTTAGAAGATATGAAAAAGGAATACTAGATCAACTGATGTATTTTAGACTAACAAGTACATGAACATGTTGCTCTTAAGAAGGTGTTAAAGAAGGTAATCTATGAAGAAATAAAGTAGCCAGCAAAATTATAGTAATAGTATATTTGAAGATACAGGACAGCTCTAACTAACTACCTTAAAACATGAGATTATGCTCAAAGATCCACTTTGTCAGTAAAAACATAATTGCATATTAAAGAATGGAATTGCAGTAGTGCAGATCATGATACTTTAATTGATTTAGTCTCCTGAAATCTTGGACTTTATTATGAAGTATCATGATTGGAAAGTATCATTATGTAAGAAGGATGAAAGACATGGAAAACATCTGTTTTCACTCCTGGATTGTCTGCTTTTATACAGGCAAAAGAGAAAATTAAAGACAAATAACGATTTCTTTGATTCCAGAAAGCAAAGGATGTAATTTCAGCAGTGGAAACTTCAAGGCATTCTAACAATGATTAATTAACATACGAAAAAACCCCACACCAAAGTCCTGTCTTCAGATCAGAACAGTCTCAGGTTTTTTTGTTTCAATAAAATTCAGAGCAGCTTTCGATGGACTCTACCGGTACAAGTCGGATCTGTTACAGAATAAATTGTGTTGAAAAAAATTGCAGCTGTGCTGTAATCACAATGTCTTTTGTAGTTTGCATGGACAAGATAAATTTAATGTTATCTGATGCATGACTGTAGTTATGGGCTTAGTTTGAGGATTCACTGTTTGATATATAATGATTTGAAGTTTTGATTTGCCTACAGCAAAGAAACAAATGTTCATTCAACTATTATTACTAGAACAGCTTGTAAAAGTCACACTCCCTTTTGTTTGGAGGATGCTCAGATATCAATAGAATAGTTTCTTAGGCATATGCAAAGAAAAGCCACATACAGAAGTTAACACACTTTTGGTAAGGGCAGAAAAGTTTTAGAGGGATTTATTGGAAAAATCCTCAGTTGAATTGCACCTACCATCAGTGGCTAAAAAATTCAAAAGAAAAAGGCTTTTTGAGGGTGAGAGCAGAGCTACAATTCTAGGACACTTTGAAAAAACATAATCTTTTTGTAAGAATGATTGATTCACATTACAGAGAAGGAGAAATACCCTTGTTCAATGAACTGCTCAAAGTAAAATTTCTGAATGTTCTGAGGTGCTAGTCCTGAAATAATATACTGGACAAACGTAAGATATCCAAAAGAGAATGGTACATTTTGTTTTACGTGTTGACTAAGTGGTTTTATTTCTCAGTGCCAAGGCTTAATCACTGTCATACTGAAGGCTTGAATTAGTTTGTAATTGTCATTTGACAGCTTTGAAAAAGCAAATGGAACCTTATTGAAATGGTTTCATGCATAATGTACACTGTTAATTTAAAAGAAAGAACTATTTGTTAAGGGTAAGCCCAAGACTGCATTTCAAAGCCATAATTAATCTTTGAAATAAGAAGGGAGAGTCTTTGTCTCTTATGAAAATGCAGAAATAGCCATTCAGAAAGTTTTACTTGTTTCTGTGATGCATTTAATATTGCTCTGTTTTTACCAAGACAGGCAACTGGCTTTGGAAGAGCATTGCAATTAATACATTTCTGTGGTTTAAAAGGCATCTAGAGAAAAGAAACTTTTCAGAAAAATGCTATTTATACTTCTTGCCAAAGTTCTTGCAAGGGACTAACAGTGAGACTTTGCCTCAAAAATATTCTCTGTGGTTTCTTTGTGTTTTCTTATTGCTTTATCATAAATTGTTTTGCTTATTCTGTGCCAAAATTAGTCAATTTTTAAACGTGATTTTGTATTTGTGAACTTACTTTAACGTAATCCACTATCCAGGAGTGAGTATGATGGAGATCTGCAGTCACAGCTGTTGAACAAAGCTAATGAGGAAGACAAAAACTGTAGCAGGGCTCTTTCTGTTGTGAGTGCTGTTGTACGAGCAGCCAAAGACTTGTTGCACAGAGCTCTTGCTGTAGATGGTAAGGCTTGAGAAAATTTACTTTACTTTTCAAAGCTTTTTACTTTGCTAGCAAGCCGTAATAGTAGAATATCGCCTGAATATAAGAGCTATGAAGTTTCTCTTCTGCTTTGCAAAGAATGTTTTTCTAACCTCTTATTCCTGTAGGTATCAAATTGTAACTTCTACATCATTGAGTTATGCTTGTGATATCATAGTCAGATACTTTGTATAAATTCACTCATCAATTTAGCAAGTTACCATATTAAAGCTGGTAAGATTCTTTATTTCCAGAAGATGTTCCATGACAGGTTACTTGCCAATTTCATGAGTGTTTTGCACAGAGGTTGTAATCAGTAGGACTGGGAAATGTAATCAATATATAAGCACTTAAACATCTCTTTTTGAGAAATATAGCTACTAGCCATTGTAGCCAAAATGTCCAGAATATAACATAGTGCTGTAATACTCATTTTGAAGGGCTGGGAGGATTGTTGTGCTTTTATACTGTAGAAAATATGAACACAGATTCACAAAATAGCAAAGAATGCAATAAAATAATGTTCTAAGACAAGGACATGTTTCAACAGAGCACTGTATATAATGACATATTTATCTTGGCTGGACTTGACAGACTCAGAATTCAGCAGTGCTTAAATAATGAAAACAATTTGAAGTAAAAAGAGTCTAGGAAATAGAAGTTTAACTCAGAAGGGGCAAACCAGAAAAATAAGATGTGCTTTGAACCATAGCATGTTTATTAATAACACCTCTGTTCTAATTATCTTTATATAGCTGAAGACATTCCAGAAATACTCAGCTCTTCCAGTCTGTTTTCAATGCTGCTTCCCCTCATCATAGCCTACATAGGACCAGTAGCAGCAGCTATTCCCAAGGTATGCTTCTCAACAGAAATTACTGAAGAAATGTATGAATGTTATGCTAGAAAAAGGTTTGCTCTGAAAATCTGAACATCTTGATTTCTTACTCTTTTGTGAATTAGTGGTTTATATTTGATAACATGACTCATGAATTTTCCACAAGTCAAGAATTTTAAAACATGTAAGACTTTTGAACTTCAGTTGAAAACATGATTTAAAAATATCTTAAGGAAGCAGACAAATATGACAGGCTTTAGTAGTAGCAAAAGTTAAGGAATGAGAAGAATGTAATTTACAACTCATTGATGAACATTGATGGGATAAAATGTTTTTTATATGCTACATAAATTTTATTTTTACAGTAAAGAGTAAGAGCATTTGCTCATTAAATGAAGAGTATTTCTGTCAAATTTAGAGTTTGAAAGATGTCAGCTATAAATAAAAGAACATTTTCCAGTGCCATGGCATTTCTTGCATTTGCCTGGTCTGGGACACTCTTGAAATCTGTTATTGGATCTACAAATGTCAATAAACCTTAGCTAGTAGACACTATTGCCTTTTATTGCTTTTTCATGAGCTCTCAGATGTTTTCTGACTTGTTTTTAAAAGGGGAGGAAATAGAACTGACCACTTAAAATCTAACAGACATGTCATGAAAGACAGTGTCAGATTTTAGTTACATTCTTTATTCATGGAACTGGGATTTGAAACAACCGAGTGTTTGCTGTAGAAGTGTTCCTCTATTTTCCTTAGAAAATGTAGTGAAGATTACAGGGAACAATGTGATGCTTAAGGTTTCATGCATTAAAATATGCTGCATATTTGGAAAATCCTCTAATATTAATATAGTTAGAAAGTATAACTGAACTATGACTTTAGTATGGTATTTACTTTCTATGAACTTGTGCTTCCTGTTTGTTAATGTTCAAGGTTTTAGTAGAGGCTCTTTTAGGGAAAGGATGTCACTGTTGTATACAGATTGTTGTTTCAGCTTTGGTGTGTCTCCAAGAGGAGATTAATGTCCTGATGCTTTGTCTGTCAGGATTGTGTAGATACAGAACTCCAAAATGACTGAATGAATTATTATTAGTGATACTCTGTTCAAACAACCACTGCAGAGAAATAGAAGTATTAGAGTACTGTTTTCACCAAGTTATAATACTCTGTAATAACACATGTGGTGTTATGTTACAGGTTGCTGTTGAGGTCTTTGGCCTGGTACAACAGCTACTTCCTTCTGTGGCAGTTCTGAATCAGAAATATGCCCCTCCAGCTTTTAACCCAAATCAGTCTACAGACAGCACCACTGGAAACCAGCCAGAGCAAGGGCTTTCAGCTTGTACTACCTCCAATCACTATGCTGTTGTAGAAAGTGAGCATCCCTATAAACCTGCCTCTGTTACACATTATAAGGTGAGCACCATTTCTAAGTGCACATGCTGCTTCTTAAAAGCTTGACACAGGAGTTTTCTTGACTCAGCATTTGCTATCTGAAAAATTGTTGCTGTGGATGATAATTAATATTGTCTGATATAGAAGACACTTACTGCTGTACTGCTTTCTGGACAAAACTATATCAGGTATAGTGGAAAATAGTGAATTTTTAACCCCCTAGTTCAGGTATCTGCTCTAAGTCCCTAAATTTGCGTTGTCTTAGATTTTTCTGCTGTCATACAGAGTTTCTTTGGTCTTACTGTACAGACTGTAGTAGTTCAAAGTCCTTACTATAGAGCATATAATCACTTATCAGACTCTAACTGGATGCTAAAATCATGTTCTGTGAAAAGACCTTAAGTCAATTCTAGTCAAATTAACCTCCAGAAGTAGCAAACCTATAATCAAGAGCCTGAACAGGATGTTAATTATTATTCCACTATTACAGTGCTTGTCCTGTGAGACGGCAAGACATCCACTGCAGAAAATGTAGTTACCATGTCATCATCCTGATGCAATAATGCTTAACTTTTGTCCTAAAAGTTTACAGAGCACGTCTAAAGCCTTGGGTTTAGTAGTTACTGCATTTGAATTTGTGTAGCTATGTGCAGGCCACATTCACAAGTGGGATTCAGCTGCTCTGTACTTTTCTGGGTTTGCACAAAACAGATATTCATTATGTTTGTTGAAGTTTGAGTTTGAAAAAGGTGTCTGAGAGTTCAATGTTTGTAGTAGTCTGTGGTTGTTTTGTTTGATGAGGCTGTACAGAGTTCTTAAAAACAATCACAAATGCTGCCAGTCCAAATACTTAATCAGAATATTAAATTATAATACAGGATTCTAATTGAGTAAAGTGCAAAGCATTTCAGGTGTACATGAATTTCAAAGAATAAGTTAGATTAATGTTAATTTAAAGGATGTCAAAACAATTGCACAGAATTACATAATTAAATCACTTTTGTAGACTAAATTAAAGGCCAAATGGAAATGAAGAAGTAAATGTAAAAAAAACCCCAAGAGTTCCAAAAGCTTGGACATAATTAAACTATTGCTTTGTTTTAGGTGACTTTTCCTGAATGTGTCAGGTGGATAACAATAGAGTTTGACACTCAGTGTGGCACCGCTCAGTCAGAGGATGTTCTTCGTTTACTAATTCCTGTCAGAATTGCACAGAGCCTGGGATTTGGACCAAAGCATACCTCTGTTCATGAAAACCTTAATTCGTGGATAGAACTAAAAAAATTCTCTGGATCTTCAGGATGGCCTACAATGGTGTTAGTACTGCCAGGTAAACACATAGATACTGATGTAGTTACTAGTAATGTGAGTTACGACAATGGTTAAGGGAAGTTTGATTTTTCTGCAGAATTATCTTGGCAAACAAAGTTAAAGAGGGGTCTTTAATCCAAGATGGCAAGTTAATTATGTCTATAGTAGGTTTCTTCGTTGAAGTATTGATCTGCTTCTTTTTCCCATGGTTTTTGCTCACATTTTACATATAAAGGCTGGGTTTCATATATACTTATGTAAAAGAAGCGCACAAAAAGAGGAGGAATATATTATTTATTTAATTTATCCTTTTACTACTTGAAGGAAATGAAGCTCTTTTTTCTCTGGAGACTGCATCAGACTATGTGAAAGATGAAAAAGCTTGTTTTTATGGTTTCAAATGTTACGCAATTGGATATGAATTTAGTCCAGCAAGCGATGAGGTAAGGGGAAAAGTGAAATAGTTATAATTACTGCACCTAAAAAATCTCCTAATAAATGCACCTAGTAAATTTTTCGAGGGTAAAATATTTGTATTTCCACTTATGACTAGGTGACATTAGCAAAGTATTTTTAGATTAATTTTATAAAAGTTGTAACATTTTTTGTAACATTATTAATTTGGAATTCTTTAATCAGGATATTATTGGAATGGCTTTTTGTGTGGTTTGTGGCGCTCTGCAAAAACTTAGTGTGGTTTTATCTTGTATGTCAGTGGGATATAAGATTTCCTGAAATTCTGGTCTACTCTTGCATCAGAGATCCAAAGGTCTGGGGCTTTCTACTGTCACTGCCAATTGAATGACTGACTTGCATGATTTTCCAGTGCTTGCTTACACCAGAACTCTGACTCCTTGGAAATGTTGTGTGCATTTAGAATGCTTAGATTTTACCCAGTGGTCTCCTCATTTTGCCTTTAAGGACATGAGTCATTTCCACCACTGTTTATTGCAAAGGGAGGATCCAATTTCTTCATGTCCTTGACCCAGTTCTCTCCTTTGGCTTATTTTAAGACATTACTGAAAATACTAACTATGTTTTATAGTAGTTCCAGAAAAACATGTCTTCCCTTATCCTGGGAGACTTTGGGCCTGTTGCTTCATGTGGACTTTGCAAGGTCTGCATCTTGCTCACACTACAACCCTCACAGGAGGTTACCTCATTTTATTCCTGGATTTTGCTCAAGCTAAATCATGTCTTCGGGTTTTCAGAATGTCAAGTTCCTTGGAATTTATCTACATATCAGATAAGAAAACATACCATAAGATTATTCTTAGTTTGTCCCACTGGCTTTCAGCAAAATCAGATTTATAATTCCTACAGATGATCTAATTAGTCCGTCTTTGAATAGACATAATTTTTGCTTAAGCAAAAAACCCCATGTATATTCATATGCCATTCTTTAAAGCATTTAAAAACAAAGCCTCTGGCATGGTTTGAACACCCAGTGCTAAAACATGCTAGCTAATACCTTAAGTCTATCATCTAAAGAAAAGTCTGAAGTAATTGCTTTCAAACATACCTTTTTATTCTAAAAATTTGGTACACTATCCTATGTCACAGCAAAACGTAGCTGTATGACCAGAAATACATTGCTGAGAAGCTTCCAACTGGCACACACGGTATTTCTTAATATAAAACATTGTCAGGAAAAAGTAGGACCATAAATACAATCTGAGATACTAGTTTTGTTTTAAAAATTTTTTGAAGGGTATTATTCAGCTGGAGAAAGAACTGGCCAATTTAGGAGGATCATGTGCAGCAGCTTTGATGAAGAAAGATTTAGCACTTCCCATTGGTAAGAACATACTTAATTATTTCATCATTGTCTGTGTTTTCTGAATTAATAGTACATTTAAGTCTTATTGTTGCTTTTAATTAGAGATAATACAAAATTGAGTCTTCAAGCTGAATTAATTAAACAATAAAGTTGGCAGTATTTTCTGCTTGCTTTTTTCCCTTTGTGTGCATGTGGGGAGGAGGGGAGACCTGGTCATTTAAATTGGAATGAACTCAGCCCATCCACAGGTACTGTATGAGTGTATGAACTGTGTCCCCCAGTTTCCTCGTGGTACTTCATAAATGTGCAGGTATCACCTTTGTATTTCTCTTTCATTCTTTTTTCTCCCCATGCCTCACACCTCTCTGAATGAAAAAAATACTTGCAGCATTGAATTTAAAAATTCAAAATTACTGTTGTAAAGTCAAAAGTTACCATTTCATCTGTAGACCTTATCGCTAAAAATATTTCTACTAAAACTTTTTTTTTGCAATTAGAAAAGAAATCACATAATTTCACAGCAGATACTGCAAATAAAGGTATATAGAAAAAAGACTGAAACTCTTGTAACTTAATCTCCCATATTTTGCAATACTTTGTACTTCTCTCTTGGGAGCTTTTTATGTTTGTTCTGCTTAAAAGCCTAAAACAGGAAGGGTGATACACAGATTGGCTTTATGCTATCCTGTAGAAATTAAGTAAAATATGCAGTTAAGCTGCCTATGCAGTCACCGCCACATATAAAAGTGGTTGTGCAAGAGAGGAGGGATAGGTGCTTGCCTCTAAGGAGTTTCCTGATTACTGATCTAATGGCAATTGATTTGTCTGACTGCTTATCTAACTAACATGAGCTTGAGAACTTCCACCAAATCTGTTAATGTTGTGGTAAGATCACAGTGCTTGTGCTGTATAATTATTGTTTCTCTACAAGACCACTGCGACCCTCTGAAAACAAAACTGGTGAGTTATAGTCAACAGTGGTAGTATTTGCAAATGGAAACTACTGTACAGCCTTTTAATGTTTTTCAGTTGTGTGTAATTTTACTTTGAGTGTTTTGCCTGGTATCTCAGAAAAACACTGTCAGAAAAAGAGGCAAAGCTGTGGTTTTCTAGGGCAACATTTAAATGCCTTAGTATCAGATTTTTTTTCTTTCTCTGCATCCTAGGTTATCTGTCTTATACCTTTTCCCTCAAGTGAAATGGTTCTTTAATACTGTCATTCATAATCTGCAGAGCCCTGTCATCTTACATGTGGAAGAATGTCCCTTAAGGAAAACCTACATAGAATAATAGAATCAGTCATATGAAAGACTTGTAATGCATACACACAGGAAGGCCCTTTTTAGTCAACTTTTCATACTTTGTTATACTTTTTAGTAATTGCTGTAGTGGGTGCATTCAGTGTGCAATACTGTGTGAATATTCTTTTAGAAATATTAGGAAGAAAAGTGTTTTGAAGGACCTAACAAAGTTAAATCTGTTTTGCTCCAAAGGAAGATGGACAAGAAAGTGATTTCTTCACATATTAGGAAAGCTATCTTGAGAATTACACCCAAATAGTGTTCAGCTTACCGTGTTCAAAAGGTGGTTGTTCTTGCCAGTTCAAGACTTAAATTTAGGATACTTAAATTTAGGATACTTATTCCCAAGAGAAGTCTGGTCTATGACCAAGATTTGACTTACATAGCAGTGTGAAATTGGTTGATGTATTTAATGTTATTACATTCTTAATTGTATCAAATTGGGTAGAAGTTTATTTCTGAGGGCAATTTTTAGATGTCATTATTTCTTTGAATTTTGAAAAATTGCCTCAGGACTGAGTTTTTTTATTTATCTTTTTCTGACTAATAGAATTGCCTGACATGTTTTTAAAAGAGAGCAGAAATATGGTAACCTTATCTGTTTCACTCTTTAAAAGACTGTTTGGCAATTCTTGTCACCCTGGAATCAGACTTTTGAGTTATAGTTTGAGAAAGAAATACTTTGTAATAATGTGAATTTGAGCTTTGTGTTTTAGGAGAAATCATAATTTATAAAATAGTGCAGAGTTTATCAGGTTTTCAAATAATTTTACCAAGGTAAGTTAAGGGAGCAGCTAGTGCATCCTTAGAGATACTGTTTCCCAGAAACCCTCTTGACTTCTCAAAATTTTTCTGAAGGTATCTAGTCACACCCAAAGACTTGCCATACATACTGTCTTGGAGATAAAACAATAAGCACCAAATTTTTTGTTCTATGTAACTTAGGTTTTCATTTGTGTGTGCACTGAACTACACAATACTGCATGTTTGCTGTGTTAGTTGAGAATATTAGTATTTCAGCTGCTGATGGAACAGTATGACACATCATTATGCAAACTTGAAATTTGTAATATAAAAGACTTACAAAAGAGAATTGATGTAGATAACTGCCAATATAACTGTTACATTTTTCTAGCAGGTAGTGAGTTTGAAGAGGATCTTGAGATACTAGAAGAGGCTGCCTTACAGGTATGCTGCAGCTTTTCATCCATTGCAATATACTTAAGCACATAATTGCATTGAAATTTTCTGACTACTACAGAAGAAAATAATTTGTAAGGTTTTTATAGTAGAATGGAATCCAGCTTATTGTGTAACAGTTTAAGAAAATCATACAGAATTTTAGTATTTACATGAAATCATTTTTTAAAATGAATCTGCTTGGGGGAAAAAAGCATACCGTGTCACACAGAACATTAGATGACCAAGTATTTTAAAATATCTGTTTGGCTGAAGTTGCAGTATTTGGCAAGTTTTAAATGTTACCAAAATCAGTCTTTTATGTCTTTGTAATTAGAGAAATCACTTTTTCAGCTGAGCAGTGATGTTAATCAAGTCCCAAATAATATGATTGCGTTTCTGATTTGCTGATGGCCTTTTGTTTAGTGCCATGGGAACTAATGCTGAATCTCCCTTAACTTAAGGTCATTTAACCTCTTTTGGCATAAATTATTGTTTAATAGACGGAGATGGCTTTTTAAAGCTTTTATCAAGGTAAAGTTTGTTCTTCTTGAATGGTTTTAAATGCTCAAAACGTTTGTACCAATTCTGTCACGTTATGGGAAAATGTCCACATGTTACTGAAAGGCTGTTCTATGTCTCTCTCTTTTCACCCCCAACCTCTGTCCAAAAAAAAAAAAAAAAAAAGGTGTGCAAATCTCACTCAGGCATTCTTGGGAAAGGCTTGGCACTATCTCACTCACCAACCATACTGGAAGCTCTCGAAGGAAGTCTTCCATTGCAGGTACAAAGCAATGAGCAGTCCTTTCTGGAGGATTTCATTGCTTGTGTACCAGGATCAAGTGGTGGACGACTTGCAAGGTAAAACTGCTTGCTTGGCCTTCTAACTGACTGTGGAACTGTCATAGTTATTTTAAGTATTAGTTACATAAAACTATCTGGCTATATTGTTTCCACTGATAGATTAGTTAAAGCCATGTAGGCATTCAGATGTTCTGTGTCCTTTCTTAGCTCTTTGTCACATTTGTACAAAGAATTTGTCTTTTGGAGGCTGTAGGAGATTTTAATGTTAGGTGGTTTTCTTTGCTGTAGGTGGCTGCAGCCTGATTCATATGCTGATCCTCAAAAAACATCATTGATTTTGAATAAGGATGACATCCGATGTGGTTGGCCAACTGTTATTACAGTACAAACAAAAGACCAGTATGGGGATGTTGTTCATGTCCCTAACATGAAGGTAATTATTGTAATCTTGGCTATTCTGCTTCGTCTTGCTGTCTTTTAGTTTTTATTGTAGGTATTCCACAGAATACTCTTGTATGGGACAGAAAGTGGCATTCATAAATTCATTGTAGTCAGACTTTCTTACCTCTAAGTCCACAGAACTGCCAAATTCTGTATTATGCCAGCACCATTTCATGCAATTCATAACTTGCCTGTAGTGAACTACACATGTGTAGTTGCTTAAATAATCAGTCATAAGTGAGGTTTGATGTATTAAAGTGACAAGAATCCATTTTTTAATTTGTAAGCCTGGAAAAAGAGTAATTATAAACCATAGACTTTGTGGTGGGAAAAAAGAATCAGAAGCATATTGATGGACCACTTTATAGTTACTTTATTTTAGACTAGAACGGTAATCTTCCCTTTTCTGTTTCTAGAACTTTTAGAAATTATAAATATAGCTCTTAACCTTCATTATTATTGCTGGAAGTTCCTGTAGTCCTTGCATTTGGTAATAACTGGCAAGGGCTGGTGTTCCTGTGTTTGCCTTCAGCCTCTTCAGTTAACCACTGTTTTTCAGTACTGTCAGGGAGATGTTCTTGACAGCCTCAGGTAGAGTTAGAAGAATTTTGCACATATTGGTGTATAACCTATGTGGAATGTATAAAAGTGGGCTGCTTGATTTGAAGTAATTTGCAAGCAAAACAAACACACCAAGTGGTTTTCATGTAGTTCTAATATATTAGGTTATCTCTGTGTTTTCAAGCCCACTACTACTGTGGAATAGTTGGTTTTGTTCAAGCCCGAAGAAACACAGAAGTCAAGTATTATGTTTTCTTATATGTAGCAATTATATTTTACAAAGGCATGATTCCTGTGATAAAAAGCTCTCAAAAATCTGTTCTTTGTATATGATGTAATAATTGAGAATTGTCTTACAGTGAGCTGTAAACCTGATAATGAACAGCAGTTCTACAGCAGTAACACAAGAATCAGCTTAGTTACAAACACTGCTTGAGTGAAACTTGTGTGATTACTGACTTAGGGACAGAACAAGTGGAAAATTCTCAGTAGTGATTTTATCCTATCAATCAGGAAAAGATATGGCAAAACATTATCAAAATTATTGGTGGTTTTATTATTTAGTTGCTGTTCACAAATGTATTAAAGTGACAAAAATCTTTATTCAATTTATTCGTTCTTCTGGGCTCATTCAGTGTGCAATGCAGAGATGTAACTTCTGGTAAATTAAGTCAAATTTTGATAAAACTGTGTGTGAAAACTGCAGCATTTAAACATCTGCACTGTATTGCAGATTTAGGATGAGTAACACATTTTCCAGGTAGTCTGTCTTCCTCAGAAAATAGTGTACTGCTGACTGTTCCCTGTCCTAATGGAGACCCATGGTGCCTCGGGGGGCAGAAGTCAGTTAGGACATGGATTGAAGGGCACAATTTAAACATGCAGTGCTGGTGTGAGGTGGCAGAGCCAGCCAGGATCCCATCTGGCCATTGCTGATCCAGATCTAGTGGCCATGATGATCCTTTCTGAAATCTGTGCACTCACTTGGAAGGCTCTCTTTCTACTTCATTGCATTTTCTGTCATGGAAAACTTGCCTAGGCATACCAGACTGTGTGCTGCTTCCCAGGGAGTGCTCTGGGACTGGCAGAAGTGACCCTAGTCTGTGCTGATGGTGTGCTGAGTCAGTTGGTTGCTTCTCTCCTGCCCACTGGCATCTTTCCAAGGTGCTGTGCTTGGCTTTGCAGATCAAGTGTAGATACCTTGGGTTTTGACACAGCTGGATTTACAAGGAGTGCTCTAAGCACTTTGTCACTGCACTGCATCAAATTTAAAAGAATGTGTGTTTTCTCACTAAATCACATTCCCTTTTCCACATCCTATTACAGGTAGAAGTCAAAGCTATTCCTGTTTCTCAGAAAAAAACATCTTTGCAACAAGAACAAGTTAAAAAAGCACAGCGGATACCAGGGAGTCCTGCAACAGCTGTTTCCCCTAGCAGTGATATGACCTTTGGTGGACTTCCTTCACCAAAGCTTGATTCCTCCTATGAGCCAATGATAGTAAAAGAAGCTAGGTATATTGCTATTACAATGATGAAGGTAAGTTACTGTAATTTTGGCAATATAACTATAGAATTCAGCATTCAAAGTGTGTAAAGGTATGCAACAGAGAAAGAAAAATGTGTATTTACTTTTGGTCTCAATCTGAAAATATATTCAGTGCAAATTACTTTGTTTATATATTAGTTCAGCAATACACAAAATACACCAAAAGGGCCAATTGCTTAAACTCTAAAGCAGTTAGACTGGATTAGCATAAAAAGGAAAGTTGTCTTTGATTTTGATTAGACAGATTAACAAATTAGTCTGAGTCACTCAGGAGAAATAAAAATAAGATACTGAAATGGTGAAGGGAAAGTTAAACCAGTGTATTTATTTATATGCGGTTGGAGTTTTGCAGTGAATATATATTTAAAACTTGAATAGGTGAACGCAGGAAAAGATAAGAGCTCAGCATAGTAAAAAAGGCATACAAATGATTTATATATCATTGCATATGTGTTAAGCAGCATCTGCTGAAATGAGCCACTCTTAAATGGATCAGCTCAGACACTTTGCCAGGAACAGTTTTTAAAGAAGTAAAAACTGAGCAGCTAGGGTTGATTTGATTGAATATATTGTAGCACATGCAGTAAATTTACATATGTGTACCATACTGACCCAGTTAAGAGACGTGACATGTTGTGTGCAACTAACAGCTGCACAGTGTAATGAGACAGGATTAGCCAGGAGGGCAGAGAAGGATAATACTCGGCATAATCAGTATGGATTTGTTGTGGGGCAGAATCAGCAAACTAGCACCTTTCAGAGGGTACAGAGGTTTTTTTGCAAAGGATAGTGCTGCAATTACCTATGTGTAAATAGTGCAGCTGGGTACTGAATAGTGCCTTAATAGATCAATGAAAGAACTGTTAATCAGTGTAGTGAACAACAGATGGTTTAAGAACTTGCTAAATTGTGTGCAAATCAAGGTCTGATTTTGGCATTTTTATTTGGGCTACTGCAAACACCACTTCTTGGTTTGATGCTTCTTTTAAAAGTGACTTGAGGGAAGGCAGAAATACATTATTTATTCCAGGTTAGGACTTAGATGATTCTATTTCTGGTAGCCACTGTCCAGAGATACCTGCTGGTTCTTTTCCAGTGATAGGTGTCAAACGTGCCCACACAACTCTTAGGGTGGTATATCTTGTAATGCACAAGACACTCTGGGGTAAATGACGGTGGTGTAACTGTAGGGCGTTCAAAAACTCTTGTAGATTTGATGGAGTGAGGAATGCTTAATACCAGCCAGTTAATATGTAATAGTTTCTTAATTGAAAGAAGGCTAAGGGAAAATCCTCTTAGTAGATAATATATGAATCTTCATAAAGATAAAAGTAAAAAAGACACCAAGGTTAAATTAAAAAAGCGTCTCTCTTGTTGAAACATGCTTGATTTCCATATTTAGTGCTTTTCCAGAGAATAATCTTCCCAAGGTTCCTTTCCATCCAAAACTATGAATTCAAGGCATTGTAAATATTCTGTTCTATTTCCCTGCCTGCAATATGAAGCACACTCATTTCAGTGTTAATGCAGATGTCCCTTGATATTTTCGTTTTACATCAGCCTGCACGTTTTATCAGTACTTGATACAAACACCTAAATATGATTATAAAATCTAGTTTCTCACTTCATAAAAATATATATAATGAATTAGGACCTGTTTGGGAGACTGTTACCCGAAACTGTATCCTTATATAGGGACCCAAAATGACTGATCTGCATACATGTTCAAAGGTTCTTATCCTACGTTTTGTTGGTTTTGACTTAACAGAGGGATGTGGTAACTCAGCAACAATTGCAGCCCAGAGAGATTCTTGCTGAGGGACTTCGTGTACTTCTAGGACTAATACTGTTTTCTTACAAGGCTTTTCAGAGCAGTGATTTCAGAAGATGCTATGGAAGTGAACCAGGTCTTTTTTGTAGTGGAAGTCAATGGAAGTTACCACCTCAGTGTTGAGGGAATTTCATCTTCACTTGGAGTTGAAAGAAAAAGGATCTGAAATCTGACTGATAAAGCCTCTGGGCGGGTTTGCAGGACTTACCTGCAACATATTTGCTTTCTTATCTTCACATGGTCTTCAGTGCACTGCCTGGATTCAAAAGGATTTTATAGAAGTCAGATTTAAGAAGATTCAAGGACTTAACAAGTTATTTTGTTAGCAGTAGCAATCTTTCTTAGCTAAATAATGGCTGTTTAATGAGACAGTGAAGATACTCTTTCATGTGTGCATATGTATTTCTGTGTTTTGAAATTTTTTTCTGATTCCCTGATCAATGCTTCTGGGGTGTGTAAAGTTAAATTGCGTTCTTTAAGAAAATGCTTTGCTTTCTTTTATTCAAGACAGTGGTATAACTGATAACTGTTGGTTATATGTTTGAATTGAATCTGTTTCTAGGCATACGAAAATTATTCTTTTGAAGAACTACGTTTTGCTTCACCAACACCGAAGAGGTAAACATTAAAAAATTTGTTTTGGATAGGGATGTAAATTAAGATGTCCTGACACTTCTGCTTACACCCAGACTCCCAAGTGTGACTGGCAGGTAATTGTGTCTCAAGTAGAAACACAGAAGTCAAGTATTTTGTTTTCTTATATGTAGCAATTATATTTAAAATCTTTTTTCTTGATTGTTCTAATGTTGTTTCCTTATTTGTATTAGCTACTCTCTGAATGTGTTACTTTATCAATTCTCTATAAACAAATGTGGACTAGAGGTTTATATTTTCATAGTAAATAATAGGAGGTTAGTACATTGGAAAGGGGAAAATTGTATTTAGACGATCTGCCAGAAAAAAAGAGTAGTTTCCAAATTAAACATTATGCTAATCATTATATTTTTGACATACATTATGTTCAAAAAGACCACTGTTCGGTGTTTTTAATTGTTTTGTTTATGCCTAGACCCAGTGAAAACATGTTGATCAGAGTCAATAATGATGGTACATACTGTGCAAACTGGACTCCTGGAGCTGTTGGTCTCTATACCATTCATGTTACCATAGATGGCATTGAAATAGGTACTTAATTTTCACTATATTTAAGCATAAATTTGTATTATTTCCACTTGGTATACTAGCACAATTATGTCTTGACAGTCATAATTTTAATATTGCAGTTCATAGTAAAACTTAGTGGCCAAGTTTCCATTCAGGAGCCTACTAGTTAAATCACTCTTCTTTGTCAGAAGAAAAAACCCCACACTCTGAAATAGGAATGTCTTGCAAATCATGTGTTTATAATCATGTATTTATAATGTGGTTATACGACCAGATTAACAGACTCTTTTATTCTCAACTCTCAATGTTGAAAGAAGAATGTCTTGTTTCAGCTGAGAGTGACAGAGGAGTATAGTTAAAGGGAAAAAAAAAACAGCCCAACACTGAAAAACCTTAGGAAAGGTGAAATTGTTCCTGACAATGCTGCAATACATACTGTCATTTGTTCTGGAAAGTTGAGGAGGTATGGTCTTAAATGAGACTCTACCTGAACTGTTCATTATTTGTACCAATTTCTAAATGCTTTTGGTGCATTGCTTGCTGCCAATCTTTTAGTTACCTTGCCAGTCTTGGGGACTGCACTGTGAGATACTATAGCATGTGGTGGGAAAAGTGCCCTTCCAAAAACACTCTATCTTGAATGCTCTCACGTTAGCCTTACTGGTGATATGGTGAAGATGGTAGTAGAAACACTGGAACTGTTGTAGCTGGATCCACATCTGATAAGAGGGTTGGGTGAGTTCATGAGCACCAGCAGTTCCTCTTTCCCGATACTGACCAACACCTTTAGTAAACACACAGTGATACTCATAAATACAATACACATAATTGATGTAGAAATGGAATGGGACTTGGTTTTATGTGTTAAATACAGAAGATAAGAGGTATAAAATATTATTATTAGTGGTTATCTGTATTCTTCAAAAAGAGGAACATTTGCCTTTATAAGAGTCTGCAGTGCACTCAGTTGTATATTTTCCAGTGTGTCATCTCTGGAGCAAACTTTACACTGTAGTTTAAATCAGCTGCTTTTATACTTTTACATAGATTCTGCCATCTTCAAGCAGTATGTAGGGTGAACTTTTAGCAATTACAAATGTATCTCTTAGCTTTCATTATTAAACAGATATGAGTATACTCTTAATACTTACCTGGGCCATTTTTCTGCAATGGAACTTTCTGACTCAATCATTGTATTAGACTATACCCTCTGAAACTTTCATGTACCTATGCTCGACCCATAATTCTGTCAGCTTTTGACTGCTTAAGTACTGGTAACAGTTTATCTTTGCTTCAAACCTTTTATGTTCTTGTTGCTTGTAGATTGCTTCTGTTACTGCCATGCTTGTTTAAAAGAATGTTAGTGAAACCACCAGTTTTATTGCTAGGTGTGAATGCTGTTCAAGATGTTCTTCTTCAGAGGGTCACTCTGTAAACGGAAACAAAACCCACAAAAGTATCTACTGTTGCAGTTTGTTTTTAAGACTGATTACTGAGGCAATTTCCTCGAAGGTTATTACTCAGGATTATATTCATCTAATACTTAAATTTTTATTTCTGTCTTCACCTGTATTTACATGTATTTGTCTTCACAAACACGAATGTCACTTTGCAGTGCCTTCAGGTTTTATAACAGCGTTGGTAGTTAAATATGCCAATTTTTTACATTATAGGCCTTTTCTGGTTGTATAACATGGCTCTTCAGCCTCTTTCAGTCTCTGTCTCACATGTAGCAATTAGTTTCTGTGGCAGCACAGCATTGCATAAGCTACTTCCATCCAGAACTTTCACTTGCACCTCTCAAACATTGCACTTTGTGTTGACCATTCTATGAAGCCTAACCCTACAGGCAGGCACTACATTAGGATACAAAATTGCCTGGTAGTGCTTTGTACATACACTGTGACAGATGTCTAACAACAGCATGAAACTGCATCTCTGTGAAATTCCACATATGAAAATAGAAATGTTCAAAAATTAATACCTTGCACTACAAAGCCAATGGCCAAGTGTTGATTTTGGCAGACAGATAAGTGGTTAATTTGTTTACTCTGAGTTGTAGCACAGATAAACTGTAGTTACTGTTTAACTGATATATCCCCTTATATTTATTTTTTTAAAACTTAATCTTTGTTTGCTTATAGATGCTGGACTAGAAGTGAAAGTAAAAGATCCTCCAAAAGGAATGATACCTCCTGGAACCCAACTTATTAAACCAAAAGCAGAGCCTCAGCCAAACAAGGTTTGGAGAACAGAAAAAAAAACCCAAAACAGATAGTTATATTTGGGTGGGACTTTACTGTTGTTTAATATATACTTCATCATATAATAGTGCTGCAGACTTAAGGATATTTGCAGATCACTTTAACATGCTGAATGGGATGAAATTAATATAATGGATAAAATGAAACTAATTTCATTTTCTTTTTGTACATGAATTCATAAAATTGTTAGAAGCTCTACAGAATCTGCCTTTGCCTTGGCTTATGACACAAACATTACACAGCTATTATTAAAGCCACAGACAAAATTTTGCACTATCATTAGTTCTATTTCTTATATATCATACTATGAAATTAATTTCATAAACGATTTTGTTTGTTTTGTCATAAGCATCTTCAGTCAGTATAAAATGCATAACCAGTTTCTTTAGTATATTTTCCTTTCCTTAGAGAATGGCATAATTATGTTTTTTAAAGGTATAGCTTTCTGTAGCTTTTTACATCCCCATTTCACCTTATCATTCTACCCTGAAGGACTAAAGTAGACACAATAAAGCAAGTAACCTGAAATGGGCAGCAGTGATACAAGCAAAGGCTTAGATGAGAGAACTACCTTGCATTTCCTCTTAGATGCAAAGGAAGGGATATTAAATGAGGTGCTGATTTTGTTGGGTTGCTTTTTTTTTTTAATGGAATAAACCTGTATTAAAAGATGTGGAATCCTGAAGTACCACAAGGTTGTTTCCTGTCCTACTGAAATTGGGAAGGTGGTTAGGAAATATATGGTTACAAAAAACATCAGGTTTCTGACAACTTCTTACCTATGTAGTGCATCCTGATTTTTTTTTTTTCTCTAGACTTCATGATAATCCAGAGGCAGTAACTTTGTTGTATGGTTCCCCAGTCTTTAAAATGCATTCAGCATCAGCTTCTACTACTAACAAGATTCTTTTTTCCCTGCAGCCATGCCTAAAATTAAAAATAATAAATGTACTTTCAGTTTCAATGCAACATTTACCCCTCACTAGGTCTCTCTTTAAATTTTTTCCCCAAGAAGCTTATTTTAGACTTCCTCCCTTGTCTCAGAAGGAAGACTTCCTGGTTAGTTCGTTATCTTAATTAGAACTCCCAATTCCTACTAAGAGAGATTTATCTCAAGTGAGCTGATCATCATATGTGTTGTTTTGCTGTCCCCAAGTTGAGAGAATCAAGTTTGATATGAGATGAATTGCTGAACAGAAGTTCTGTTCTTCTTTTCAGCTATTACAGTGGAAATTGGGGTGGCTCGTTCATACATGACAACTGTGTTGTCAAGGAATAGTCAAAGTACTTGACAGAAGTCAGTCCTCTGGTGTTTTGAGACATTATGTAGTGTTTAATCCTCTCCTTGTGTTGTTCTATGTGCATGTCTCATTTCTTGTTCCAAGTTTTAGTCTCTTTGAAAAAGGAGCCATCTTTGTCCTGTACATAGTGTCTGTAGTGCCTGCTGAAAAATTAAACTAGACCTTTCATGGTAAATCATTTAATCAGTCAACTTTCTTTCGTGTCATAATAAATCACATAACAAACCAGGATAATTCTTTGTGTAGCAACAGCAGTAGTGTAAGTAATACAGCAAGGTAATACTTGTACTGTGCTCCATGTTTCTAAAGCCAAGAATGCAGATTAGATTATATCAGTCAGAGACGGTCCAGTATACTAAATCATGTTTTGCTGAGAAAAAGGGCTTGGTTGAGCTCTAAATGCTTCTTCAGCATCTTTTTCAGCCTGAAACTTCTGATAGTTATAACCAAAGGACACTAACAGTGCATTCTCAGTGGTTATCTGTTCTCAGCTAGAAACACCGAAATATTTTCATTGAGACACTACATTCCAGTTCTGTAGCCAAACCGTATTTAAATTGCAAGCTGAAAATGGGTACTGTGTTACGATTTTATATGTGTATTCTTCATTCTCTGTTATTTGAAGTCAGATGAAAAATCTGAAGGAGCCTATGATAATGATCTGTATTCAACCTGGGGTATATGACCCGTAAGAGTTACTGCTTCCTTACTAGCTGCAAAGCTTAAATTAACTAACTTCATTCCACATCCTATGGAGGAAAACATTATTTTTCAAGCTATGTAATGTAATTCAGGGTAGTTGGAACCAACTAGAGGAAAATGGTCCTAATTTAGCTGAATTTGAAGGTGCAAGACTGGTACTAGAATGATAGGTCAGTAACATGTTTTGATGGTTTCTACCATCCTGGCATAACAAGTAGATAGTATCAATTGCAAAATCAAAAAACAACCACCAAACCCAAAAGCTCTGGGCTGGGGGTGGTTTTTCTCACCCCTTTGTAGATGATCAACCCCCTTGTTAAGGTTGCTTTATCCTACACAACACCCTTTTCTGTTGTGTGACGTGTACCTCTTTGCAGATTTGTCAAATAAAAAAGCACAGCAACACAGCACTTGAAAACTGCTGTGCACAGTAGGGATGATGTACATCCTAATTGCTAATAAGTCTTTCTGCCTTAGTCAATTCTTCAGTTGGAATCCAGTTTGTGTATGCTCCATGGAAGAACTGCCTGTGTTCAGAATTACAGAACCACTGTGCTCTACAGAAATATTCCTAGCAAAGAGGTGCTGTATCAGTAAGAAGACACAGACGATAAAATTTTTCATCATGAAATGAGCATAAGAGAACTCCTAATCTGTTTTTTATTGTATTGAGTGTCAGTGGATCTGATCCTTAAGCAATTTCTAGTTATAGGTTGAAGTTTTTTAACTAGTTAGCTTAGCTGTTGCAAAAGGGAAGAAGGCTTTTTCCAGACCTGTGCCTACTCACAATCTGGAATGTGAGTTTTTCCTCTAAATTAAAGTTTTAAATCCAATTTGTAGCAAACTGTCACAATGCTTTTCTGAAGTAACATGATGCAAGGACCCATAATGTGCAAGACTTGTTTTTGAATTGCCTGTGTTCAGAATGCTGCCGGCAGTGATTCACCTTAAACTTTTACAAGGACCTTGAAAGTCTTAGTTTTGTCTGTTGCAAGAATCTAAGTAGTATGAGTAAGAGGACTGTTAATAAGCAAAACCTTGTACATATTGGAGTAATTTCTGTATGGAATCCTTTACATGCTTCTGGTTTTGGGGTTTTGTTGGTTTATTTTGGTGTTTAAATTAGCCTCAGAATAAGTATAATTTCTTAAATAATTTCTTCAGGGAAAAAAAGTGAATGCACTCAGCTGTTACCTTCTATTAAGTGTCACTGAGTTTGTTCCTTACACGTCATTCTGTGCTCTGTGGTGTTATAGATTAAATCCATATTTCCATTGATGCTTTTATCCCTTTTACCTGTGGAGTTTGAAAATAACCTTCCAAGAAAATGGTGTTATACCATATGGGTAGAATATATGCGTCTCTGGTTTTAAGAGACCAATAGGAGGGCTTGCATTTCTTCTGTATGGGGCAGGTGCCTGATAATGGTAAATGGTAAAAAACGTGATAGTGAATAACAAGTGGGAGATTTTGGGGTGCTGTAGTAAGCCCAGCTAATAGCAAGGAGCCTCTGCTCTAACCTTTCTGTGCAAAAAAGAAGAAACTATTGAAATAGCTATTTGAAAGTAAAGATTTTATTTCAAAATGGCTAGTTAAACTCTTTAGCTAAGGAAAATATCCAAATTTTGGTTAAAAAGTTGACTAAAGAGAATACTACAGTAGCACAATTGAGAAATTGTAATCCCAGGCTGATCAGTTAGGAGAAATAATAAATTTGAAAATGCAAATCTGGTGAAATTTTCAGCAGCAAATGGAACGTGTGTGTTTAAAAAAAAATCAGAAGCTTGTACTGATTATTGTAGGGTATAACAGAAATATTTCCAAGTCAATGCATGCTTACACTACGGTTTTTTGGAACATTATAATTTTATTGATTATAGTAAAAAAGTGAAGTTATACACAGCAGCCATGGGAAACTAGCAACAAACTGTAACTCTTAAGACTGCTGTCTTGTCACTGGCGTTTCAGAATCTGTTAAACCTATTTCTTTTTACTCTGAGAGCTCTGTTCCAATTTTTTTCTTCCTTACTGTCTTTCTTTGCTTCTCTTAGGTTCGCAAATTTGTGGCCAAGGACAGTGCAGGGCTTCGTATCCGTAGCCACCCTTCCCTTCAGAGTGAGCAGATAGGCATAGTGAAAGTCAATGGATCCATCACTTTCATTGACGAGGTAATCAATAAGACCTTTCTGTTGAAAATTGGGCTAAGATGTAAAGGTAATTCATGCAAATAATGGGGTTTTTCCATGTTCAGCTGTTGACATGTACAACTTAAGACCATAAATTGCAATGTTCCAAATTTGCTAATTTAGTTTTTCAAGCTGTCATTTCCTGTAATTTACTTGCTTCAAAACCTGTGTAACAAACATTTGAGACTGATACAAGGAAAAGAAATTCCTAGAGTTCATCTTAATATCTCTTAAGATTTAACTTTTCACTGCTTACTATTTCAACTCTATACAAAAATTCAAATGTAGACGTCCTTTTCATTACATCTTTCACTTAAAGATCTGAAAGGTCACTACTGGTGTGTTAGACCACTGTGCATGTATTTTTCTTACAGTATAACTTCATATGCAAGGAAAATTTTTACAATTTACCAAGCCATACCAGCAATGGAAAAATGGGAAGTGGGGACTTTATATAGTTTACGAAGGCTTGACTTTTTTTCGTCTTTTATTTCAAAGCAATTCTTATTATTGCATGATCCGATTTAAATTTATCTTCCCACCCTGACTTATAAAAAGATATGCTTCCCCATTGCTTTGGAATTCTGATTTTGTCAATATTCCTCTTTATCTCTACTTATGTTTTATCAGCATTGTAAGGATCATTTCTTCTTTGCTGCTATTGTCTGCCTGAAGTCTGTTCATCCTTGCTAGCTACAGAACAGTTACAGGAGGGCATGGCTCGTTCTTGTTGCTTGTTTCCCATAGATCCACAATGATGATGGTGTTTGGCTGAGGCTGAATGATGAAACAATAAAGAAGTATGTTCCTAACATGAATGGTTACACTGAAGCCTGGTGTCTGTCTTTTAACCAACATCTTGGCAAGAGCCTTCTGGTACCTGTTGACGTAAGTAAAAGGTGCCTTTGAAAAATATCCAAAAGTACACTCTATCCTCATTACAAGACTTTCTTTAATTAAGGCTGCAAAAAGTCCTGAGGTAAATGATATTTTAATTATCAGATACAACCTTATACATGTTTGCACATTGGAGGGCTGCTGTGTAATGAGGGTGGAGTGTAGAAAGGTCTGAGGCTTTTTATGTTGAAGCCTCTTCTCCTAGAAGAGAAACAGAAGTGCAGGGACTGCTATAACAAAAGCAGAGTAGTATTAGATTGTGGTCTGCACCAGATGTTTCTTACACTGGATAGCATTGCCTTGAAGTGGTCCACTGGTGCCATGATTTCAGAAGAGGCTTGCAGTCTACAGTGAATCAATGTAATTGAAGCTTTTTAAAAAAAAAACCAAGCAAACAAAAAGTTCTTTAGGCTCGGGGTTTTGTGGATGTTTTTTGTGAGTTTTGTTCCTGAATCCTTAAGTTATCACTTCATTAGCTATTCAAAGAATCCCAGAGCTTCAAGACAAACATTGAATTTATAGTAAGAGTAAACAATTTATTTGAATAACTTTAATGGTGATCATCATCACTGCAGTTTAAAGGTTACACCTTTTCTGAAAACTAATTACGCTTTTTTGAAAAATGTGAAGGACAAAAATGGAAAAACTACATTAGCTAAACCAATGTTTCTCAAAATATTCATGGAAGTGCAGGCCTTTCTGGCTCATCTGTTTTCATGCATTCCTTGAGTGAGCAGTACCTTGTTTTCTTGTGGGCAAAATATGAGAATCAGATCTGCTATTTAGATTTGATTTGTCATCTTATCTGAGTGAGCTGCTGCTGCAATTGAAGATAATTGGGAAATACCTCATTAAATCAAACACTGTGACCAGTAATGCCATGCTGTTCATGGTTTTTGGTTATAGAAGTGCTGAGATATTCCCAGTTCCAGTGAAATTGGGCTATTTGCTAATAGCTAAATATGGAAATTCACAATACCCCATGGCTGTTCTGCCAAACACTGTTACATTATGTGAATAGATATTGTCTACAAATTATTTGTTGATATATTTCTATTTGTGGATTTCTTTCAGTAGAATCCTTATTTGGAAAATTATTTTAATTTTGCATTTGGGAGGTAAATTATTTCTGTACTCAGAAATCAGTCACTCAAATATGCCTGTCATCACAGTGTTTTTCTAGTCTGTTGTAGAATATATGAAAACATGGAAAAAATTAGGCTTTGTTTAAAACTTCGTATTTTTTTCCTTAGAAATCAGTAACCATTAGAAAACTGCTGTATTATACTTCCATGAAATATTAATATTTCTGTGCAGTAGTTGAATTCACCCATGGTAAAAGTGAAATTCATCTTGACTAAGTAGCTAACTTGAGTAAATATTGTGTGTCTAGATGGGTATTATAATCTGGTAGATTTTTCATAGTTGTGTGGTTTTTTGGTTTTTTTTTTTTAGTTTAGCTACCTTCAATACTTAATGAAGGGAATATTTTAAACCTCAGCAGTTGTCTGTGGTTAGCAAGAACTTAGTGTTTAGCATATTTCATACAGCTCTGGTATGCATGTAGTTCTATGGAAGAGCATATGCTGTGCTCCTTGAGAGAAGCCTGAAAAGAAATGTCTGCCATGAATAACTGAACATTCAGTCTTGACAATATAATTTCGCGAATTCAAATTTCATGTGAGTAAGGAGGCCAGGCACAATCAAGTGTGAAAAGCAGCATTCAGTTTTCAAACATTTCTTTCTCTGTGTCTGTAAAGATCATATAAAACATTATCTCTTGGTTTGGGGGAGTTTTAAACACTCTTGTTGAATTAGTTTTGTTACCATTTAGACTGTCAGGAGCTCTTAGGGATGCTTAATTTTCTTTTAGGTAGCCAGTCACATCTTGACTGACACAAGTTAAAACTCGTGTGCTTTCTTAGCTTCTGCTCTGTAAGTGGCAGCCAACATAGCAAGAGGGTTCTGAAAGCAACTCTTAAAACAACTCAAGCATGTGCAAAAATGTATTTTGAGCTACTTTCAGGAAAGTTTCCTTGCACTGCTCTCATTTTCAGATTTTTAAGAGGACTTAGCATGTCCTGAAACTATTTGATTTCATTGTGATAATGTATAAGCAGTAAGATTTGTTGGTTTGATTCATAATAATAAGATGAAAAAGGAAAAAAAATCAGTCTCTAGTATCTTATTTCTTAAAAAAAATCTGAGGCTGACTTTTGAATGCCTTAAGTCTTTATAGTGTGCTAGTCTAGCATTTACTGCTTTCTTACTAGATACTTCCGTGCTTTTTTGGTTGAAAGTTTTAAAATCTTTTTAATGGTGATTACTAGGTTGAAAATATTTCAGATTATACTTTTTTCTCTGAATTGTTCAAAAAAAGGACTGTTTGTAAGTTGTCAAATTTTATTTTTGCAGTCCTCTAGAGCGGAAAGACTTATATCAAAAAGGATGTTCCATTAAGTAAAAATAACTAAAGTTTTGTTAGATTAAATTGTGGTATAATTCATATCTGCTCAATCCTGTTGATTTGGGGAGCTGAATGACACGATGAGCAGAATGCAGTAAAAAAATTTGTGACTGTGCAAGATTTTTTGGAGCCAAGCTGTTCAACCAGTTTTGGCTTAAAAGGAAGACTGGAGAAAGTCTCTTTTTTGACTGAAAATACGAAGAAGAAATCAAATTCCTGAGTCAGGCCATGTATTCCCTGTTCAAATGGATGTCACATTACTTCTACTAGACTCCATTTTCTATTCAGCTCTGTTGAGTGTGCAGACTTGTCATCTCCAATTATATTGCTTTCTCATGTTTAAATATACTTTTTATAATCAATCCCTTAAGTAAATAAAATTTCTCAGTACATTTTGGAAAATATGTAAGTTTTTTTTAAAGTTTCAGTTATTCTGTTTCTTCGCTGTATTATGGAACAGTGAGGAGATGAAAAACAGGTTCTCGGGAGTGTTAATTGTGACTTTTCATCTTGATGTATATTTTGTATCTGCATTTTATGTATGCTTATTAGCATTAATTAGATACTTTATGATAAAGCAAACACTCAATATTGTGGATCTCATAAATGGACTTCCTGTATTTTTATCAGAGCTATTATATTTGAAGATCAATGATCGTAGGAAAGATCCATGGTAGTTACCAGTGTTTTATTTTTTTGAGCTGTGGTTATTTACCACCTTAGAAAGTCTTCAGCTCTTCTTCTGTTGCTCTTGTCCTTTCACAAGGAACTGGTGTATAGCCCCTGATCTGAAATTGTGCCTCCAATTCATTTTAGGTAATATAATTATGAGATTGAATTTAATAGATTGCTATTTTAGATAAGCTGTTATCATCACTGGTAGTTATTTTTCCTTCTGTCTTGCGGTGTTCAGGTATCTGTGTTTGAAAAAAAACTTGTAAAATTCCTTTTGCCGACAGTTTTTCATGCTTACACACACTACTTATTAGAAAGGTACCTACAATACAATACGAAAGAAATGCCCGCTAGGAAGAAACAGAAATTTATCTTGCTCAAGCTCTGGAAGTTGTCTGTCAAAAAATCATATTCTAAGTAAGTTCTCATTACTTCATTTTAAATTTAAAACCTTGTAAGAAGGAATATTGTACCATGATGTCCAGCTACAACATTACATTCCCCAGCTACCACGGGCAATCAAGGATTGACAAACTGCACGTTTTTCAAACCAATATTGCAGATGGAAGAAAGAATCAAAATTACTATGTAGTCTCCAGTGCTTGATCCCAGAACCTCAGAAAGCTGAATGTTCTATGGAAACACTGAAAGGCATTGACAAAAGATTTTTACCATTGTTTTAAGCATGATGGAAAGCAATTTGAGAGAAAGACTATATTGGATAAAACATCAAGATGGCTGTTTAAGAGAAGTCTTAATTTTGAAAAACAACTGAATTTTTAAATACTTCCTAATGGTCCAATTATTTTTTTTATCTCTGAAACTTAAAATTTATTGGGAAATGTATGAATTTCTAAAATTTGTTTTAGGTATTGGAGGGTAAAGTCTTGAGGGAAAGCATTAACTAAATCTACAGATGATAGCATAAGGGCTGAATTCAAAGCTTCTGTGTAGTGGTTTCTTCAGAATGAAAACTTAGTTCTCAGATAGGTGCCTGATCTATTTGTCTAAACTGGTGTATAGTGTTATAATAGCCAGGAAGTTCTGAAACTGGTGTACAGTGTTATAATAGCCAGGAAGTTCTCAAACTCACAGAGCAAAGGAGAGCTTCTAGTCTGATCTTGGTGTTTCTAACCCAGCATGGTCCCACTTCACTGCTTGACTTGTATGTTTTATACATAGAGCTTTGTGATGTAGAAAAATAGATCTTGAAATGATACCTAAATACTTTAGGTATGGATAGTCCATGTTTCTCAGTGGAAGTCCATCAGAAAAAAGGAGATATGCTGCCAAGTAATAGAATCAGACAGTTTAAGTAGGTTGGATGCCTATGAAGTACACTCATTAGGCACATGTAGGCTTTTTATAGTTGCCACAGTTTCCTGCCAAATTGATATGCCTTTGCTTTGGTCATCTTCCTATCTAACACCCTTCCCACCTTCCCCAGTGCCCCAGAGCATGTATCACTAGTGCATTGCTACCTCCTTCAGTTGTGGGTAAATGTACTCAGTTCTAATGAAATGCTGGTGTTGTGACAATTTCCTTCTCTGTCAAAATGGCAGATAATTTGTATTATTGAACCTTGATGTTTGCAAGCAGTACATAGTAGATGATTTGCTTCTATTGTGTGATAAAAGTGTAGATTTACTTACTTGTAACGTGTTAGTGCTTTTTCAAGGAATACAGATGAAGCCTGCCACGGGTGTTTTGTACTTGTTTCTACCTGAAAGGATTTACTGCCTTAGCTACTGTTAAATTTTAATGTGGCTGCTGAGCAGGGATTTCATTTGGTTCCCATATCAGGATGGGATAGGGAATTAGACTTTGATACTTCTGTTCATATAGACAAAACAGATGCTTTGTTGGAGGGATTCCATCATAAATACCATAAATACAATTATTAGTACTGCTATATATATACTATTCTTTCATTTGACAGAAAGAGTGAAAATTTCTTTGAAATGGTTAGAAACTAGCTTATGGAGAAAAGATGGCTTCTTTTTCATGTTTTCCAGTGATCAAAAAACGCTGTCCTCACTGTTTTGTGGGAGGAAAAATTAAACGGAACAGCAGTGCTCATTTCTGTAGTGTGGGCAATTGGTTATAAAATTAGTGATGTCTCTCTGCAAGCTGTATTTGGTTTGTGATGATTCATAACAAACTAGTTAATGCGTAGTATGTTTTACAAAACTAATGAAAGCTTAGCAGTTGTTCTCCATATAGCACTGAAATTTTTGGCTCTGGTAAAAAGTACAATTTTGATGTGCAAACTTGTGGAATCATTCTGTGCAAGTGAACTCCTTTCAGTAACAGTGAGCTTAGCCCTTCTGCATCTCCTCGGTTCTGAGTGGGTGACTAAAATTCTGTGTGGACTTGTCCTGCACTGGTTAAAATCATCTTTCAGAAGAGGAGATTGTCTCTCTAGAAAACGGGTTTGTGATGGGACCAGCTACCATTTCTTTGTAACAGAAATGTGAGATTTTTCTGTTCTTCTATAAAGCATGAAGTCTCAAGCTTTATAAGAGATGTCTGGCTCTTAATTTCAGTAAATGGCATGACACACTACATCCATTTTGAGCTTTTGACATACTAAACTGTTTCTGTGTAATGGATGATTTGCCATGGTGAGCAATGGACTCAGGTGACTTGATTAGGAAAACAAAACTTTCCCCTTTTGCAAAACATTCTACCAGCAAATTTACTCGAGGAGAAAGTTTGCATTATAGTACCTTGAGCTTCTTCCTCCAGTATTTCTTTGTTCCCATTTCTTTGTTGATATATGTCTTTTTTTTTCAAACTTTGTTGCTCAGAATGTCTTTAATGCTAGCCAAGGAGTAAGGGATTTGGACTTTTTTTCATGGACTTCCAAAGCTTTACCCCCTAAGGTGAGTTAAATTACAGGAACAGTCACACTGTATCTCGTGTTTTCAGAATGCGCCTTATGACTCCACTTTATGTTAAATATTCTTTGAAGTCTGTTTTACTGTGAATTATTTTTATAGGAAATAGCAGATTTGCATTCAGTGCTGTGTCTGTGTCTTTCTTCTAAAATGAGAAAAAAATACCAGGGCACATTGTTGACTTTTTATTAATGCATGAATATCACTCTCCTTTTTTAACAAACCAGATTAGAAATTCAGAGAGGTGGCCTAGTAACATAACAAAGCCTTTCATTCTCCTTGAGAGCAGAAATTTACTGGTAAAATTTTTTCTTTTATTGGAGGCTCCGCATAAAGTTGCAGCATCTAATAAGATGATACTTGTGTGAGTAAAGCCACAGATACTTAATAAATACTCTGCCCGTTCTTAATGCTTTTTAAAAATTATTTAATTCTAGGAATAAGATATGTCATGTATATAGTTAAGCTGTTTAAATTGACTGTAGAAGTGTTTGTCTAAATATCAGTTCTGTAATGTTTTGTGGTGGATTTCTTTTTGTATGAACTTTGTAATGAGGAACTTTGTAATGTGTTGTACATTTTGGCTTGGAGATTTTAAAACTTGTTTGTCCACTGATTCTTTTTCCCCAGAATAGCAAACTTTATTATGTCAAGATCTAAACTATGTTTAAATTGTCCTTTTTTCTTCCTCAAACCAGTTTACCTCAGCTTGCATTAACTTGCTTTGTAAGTTACATATTTACATAACAGAATCATTTTTGTATAAAGACTGTGAAAAAACTGCAGTATTAGTCTGGACACAGTGCACAGACTTGATACCAGAAATAGCTGAAAACATGCTAATTAAAGATATCAGAGGAAATTACATTCATTTAAAAGTAAATAACGTAACCAGAAGTTTGGTTTAAATCTGACAAAAAAGTATTCTTTATCACAGCAGGAAGTGAACTCCTGGAAGGTTTTTATGGAAGATTGTCAAGGCAGAAACTATCAGCATATTCAGAAGAAATTAAATTTAGAGAAATCAGATTAATAAATAAACACTAAAGAAAATAGGCTACGCCCTGTGACATCCATAATAAAAAGGTTGAAAGTGCTCTTCTTATCCAAAGGACAGACCACTAGATTTTTATGCCGCTTCTAAAGAATGTTGCTGAACACAGACTGAATGAGGTCAACCACTGGCTTCATCCAATAGGACATTATGTAGTTGGTAACTTTCAGATGTTCCTTTAAAAGCACCTATGACTCTGTGTAATAGAACTTGCTCCTGCTTCTTACTTGCATTCTTCTGAAATAAATGCACATTTGTTATTCCCATCCCTTATATTTATTTGTACAAAAGCCTTTCAGTTAAGCTGTTGCTGGCTGAAAAATCTATGCTAATTTTTTTCTTATTTTAGTAGCTACCGCTTTTTTTTGGTAAGAAATTCAAAGTGTTTTCTTACTTCAGGTTTGGATATATATTTCATTGGCAAATAGTACGAGGTGAAATAAATTTGCAGGCCCTTTTTATTGTCATTGTGGAAACAATAAGCACACACTATTACTTACATGTGCTTTTAAAAGTCTATGGTATTGCTGTTCCTCTTTGTCATAATTTGGCCTTGACTCTAAATTAGCAATATATTCTAAACGTGAAATCAAAAAAAGCATGTCATATGGAGAGAGATAATACTGAAATTCCCTTTTCATAACCTCACTCTTTAACAAAATTTCACAAATAGAGCAGGAATAATGAATGTGTATCCTGAGAAATGTGAGCGAGGATGAAGGTTTAGTGAGAGCAGTCAGATTAAATAATTTGTATCTAATGTTAGGTATGAGCTATTATTTTTATATAAATGGTTACATTTTTACCACTTAGGCTTTAAGAGTAATATCAGGAGTAATTCAATTAATGTGCGATTTAGTAGTATTTAGTTGTTCAGCACTGCACACTAAAATTAGCAATGTAACTAGGATCTCCTTTAGCTTTGAAATTTACATTTTGTAGTTTTGAAGTAAGTATTATCTCAGTAGTGTAAAGGTGATATTAATAGGTTTTATTCTGTTCTGCCTTTTTTTAATTTCTCAGGAATCTAGGTCTAATGCTGATGATTTTTTCAAAGACCTAAATTCACACTGCCCACAGGAAGCAGTGATGCAAGAACAAGACATGCCATTCCTTCGAGGTGGACCTGGAATGTACAAGGTAGTGAAGACTGGCCCATCAGGTCACAACATCAGAAGCTGCCCTAACCTTAGAGGTATCCCAATTGGAATGTTAGTTCTGGGAAACAAAGTCAAGGCAGTGGGCGAGGTATGAATCCTTGTAGCTTCAGTTCATGTCTACATAGATACCAGTATGTAACAGTAGTAACCACCACAAAAGAATCTGCTTCTCTACAGGTTTGCTTTTCCCCTCCTCATGATAAATACTGACCTTTGAACTTGGTTTATATTATAAGTACTAATGCAGTTGTGTCTTTTGCCTTTTTGCATTGATTGGAATAATGTTAAAATTGCACTGCAGTTACGTGTGCTTGCTTATGTATTTCTGTTACAGTATTCCTTACAAATTTGTGTTTCTTGATCTACTTTTTTGTCCTATTCTTTGAAAGAATTCTGTTTCATTGACAAAATGTTTTCCTAGGACCTAACCATTTAACAAATTCCTGTGTCTCTGTACTGATTGTATTTGTTTAGTTGCTGAACTATTGTTACTGTTCTGGGTTGTCTAGTTGTGGTGTTTTATGGTTAAGAAGGGCTTAAGGATGAAGTGTGTCATGCTATTTCCTAAATACAATATCAGGAACAAAATTAATACTTATAAAAACCTTTCATGTATATCTTGGTATTACAATTCTCCTGTTTCCACCATCAATTAGAAGGTCTATCTTGGTGACTATTTGCCTCAAGTTTTTATTTAGGCTTATGTGGATTTTCTGAAGTTGTGGTGTTGGTGTTTGCTTCTTCTGAACATAAATGGGTCTAAAATTTTTGGAATTACTCCTAAATGTAAACGTACCATAAACAGGTTTGGTACTTCAGTCTGCCTCAGCCTGTGGCCTTAATTTAAGAAACTTTTTTTTAAAACATTTACTTTGTAATAGAGAGACTGAAATTTAATGTGTTTTCCAGATACTGTAAGTAGTTGCTGAATCGTGCTACTGAATTATTTGAGAAGTCAATAAATATTGCTTTTTTATGTGTGTGCATCAGGTGACTAATTCAGAAGGTACGTGGGTGCAGATGGATAAGAACAGCATGGTAGAGTTCTGTGAAAGTGATGAAGGCGAGGCATGGTCATTAGCTAGAGACAGAGGTGGAAACCAGTACCTCCGACATGAAGATGGCAAGTGGTTATTTTATTTTTTTTAAATAACCTTAGAAAAAGTAAGCAGTCTAAATGGGAGAAATAAAGAAGGATCTGAGTTTTGAACCGGTATAACATTAACTTAGGCGTTTTCATTTGTGTTGCGTTGCACAGTTGGGCTTAAAACTTGTACATAAACATTCTTTAAATTATTTTAAAAAATCAGTTAAAATATTTCCATATGATTTCTTCTGTGCCAGTTCTGGTTGTGGACAATAATTTTAACCATCATTTTTCTTTTAGTTCTGGGGTTAATTTTTATGCATCTGTTTTCCAAAAGATGTCTTCATGAAAATCTTTTACCTCAGCAGTCGTATTCTTCTGTGGTTTTAGGTCACACTTACTGTCAGCTTCTTATTTGTTCATTTTAAGAGACTCTGTCATTTTTCTGGTTTTGACGTTTGGTGCTGAAATTCATTTCACACATAGATACTCTAACAATCATCATCACATTACTGTATTAGAACAAAGCAAATCCTTGCTAATACTTAAGTATTTTCTATAGACTGTTGCTTGACTTTCAGGTATAAAACCTTCTGCAAAGAAAGGAAATGACGAAGAGTTTTTCACTAAATATATCAATGTTTGCATAATATTTCAAACACTTCTTTGGAAGTCATAGGTTTTCTATTTTTAGTTGTGTCTGATAATGTCAAGTTCTGAGGTGCTTGAAGAGCTCAAGTAGATTCCAGAAACTAAATAATTGTGAATTGGAACTCTACCTTACTGTTGAACGCACATTTCAACCAAAGGTTTGATAAATCTGTTATTTTCTATTTTCATACAGGGTTGTTTGCTTTTCCAGTAGAAAATAATTTCTCTGAAATGAATAAATTCAGCAGTGTGCAAAAATTGCCATTCCAGAGTACTTACTTGGAGAAATACATTTAACTAACTTGAAAGTATTTTGCTTTAAGTAGTCTTTTCACCTTCAGTAATTGACCTATCATTTCATGTTGTCTTAAATTTTCTCAAAGTGTATGTGTGCTCTAAGAAAGAATTCACTAATCAGGAAGACTTTAAACAAGACCCTTGTTTGAAAGTGTATCTTCAGATTCTTGATCCTTATTCACTGTTCCTGAAGGACATCCTCAAATACAGCATTACTCTCACAGAAAAAGAAATGCAAGCTTCAGGCTTTGAGGACAAAACTCTGTAGTAGGATTTCTGCAAAGAGCTTATAGAAATACTATCTTAGAAACTTTCTGATCCTGTGCCTCAATATACCAGTTTTTAATCTTTTCTAGATGAGTCTCTTCTTACAGGTAAGGTGAAGATGGATGTCTCTTGTGCATCTAGCTAAAGCCGTTCAAGCAGTTACCAGTGCAATTACTGAGATTTTTCAACCAGTTCTAAGTTCCTAGTCCACCTCAGTGCCATGTAAAACTTAACATGCTTAAGCCATATCTGAAGATTGTTTTAAACTGATTGGTTTTATTTGCCATGAAATCATTTAGAAGTTATCATCAGTGTCAATGCTTTTGCTAGAGGCAAATAATAACAATCTGCAGGAGCTCTATCTAGATTTGCAAATGTCTATTTTTTTATCCATGAATACCACCATCTATCACATTACATTCATAATTTCATTATTTAATAAAATTATGATTAAGTTCCCATCATGAGGTAGGATTTCTGTCAGAGACAAGACAAAAGTCTGGATAGCTAGGTCTAGGTATCCAGGTACCCAGTTAAAATACTACAGCAAGATCTAGAGTAGCCTCTGATTGAAAAAATTCTAGATCCTTTCTTTTATAAATTGACTTTAAATTTCCAGCTTTCTCCTCGGTAATTTGTTTTTAATTTGAATATGTTATTTAAAGTTTGTACTCTGAAATGCAGTTTTGTCTTGAAACGCAATTTTTTAAAAATTACTTTTTGAAGAGTTGTGATTTTTTTTTAATTTAATCCATGTTAATTTTAGTACATTGACAGGAAAGAAAAATTTTTCAAGGTGCTGGCTCAAGCTTTTAAACCTGCATTTGGGATATTTCTTCTGAATGCTTTCTTATATATCATCAGATGGAATGGTATTTCTGACCACATTAAGTCAGTAATTTCTCTGTAAATCTAAATAGTCAAGTGAATTCTGTCTAATTTATTTTAATTCTACTATAGTTTTGAATATTATGAAATACTCCAGGTTGGTTTGGGTTGGAAGTTGCTTTAGTGTCATATGGAAAGCAAAATTGTAGTACTCATTTACAGATACAAATAAATCTGTCGGGAAAAACATCTTGTGTCCCAGGGGTAGCCACAATTAAATGTTTATTGGCTCTGAGTTTGCCATTCTGAAAACTATCCTTTCTTCACCTTGCTTTGTCAAAGGGATTTTAACAATGTCTGTCCAAAGAATAAACACTGCTGAATGATGTTACTCGAAAAAACCAAGTGTAAATTAATGGCATAGCTGGCAACAACTCGGTCAACAAAAAAAAGACTACGTGATATTAAGTCCTCTGTCTATATTTTTAGAGCATGAGTTCTGAAGAAGGGATGTGGGGTTTTTGAAGAGAATTTATAGTCATGAGGAAGAGTGCTGTCGGTGGAAATAAATATCACTCTTGCTTTGTGACTCATCTTTCTAATGTAAATCCTTTACTAAGAGGTCTAACTCCAAAGTGATATGGTTTTTTTACAGAGCAAGTCCTTCTAGATCAAAATGTGCAGACTCCTCCCCCGAGTCCTTTTTCAATACAAGCTTTCAGTAAGGGGACAAGCTGTAGTAATGGACAAGGGTTTGATTATGGCCTTGGAAATAACAAAGGTATGTTTTTACACTCATATTTTTTAATTATGTTTATCTTAACTTTGCTTATATTTTATTACTCATTTTCTGCTTTGTTAGACACCACAGGTCCTCTCCAAAGCAGTAGTATAATGAATTGCAAAGTGTTAAAACTGCTTTGTCGTCTGCTTTAGTTTTACTCAGTCTAAGTATTCTGTATAAAAAGGATCAACGAAGATTTGGAATTTAATTGTGGATTTCTGCAGTGGTAGGCACAAAACTGAAATGCTGAAATGAAAAATACATGTAAAACAAGATTAGAAAACTATTTCATTTAGAAAGCACATGTTTTTAAAATTTCAGAAACATTTGTGATCTATCTTGACAATTTTTAAGTGTTTTATCTTGACAAGATAAAGCATGCCATTTAAAATTTGCTGTGAAATGAAAAAAAGTTGTAAAACTGAAGTTACCTTTCAATCACGTGGATACCTGTTACAACTGCTGGGAAGTAAATAAAACCTAGTTTCTTTTGCTGATATAAAATAATTGTGTCTTCTCATCATGTTTTATTTTGTTGGCAAAATCTAAATACATATATAAAAGCCATCAAAATAAACTCAATCTGCATGCCTTCTGTTCATTTCTTGATTCGTTCTGACAGATTTAATAATACAGAAGGGACTTTACTTGAGGCAGAGGTTCTTGAGAAATATTCCTGAAACCTGGAGCTCTGTCATTGTATTCTTATATTGCTGTAGTCTGTGTCACTACAAATAGGGGCCTAAGGTGTGCTATGTGATTTTCAGCACCAGCATATATTTCTTCATGGTATCCTAAATAAAATAACTTAAAACTTATTTTAAAGGAGAGAAGATTAGGAAAATAATTACTCCTAAATAGTCTAGTCCATTAATGTCACAGTATGAAATAGTTTTATATCATTTTACAGTGGTTTACTGTGTAGAGAGGTGGGTCATACTTGTCCATGTGCTGTTATAGGAAACCCTCTTTTTTGGACCAAGCCTGGATAAGTTGAAGCATTTTCAGTTTGTTTTATAGAGCCTTTTAAACCTTCTTTTCCCAGTTCATCCATAGTCATTTCAGAGTAATGGTTGGATCACAAAAGTGGAAGTATCTAAGATGTGAGGCAGTATTGCAGCTTGTCTCTCAGTGTCAGTTGTGTAATAGTGCAGAAATATTATCTGTTCTTTTTTTCTGCAGAAACATATTAAGCCGACAGGTTTTTTTCTTCTGTGTTGTCCAAAGATAAAATCTTAGAGATGAATATGCCATAGTAACTGGCATCCTGATTTCTGAAGACATTTTGATTCTCTGTACTATATCTTAAGCAGTTTCAAAGGTGTTTCTTTGGGATGATGCAGCTACAAAATGTTTGGAAGCTACTCCTGACATTGAGTTCCATACTATTTTGTATGCATTATTTTCTCAACATACCCTCAAGCTGTGATGTTTAGTGTGAATGAATAACTCAGCTACACGACTTCATTCAGTCTGTGTTCTGTATTTCCTTCTGAATTGCCCAAGGGTGGAGAGTTGTTGGCAACTATATTGAAAGAATAATGGTCTTACTTTCCCCAAACCAGAATTCTTTAGATGTACCTTTATTTTATATACAGTCTTTCTGTATTCTCAGGTCTAAGAAGCTTTGAGTTTGTGAAAAATAAAAAATGGAAGGCACAGGCACGATCTCTTAGGGGAATTTCTGAAGGAGGGGCTTGTTTACTAGAAGTACTTCTGTAGGAATGCCCTAGTTTTGATGAAAATTCAGTCCCATCCAAGAGTGTTTCAAAATGACTGATCAAATGTAAAGATCCCCATAATAGGTGTGTAGTTTTACAGTAGGTAACAGTTTCCTGCTGTGAAACTGTTTAATTTTAGGTTTACAGTATTACCTGCAAGAAAGAAGACTTGACTCCACAAAGAATCTGTTTGATTTAGCTGTGTCTTCTCTCTTCCAGCTTTCTGTGTTACAGACAAGTTTTTAGTATTCCTCATGATTGGCCCTACCCACCTCCATATTTGATTGTTGTGGGCAGATGACTTCCAACTTAATATCAAATATTCTTCCCTTTAAAATAGTTACTCATTTTAGGAATTAGGCATGTTGCATTTAAGAATAATAGTTTGTCAGACAAGTAAATCACAGAATAGCTGGTGTTGGAGGGACCTTAGGGATCACCTAGTTCCAAACCCGCCTAGACCAGGTTGTTTAATCATTTCTGCATTTTTAAGGTAGAAATGATTGCTGCTGAAGTACAGATTCCGGTAGTTTTTAGGTATGCTGCTTACAAAACTGTGAAATAAAGTTGATTCATTGATACCCGTAGATGATCATTTATAAGGGCGTTCTAGCTATTTTCTGGTCTTTTTCTCTTCTTATTTTTTAACCCAAAATATCAAGAAAGTAAATTTAACTTTAAGAGTTCTTAGGTAATACTGGGTTTGATACATCTGCTGGTCTTTCTCTAATTCCTTAGGAAGACAATTGATAATAATCCAGAAATGTTGTAAATTCTGTGAATTGTGAATTCTATGTTAGCTGCTAAAATTTTTTACTAGGTTTTCTCCTATGATGTCAGAATTATAGGAAGTTGCACAATAAAGTGACATTGCTGGGATTTGTCTGGCGATGGTTCAAATCTGAGATCTTCTCAAATTCTTTGTACCTCCTACCTCATATTACTAAGTATACTTCAAGTTACAACATGGTGTGGCCTTTTTACTGAGGCGTCATGTATTTCTAATGCTCACATCAAGTTTCTCGAAAATTGGCATTCAGAAATTAAAACTCTTGCTTTTAACATGCTAGTTTGTTGAAGGCCTTTGCCTCTCAGCAAATGTAAGTAGTTCTTCAGAAAACCAGTTCCAGTTCTCAAATGGTACTTACAGATTTTTAAATTACCTTCAATCTGATCTCAAAAAATGGCATGACAGAATACTTTTAAAAATATTTGCAAAAATGAGCAAATATTTACCAAAGCATTGGCACAGAAATACATTTGCCAAAGCCTAATTACATGTTAGCTTTCCCTTCCCATTAGTTTTTCTGATGTTTTTTCTGCATGTACTGTTGCATGTGTGTATTATTGTAAATGCTAGGGATTTCTGTTTTTTTTCTTTGGCTGCTCTTCATTTTTTAGCAAGGCAAATATAAATCTCTATTTTGAAATGTTTAAAGTAACTGCAGGAAAATATCCATGATCCTGAAAAAAGAGTGATTTTATTGCCATGCATGGAGTGAGATTTTTATGTTTAGCCACAACTAGGGTTGTATGTGGCTAAATGAGATTTATGAGCTTTCTTTATTATCCTCATTTAAACTTTGAGTACCATTTTACACTGCCTTTCTGAAGAATGACAGGTAACAGGTTGTAGTTTTGACTGTTTTGCCCACTACAGGTGACCAACTGAGTGCCATACTGAATTCCATTCAGTCACGGCCAAATCTCCCAGCTCCTTCCATCTTTGATCAAGCTGCAAAACCTCCCTCTTCCCTTGTCCACAGTCCATTTGTGTTCGGACAGCCCCTTTCCTTCCAGCAGCCTCAGCCACAGCTTCAGAGTAAGTTTGTCAGCCTTACCTGCCTCATCAGTCTGTTTTCTGCAGCTTTGACATTGCTGTTCTCAGTTGCTCACCAGCTACTAATCATCCCATAGTGCACCTTTCTGGTTTTGTTTTTTTTAAGTTTTTCATGATTCAGAAGCATGTGAGATAATGCTCCCAAAGAAGTATACTTGTTCAACTTTAATTTTTATACTGACAATATTTTGGGTTTCTATGTGTAACTTAAGGTAAATATTTCTTACAGTACAAAATGTTGATAATTGTTTTAATGTCAAAAATGCACTGCAGTAAGTACATAGGTATTAACTTTTCTTACTTGCTAAATTTCTATTTTTGTCATTGCTCCTAACTTCAGGGATGGACAGTGGGAATAACTTGGCACTACTCATAAGAAATGTTTTGTACGTTTTCTTCTGGGTGCTCACAGGATTGGCATGGTAATGAAAGTTTGCTCATTGAGGTGAATACCAGCTAACCTGATTACTGATGGGAGGAAAGAAAACTGTCTTGATTAGTGAAAACAAAAAGCTTAGCATTCATGAGATACTGCACTAAATTCTCTCTTAAATGCAGAACAGGTTACAGGGCAGGTCACAGGAATACTAGTTCATCCCTGTCTCCCACAAACTGTCTCTCTGACGTGCCTCAGCTCTTTCTTGTGGGACCCTGTTAGTTCAGTGTCTGTGTATATGCAGTCCTGCATCTCTTCAGCTCAGCATATTGAAGTGACAGTGAAGTCCTTCATGTGAGAACTAGATTAGTTTCTAATTCTAATAATAAGATTTCTAATGTGCTTTTACAGGGACTGTCAGAAATATTTTGACTGTGGTCTTCTGTAGTTTTGCTGGACTTACACCAACATCCTGAAAGCAGGATATTCCAAACTCTACTCAGATAAAACAGCTGATTGCCAGTGGCATCAGCACACACCCTCATTGAGAATTTGTCAAATATTTATTCTGTGATATCCCATCACTTTTAGGTTTTTTTTCTATTGTTCAGAGAGGTAAAATCAGTTACTCGGCTTTGCTTCAGAAATAACCCTAATTGTCTTATTTCAAATTTCAGATGATTTGTCCTGTAGCATTTAGACCTATATTGTATGAAAACAAAAACATCATTTTTGACTGCCCAACAAGATACTGCTCAATGGATTTCTCTGTCCATGACATGTAGATAAACTGTATTCAGTAAGGTACTTCCATATTTTGTGTTTTCATAAGGATCCAATTCAAATGGAAGCTTTTTTTTTTTTGTCAGGTAGGGGGGAGCACTGGTTGTCTACCAGATAAAAAAGGATGAAACTAGAAAATTTTTTAAAATTTGTTTCTGATTTGGGATCTTAATATAAGGTCTCAACCAGTTTGGTCATTTGCCTTTCCAGAAGGCCAAAAATTGTCACCCTGAACTGGTGCACTGACTGTGCATTTGATACAAGGACTTTTTTTTTAAACAGTTTATTATTCAGTGTCAGGTTTGATGCAGATAATGTAAATTATTCGTAAAGGAGAGAAATAATAGCATTTTTGTTTTCACAAAATTTAAGAATAATATGGCAGTAGATTTCCTGTTTAAACTTCCTTAAACTTTTGCAAACTTGTTCATCTTCCATTTGTAAGTTCATCTAAATTCAGCATTGTCGGGGATGCCTGCAAGACTGACTGCATCTGTATACTTGTTCATTTAATAGTTTTATGCAGTTATATTAGAACTGTAAGAGAAACTCACTTTTAAGTATGCAATTTTAATTCAGTATTTCTAAATCACTTTATGCCCTCCTATTACCAAACATATAATTAAAAGTTAAATATGTTAAAACAACATATTAAGAGTTTGTAGCTAGTCAATTGAATTGCCCTAGACATGCTTAGTTTTAGTTTCCAATTATTTGCTCCACCCTTAAGTGCTTCCTGCAGTAAAATTAGGTTTTAAAATGAAAAGGAATGTTTATAGTCAATACACTGTTACATTAAATGGACTAATGATAGTCTAATAGTTGAAAGAAGTTGTGCCAGCCTAGATTTCCCTGTCTGCAGAGGTTATATACTAAATACCAATCTTGACTGCAAGTCAGCCTAAGTAGTTCAGTATGCTATTTACATTTTCTGTTCTTCCTCAGATATCTCTACCCCTGGAGAAAAATTTGGTTTGGAGGCATAATTCTTGAGGAAAGCTAGGATCCTTCTGAATGCCCTCTAGAATTATTTTCTTAATTTAGATTTTTACAATAGGAAAAAAAATCTTGATCTGATATAAAAATACTTTGTGCTCATGACTGATTATAGTTTTCCATGGAGGTGTTTGTAGGTAGATGGCTTTTCAGGAGATTTTTCTATCCTTGAGGTGTGGTTTGCAAATTCGCTTAAGAAAGAAGGAAAGGACTTGTCACAACGTTTTATCCTTCAACAGTGTCTGGTTATTTTTTTCAGAAATACTACAGTTTGGGATAGTTACCTCCTGAGATATGATTCTTGAAGAAATAAAATCCCTTCACATCATAAATAAGTAAAAATCAGGCTTTGTGTTGTATCAAAGGATTTGTTTTAGAAGGGATCTTAGAAAAATAAGGGAAACTCTTACTCAGTTTTGTGTTACTTGCTAGAACTCTGTGAAGGGCTGATTGTTCTGTCCTGCTTAATTCCTTTGCTAATTTTCAGACATAGTTGTACAAGATACTGTTTTCTTTTTCAGAGGGACAGACAAAATTAAGGTACTCTTGCCATTTGTTCTAATTCTTTGTCAGTCTTAGGTGCAACTAAAAGTTCAGAAAAGGTGGAAGGGCTGGGAAAACCTACCTAGAGTACAAGAATATCTGTATTGACTTGGAGCCTTAGCAAGAATTTTTTTCCATTAGGATCCCAAGTGTACATATGTTTCTTCCTTGGATATTTGACCAAAACAGGCTGTAATTGCTGCAGCCTGCTTGTGCTTGCTTCTGAGAAGCTTGTAAGATCATCAGTAACAAATCTGCTTGTAACTGCCAACTCCCATAGCCACAAGATTATTACTGGTGACTTGATTTGTCAAGGAGCTTTGTTAAAAGCATAGAAGACTCAAATTGCTGTTTGAGTTCTGAGTGTAGGGGAAGTGTGGAAGCCTAGAGGGTCACAGAAGATCCTGTTTCTCAACCTTCAGCAGTATGTATTAGTTCATAAATCTGCTTAGATGTGGCAAGTGTGGGTAACAGGATCTTAGCATGCTGTCTAGTAGCATCAGTTACCAAAATTTGATGATTGGCTGTTGAGTTCTGAAGTTAAGGAGGGAAATATGAGACTGCAGTCACCAGTGTTAGACCTTTATGTCATGTTTCCTCACAACTGTGTTGATGCTGCAAATGAGGAATGGATTTCTGGGCTAAAAAAAGCTTTGGACCCCCTGACTTCTGATATGTTAGCTCTCTTCCAGTGCAGCCCGGGCAGCTTGCTTGAGGTACTGCTTCCTGGTCAGGCAGAAGCTGCAGTGCTGAGCTGCTGTTTAGTACAGTGTCCTGTCAGGCTGCTTCCTTTCCAGTCCATGTGCAGAGCTGCAGTCCACCATCCATTATCAGCTCCTGCCATTCTTACCAGGAGTTCCTTGATAGATCCCTTCAGTGTTGTGTGATCAGTTTCTTTTTGGTGGTCTTCCTGGTGAAATGGATTTAGAACCACAGTGCTTCTCTCTGCATTTTCTAAAACTATAGAAGGGGCATAAAAGACCAGCACACATGTGGAACACATAATGTGCTTCTTGACAGTGTTTCAGTAAAGTGAAGAGAGAGGATCGTCTCAACCAGGCATGGTGATCTCTTCTGTATGGGACTTGATCATCAGTTAAACCAATCACAACTGATCTAATGTTTTTTTCAGCTACTGCATATTGCCAAGGCATCATTCCTGAAAATTTGGGCTAAATTAAATGGTCTCCAAACCTATGCTTTTCAGGTTCTATGGGCAATGGTACATATGAAACATACATCAGGCCCGGTCAATCCAAAACCATCCTGGGGGCAACTGGTGTGGTAAGGGTTGGAGGAAGAGTACAAATTGTCAGGTGTTTTTTTAGAACTAATTTCCTCATATCACATCTTCAAAAGTTGTAGTTACAAATTAGAAAAGCATAGAATTCTTTACATCTGCCTTTCCAGCACAGGAATGCTTCTTCCAGTTAATAAACTTACTTGGCTCAAGTGTTGGTGTTCCAAACCACACCACTGATGTAGAATATTGCTAATATTTTTCTCATGACACCATATTTCAGCTTTTGCTTTAACTCATTCGCTCATACCACTACTTTAACCACACTAAATAACTTTTTTCTTCTTTAATATTCAAGCTTTTTTTACTTCAGTGCATTATTTTATTCATGGAAAAATAATGTTTAAAAAAATCCTGGTCCTGCTGTATGACATTTGGCATTTTCAGAAGGTGAAAAAAGATACATGGATTGCAGTGTTCGATGAAATTCAGCTAACAGCTGTATTGTAGTCTCCATGTCAGTAAAAGTGAATGAAAGAAGAATACATTGTTTTAAAGAGGCATCTCTTACTTAGGCAGTGCAGCAAAGGCAGATCAGTGCTTTCCTTCATCATGATGAAGAAAAGCAGTGGCATTTCAGAAGAAAAGTGAACTTAATTCCATTTTCCAGTGACATTTTATGTGATTGTTACAGAGTGTGTTAAAAAGGACTCACTTGGAGCAGTTAGTGGTATGTCTTACTTCCTAGGTTTCCTCAGAGGAAATAGGCACAGCTGTTAAAAGACTGCATCCTGCCATAGAAATTGAATTGTCCCTTATGTCTCCATATTGAGTAGCTTTTCAAGCTGGAGCTATTTCCATGCTGAAGGAAAGAACATGACTAAAGGCACACTGTCACATTCAAATGGCTCATGAGACAGGCCTTGCCCACCTTGTGTTTCAAGTCTTTATAGTCTTTGAGGATGTTTCAGAAAGAAGGAGTCCTGATCAAAGTGTTGGTCCCTGAGGCTGTCCAGCTATCCTGGATATACATATTGTCATGCTCTAGGACCCACAGTCACCTTGAAATTGTACTACTTGTACTACTATTGAGTAGTACATCATTCAGCTCTAAATTACAACATTATAAAATGTAAGTATTCTCAGACAGAGTGAAAGAATGGAGTATAAATATGCATTCATGAAAGTGGGTTTAGTAAACATTTTCCTTCAATTATTCATTGAGTAGGATGCTAGTGTATCAAATTGACATTTTTAGGTTTGCTGCTCCTGCTATTTTGTGCTACTAATGTTTGTTTGCCTTTTACCTTTAAAAATTGACAGAGTGACAACCTGTTACTCAGAAGCTGTATAGTTATTATTGGAGCTCTCCAATCATTTGTAGGTATCAAAAGTAGGTATTAGTGTTAAATCTGTGTTAATACAGTGTTGAGAAATTAAGGATTGGTTTCTTTTTTTAAATAATCAAATTCTTCAAATGTATGAACACCTTCTCATTGTAGAGCTTCTAGAACCATAGCTCGTTGCATAAGGTAGCAGGCTTGGTAAGTTGATTTATACAAGTTAGTAAATGTATTGCCAGAACAAAAGGATGTCTTCAGTAGTGTAGGAATTGAAATTATTTCTTTTCAATACAACTACCTTACTCCATTTGTACAAAAGAGTGTATCTAAAACAGAGTCTTCTAACATACACATTCTCTTTACAATTATTACTTCAGTAAGAATTTTACTTTTTTTTTTTCCCCAAAAGAGGGAATAGAAATTAGAATTAAAACTAGGAAAAGATAGAAAAGTTAGAATAATAAAATGATAGACTGAAACAACAAGTCCTTATTTTTCTCCAAGTTTGAGTTTTGTAGAGCTGTACTTCTAACAGATTTGGTGTCTGTAGACTCTACTGAAATTATCATGGATGACATCGGAATTTTTCTTCAGTCAAAAATTTTTTAAGAGCGGATACAGTGTTTTTTCATGTACTGTTGACACTCATCTACTGCTGCTTATGTCTCTTGTATTGAGGAACTCATCATTACATACGTGAAGTTTATCAAAACATTACATTATTGAGATGCAGTCCCTTTTGAAAATGGAGAGTTTTGATGTGTGTAAATTTTTTTTCATTCTTTACAGTGATTAACAAGACTCCAACACAAATAATTAGATATTCTCTAACTTCCATGAAAGAGTGTGTAAATTGATCATCTGGAAGGCTATATTGAAGTTCTAAATAATTAATTTCTGAATTTACATATGAAATGTTAATATTTCAAAGCCAGGTTCAGTTCAAAACTAGACACTGCTGGTGTTTATAATAAACCATAAATTTCATTGGCTAGCCCCCATATGTTACATTTTTATATCCTGGAAGCTAATATTGGAATTGAAGCTTTTTTAGATCAAGGAAGCTGATCTACTACATTCTGCTACAAACACTGTCTGTCATTTAAAACTAATGTAGGAATCTAAACACTGAATTCAGAGTACATAACAAGGAAGATGCATATCATTTGAAATGCTTGCTTTTATCTTTGCTGCTTTTCCATTGAATCTGTGCTGCTTCTGTGCAACTGTTTTCCACTGTAGAAACTCCATCCTGCTGCCTTGCTTCTCGTGAGCGTATTTACAAAACTAGTGATGTAGCTGGGCCTGCCTCTGCTATTTCATCTCTCTCTCACAAACTGAAGGGTGGGTATGCATGCCAACATAGCAAGGTTATTCAGATTTTTTTACCTGCAAAATGTTTTGGGTTTGTGGTTTTTTTTTTCCTCCTTCCATTCATTTTCATTTCATTCATGTAATAAAATAATGTTTTGAAAGTGAATGTTCAAGTTTGGTATTTGTTGGGAGCTCATCTGATGTAATCATTCTGTGTTGCCTTCCTGAGTTGCAGCAACTCCATGATACACAATCTAACTGTTCTGCTTTGTAAAATAGAAAGTAACTGTTAGTCTAATTACACCTGTTTTCAAACAATAGGCAAAAGAAGTGTATAAGAAGAAACAGGAAATAAAATCTGGGATTTTGTTTTTGCTTACAGACAAAGCAGCTTGCTCTTCTATGCATTTTTTCCTTTGGGAGATTTTTCTTTTTGTGCTAATACTCTTGAATGCTACTTAGGATTATTTCTCTCTATTTGTGCAAATCCAAACCTTTGTTTTTTTAAAAAACAAAATACTTTTGTTGCTGGAAGCCATCGTTAGGCTATACCTTTGATAAGCAGTTTTTCTCTGGAATGTTTTCCTCATTTGTATTTGCTAATCGTGCATGTACTTTAAATTTGAGGCTTTGGTGAATGGGTTGAAGTGTTCTATGTCCTCTAAAATGATTGTCATCTTTTCACTTTTTTTTCTCTTTTATGAGGCATTCTGGAAAAGTTTCAATCTAAAGTATTTTCTCATCTGGCAGACTGGGGAAAATGTGTATAAAAGTAATTCCAATTTGCGTTTCAGAATTTATCTGTCACAAAATAAACATCTCAGAATAGCTCATCAGTAAAACTGGTGAATAACTAAGCTGGAATGATTGAAATGCTTGGACTGATATTTCTGAAACTTTTTTTCCTCTTAGCAAGAACAGTCATTTTATAAATCACAATCTACCATGTTACATCTTGCCTTCCTATTCCACCTTCACCCTCCAAGTGAAAAACAATTATAGAACTTGTAAAAATAAAGACAGATTAGGTGCCCAAAATTGATTAGGTTGATAAATACTTGAGATATAATGAGATAGTCTCATTATATTCCACTGCTTACATTTTATGTATTATCCCTGAATATAGACACAGTATTTCTTCTCTGCTCAGAAAAGTATGAACTTCTGCCATGTCCTGGGAAGGCAGGAGAGTATCCTAACTTACAGGCTTTTTAAATATTCCAATTAATTCATTACCTTCACTTTTTCCTATTGATGTTAATTTTATTGTAAGGTACTTAAAATGCGGAAATAGCAAATAAATAATAATTTTTTGTAACCTGAGGAAGCACCTTGGTAGGTAAATATTGCTCAAAATTTTTCTTAATTGTTCTTGGGGGTTTTTTTATATTGTGAGAGATAATAGTCAGAAAAAATGCATCTATATATTTTCTAGCATAGGGGTAAGGGCTGGAGATTGAGCACTGCAATAAGTTACTTCAGATCCCATCATTCATAAAAAAGTAGACACTGATTTCACATCTTCTAATACTGAAGGCACTAGATAAAAGGTGACTATCCTGTGTCCAGTAGAAATCAAGGCTTAAATTTTCAAATATTCTCTGATTAATTGAAACTTCATTTTTAACAAATATTAGCTTTCCAAAAAATATACGCAGACAAGTGAAAATAACCTTTTAATATCTAGAAAAGTAAAATATTCCTAAGTACTGTGTCCTAATTCTGCAGGCCTTCCTAGGCAAACATTTCTCGTGTTTGACTAATGAAAACCCATTCAAATCAAAAGGATTTAACTCTGCGTTCAAGATTTTGCAGTGTAAGGATTTTTGGAGCGACACCTGTATTAACTGCTGCATTGCTTGCCAGTAATTCCCATATTGCTTGGATTAATTTTCAAAATACAATTCTACAAGAGAGACTTGGTTCACAGAGGTATCAGAAGCAGATTGCCTTAATAAGCTACATTCTGCATATACTTGTTTTGTATGTACTTGTACTAAGCTACCTGTAGTTCTTACAGCTCTGTAGGTTAATATATGTACAAAGTCAATGTGCATAGGAGCAACAAATTAGTGCATCAGAGTTGGAGGACATCATTGACCAGACTTGGCCATTTAACTTAGCAGTTGAAAAAGTGTCTTTTGAAGGAGGGGGTTAAGTGTTTTGGTGGCAGAACATTGGGTAGATTGGGGTCTTAAAAAGTAGATTGCATAGATTATCAATTTGAATTGTTTTGAGCATGTTTTCAAGCCTCTTGACCAATTTGCTTACTAACAGTGTTTACTTCCTACAATTCCTGACTTTTGAGCAGTAAAGAAAATAAATCTGGCAGTACATTTGATCTCTATGCAAGCCTCATGTTGCAGTCAGCCTGTCACACGTTGAGATAATAGATAAATAATCCCTGGTTTTCTGTTGCAACTGTGGTAAATTTAGTTAACTCCTGGAATTTTACCTAAGGATGTAAACTGTGCTTCTTTTACTAGTGTTATGTCGAAAGAGTGAACTGTGCCTTTTGATACCTCCATAGTGGTGTTTTCTCTGTAAAAACTTCCTAACACTTGTTTCTGTGTATCTTTGGGAAAAGAAATGTATCACAAGTATTCTAGGGGGAAAAAGATCCCTTCCTGTTTCCTTTCATTTTGATGTGAACAGAAGCATGTGTTTGATCTTTATCTTGTGTTCAGGTCTTTAGTCCTTGTTTTATAGTATTGAAGGTGTCATTGTCAACATGTAACAGTTCAATTATGAAATATTATACAGGTGACCGAATGAATTTCACAGGAGCTGCTAGACCAGTTTCTCCAGCAGGAAAATCAGACATGTCATCAAAACACAGAGCTGACTGCAGGTCACCCAAGCTTGATGTGCGAATGAACAGAGCTGCTGCTGAGCAGAAGAAACCCAGAAATACCGATGGCTTATCAGCCAGCGAGTGTCTGATGCTGAAATCAGATGCTGCAAAGCTGCGGTCAGACTCGCACAGCAGGTCTTTGTCACCAAATCATAACACTCTACAGACACTAAAAACTGATGGAAGAACAACTCCGGGTCTGAGAGCTGAATCTCCAGGGCCAGGAACCCGGTCATCTTCTCCAAAGACAAAGACGCTTACAGGCATTAGATCTGGTGCTAGTTCTCCACGATCCACATCACCCCATGACAAAACTCTACCTCAGAAAGCTTCATCCCCTGTAAAAACAAAGCTTGATCCTCCTCGAGAACGCTCCAAATCAGATTCTTACACGTTAGATCCAGACACCCTTCGCAAAAAGAAAGTGCCACTAACAGAACCCTTAAGGGGGAGGTCCACTTCACCCAAACCAAAAATCGTTGCAAAAGATGGAAAATCTGCACCAGAAACTGAAAACAGAGCTCCTTCCCCTCATGTTGTACAAGAAAATCTTCACAGTGAGGTAGTTGAAGTCTGTACTTCGAGTACTTTAAAGACTGACAGCATCACAGATACCACCTGTGAAGACAACACCGAATTCAGAAGTCTGGACGATGCTTCTAATAAAGTTCATTTCAGCATTGGAAAAGCACCACTGAAGGATGAGCAAGACATGAGAGCATCTCCAAAAGTGAGCCGTAAATGTGCTGGCAGGCACACAAGACCCAAAAAGGAAAAATCCAACTTCCTTTTCAAAGGAGATGGATCAAAGCCCATTGAGCCTGCCAAGCAAGCAATGTCACCTTCTGTTGCAGAATGTGCTCGAGCCGTATTTGCCGCATTTCTTTGGCATGAAGGAATAGTTCATGATGCCATGGCGTGCTCATCCTTTTTGAAGTTTAATCCAGAACTGTCCAAAGAGCATGCACCTATACGAAGCAGTCTTACTCAACAACCTGCAGAGGAAAAAGAAACCAAGCTGAAAAATAGACATTCATTGGAAATATCATCTGCTCTTAACATGTTCAACATCTCACCTCATGGACCAGATATATCTAAAATGGGTAGCATCAATAAAAACAAAGTCCTCTCAATGTTAAAAGAACCACCTCTGCATGAGAAGTGTGAGGATGGAAAAAATGAAACTACCTCCTTTGAAACATCCAGTCATCACACAATGAAATCCAAGTCTCCTCTTCCATTAACACTGCAGCACTTAGTAGCTTTCTGGGAAGATATTTCTTTAGCAACTATTAAAGCAGCTTCCCAAAACATGATTTTTCCAAGTCCTGGTTCTTGTGCAGTGTTAAAGAAGAAGGAAAGTGACAAAGATAACAAGAAAGCCAAAAAGGAGAAAAAGAAGAAAGAAAAGGTTGAGGCTAGACCAAGGGGAAATCTTTTTGGTGAGATGGCCCAGCTTGCAGTGGGAGGACCTGAAAAAGACACCATCTGTGAGCTGTGTGGAGAATCCCATCCATATCCAGTGACCTACCACATGAGACAAGCTCATCCAGGTAAGACTCGGTATTTTTAATTCCCATGTCCATCCATAAAGTATATTTCACAGACATGTTTCAATGTTAGTTACTGTTAGAAAAATGTGTCTGGCTATCCTTTCTGTTTTATACACTAAATTAAAAGTTACACTTGCATACAGATTATTTGCACATCTTTATGTGTCATTTTAAGTAGTTATGGATCTAAAGTTTCAAAGTTGTTTGAAACAAGGTCTTTCTGAGAAACTACAATCAGCGAAAGAATATCTTCCATTCCCTCTTAAGCTTTGTTAGCTAGGAGATGAGATTTTTGTTTGTTAAATTACAGATACTGCTGGCTAACTTATAATAGTGACCTTACCATAACTTAGCTGTCTGAATAAGGAGCTTTTCATGCTTCAGACAAGTTCTTTATAAAAACTTGAAAACTACAAAGTATTTGTATTTTTTGGACTCTGGTGGGACATGTGGACAAGAACGGACAAGAACCTCATTTTGTAACCAATTCAGTAATACCGAAAAGTAGAAAATTAGGCCAGGAAAAGACAAGCATCTTCCTTTCTCCCCTCTTCATCCCTCTTTTATAGCAATGAATAATAGAATAAGAATCCTTCTTTTGAAAGAAATTGTTCTCACCTTTCCCTGATGTAGGTTGTGGCCGCTACGCAGGTGGCCAAGGTTACAACAGCATAGGGCATTTCTGTGGAGGATGGGCTGGGAATTGTGGCGATGGTGGCATTGGAGGGAGCACCTGGTATTTGGTGTGCGATCGATGCAGAGAAAAGTATCTCCGTGAAAAGCAAGCAGCAGCAAGAGAGAAGGTATCTTCTGCTCATATGTTTAACTTTCTGCTTGATAGTGCTGTGTTTTTAATGGAAATAGTACAAAAGATGTTTTTCTTGCACTGATCCTCAAGGACTGATTTCAAAATCTTGCTTAAAGTATGCAAATATATTGATGTTAACTATGCTAATTTAACTTTATTTTTTAAACTAAACTTTTTGAAACTTTGTGCATGCAAAATTAATCCTAAGGTAAATGTCAAAACTATTAGCTGTTCATTAAATGCTTGCAAAGTTAGGAAAGTAATAGAGATGTATTTTGTCATAGAAGGTATTTTACAGCAGGTAGAATTAAGCAGCTGTATTATGAGATAGGTTGTCAGATTTTCCTGTGGTGAATTTAATTACGCCTTATTTGAATGTATCTAGATTAAACAATCTAGGAGAAAACCAATGCAAGTTAAGACACCTCGTGCCTTGCCAACTATGGAAGCTCATCAAGTGATTAAAGCCAATGCACTGTATTTACTGTCACTGAGTAGTGCTGCTGAGCCCAGTATCCTCTGCTATAACCCTGCAAAAGCATTCCAATCTCAACTTCCCAGTCTCAAAGAAGGAATTTCTGAAGACTTTCCCATTAAGATGCCATGTCTCTATCTACAGACATTAGCAAGGTAATTAGAGGATGTGTATAAATATATACTCATCTGTGTGGAATATTGGATAAAAATGTATGTGTAAACTAAAATAGAACTTAGATAGAAAAAGACATATTTTCCTATTTCTTTAGGATGTTTTTTTCTTATGTTTTGATCCATGATCTTGTTCAGTTTTTTAGATTGTATTGTCTCCTAGAGTCAAATATGCCCGAAGTAGCTTTTGGATGCTAAATGTTTTATAGCCCTTCGGTTTCTGTCCGAAGAATTCTGAATATCCCAAGGAATTTAACTTGGTGTGTTAGTAGCAGACATATGTGCTATTTTTTTCTCTTCACAGTTAAAAATAGTAAAAAGGAAAACCACAAGACTTGTGCTTTCTTGGTAATTCGAAGTAAATTTCACTGTAGTGCCTCATGTTTATGTTGGGTAGATGTTTAGACCTAAAATATATTCTGGAAATACCTGATGAAAATACTAAAAGATAGAAAAGGGTGATCCCCACTACTTGTTGGTTGAGAATGCCAGTATATCTTCCATGAATACTTTAAAGCCACAACCATCTTAAAAACATTAATAGGTGAGGAGTGAGTAGCATTGGCTACAAAGTGTCTTGGCAAACGACTTTTGTTTATGTGTGTGCCTCAGTAATTTTTAATCTTCAGTCCTAATTTAAAAATCTCATTTGGTGTAGGCATCACCATGAAAATTTTGTTGGGTACCAGGATGACAACCTCTTCCAGGATGAGATGAGGTACTTGCGCTCAACTTCAGTACCTGCACCCTACATCTCCGTTACTCCTGATGCAAGCCCTAATGTCTTCGAAGAGCCAGAGAGCAACATGAAATCTATGCCCCCAAGGTACTTCCTTGTAATTCTAGGTGCTACGTACAAATGTTAAAGCAGTAGCGTAACACCAATTTTAAAAAAAAAAAAAAGGAAAATATTGCTGCAGTTAAGAAGCTGAAGTATCAGATCAGTCTCTGAAATGGCAGCATAAAAGCCAAAAGCATATGAAACTGTAGTTAGGAAATTTTCAGTGAATCGTAGCATATCAGGTATATTTTCAGCTGTTAGCAATGGAATATGTTTGAATATGTAAATACACAAGGAATATACAAAACAGAACTGAAACTTTTCCTGTACTTCAAACCAATTACTTCTCTCTAGAAAGATCCTGGGTTTACAAGCCAAATAAAAAAAAAATTTGTTCAGTTGATAAGGACTCCTGGCATACAGAGAAATTTAACCCTAGCCTTTACTTCCCACCTGCTTATTTTCCCATAGAAAGAAATTTTCCAGAATCTACAGAACTGAAGAAGTGATCTAAAGATCAATAATCCAAGTACTGTAACTGTTGCAAACTCCTTGAAAATGCAGCAGATTTTTTTGGCTGTATATCTGTTCTTTACCACAACAGATTGAGCGCAGATTAATGGCCTTACTGAAAGGAACTAGCTGTTGTTCTCCTTTCAGGATTTCAGTCTGAAGGGAAGTTTGAACAGGAGGAAATTTTATTACCTTACACTTTACGGAGCAGATGTTGCTGCTTTGTTCTGTGGGACATAAAAATGTCACAGAAGAAATGACAATGCTGTCTAGGACTGAGAGTGCTAGATGGTTTCTGCCAGGTTAAGCCACTTTTTTGTCTCGTTAAGTTTACTGTGATTCAAGCAAGTATAAAAATTTTTGTTTCACCAGGGAAAAAATGGCTGTTGTTATTAATAATAGTCCAGAATCAACTTAGATGCTCAGTGTTTTCAGATGTCAATGATTCCTCATATTATAGTGAGGATGTAATGAAGAGAAAATTTGCTTCTAATCTGTTTTTATTTCAATTTATTGTATTTCATACTGACTGCACAAATAGTTTATTGGAATACTACAATCTATAATGTAGTCTTTTCAGAAATAGAACTTTTCTAACAAAACTCCTTAAGAGTGCATCGTATTGGTATATTCCTTTATTAAAACTGTGGACACCATGGTCTCCTGAGGCCTATAGGGACAGCATAAGCTGGGAGTCCTTCTGCAGGCTGTAAGAAGTCCACTGAAGGTAAGGAGTGAAACACGTCAGAGGTATAGCTGTAGCAATTCAAATTTGACTTTAAGGCTAATGATGTTAGAAACTATTACTTCACATAAAGTTCTAAATTTCAGTTGGCTTGCGTATTAAAAATTCACTTCATAGATGTTTTCACATGCATTCTCAGGAGAAGTTTGGTCTGAAACTTCAATTTAGGCATGATCTGAATGTTTGTATCTCTCTAAAAGAAATACCTAAATTCTTGGAACTCATCATGACCATCATTGCATTTGTTTTTAAAGCACTTGCATGCTTTTTCACCGTGTGTAATTCTAATATGTGCTCCTTCTTTTCCAGCATTTAAACAGTTATTAGGTACATAAGACAAAGTTTCATGCAGTAGTGACATTATGATCATGAAATGCATGTGTCCTTATTAATTATTGGTGTATAATTCAGATATACTCTATATATTTGTTAATGGGTGTCTTCACTGATTTCTTCGTAGTTTGGAAACCAGTCCAATCACAGATACAGATCTTGCAAAGCGCACAGTCTTTCAAAGATCATATTCAGTTGTTGCCTCAGAATATGACAAACAGCACTCAATTTTGCCAGCACGTGTCAAGGCAATCCCCAGGAGACGCGTCAACAGCGGAGATGCGGGTAAGAGCGCAGACATCACAAGCAGGGAAGAATGATTCAAGGATTGGCAATTCTTCTTGGAAACCGTAGAAAAATGTATTTTTTATAAATACATGTAGTGACTTTTTAGTTATAAAACAAAATAATGGTAAACATTAGGTGTTTGATAATTGGCACAGAATTAGCCTAAAATGGGATTAGGATTTACCATAATTCTAAAATTCGTGATGAATCTTCTGTGCCTGTTTTAAAAGTGAAGGTGGTGTTTTCATTCTCAGTTGAAACATCATTTTTCCATATTGCTTTCTTAATGCAGTTTTCTCTCAGAAAAAATAAAATCAATTCTAAAAGTGCTTTATTGCTTTTCATTTTTACTGTGGCTATAAAATTGAAATGCACAAGGAATCTAATGTATGCATATTTTTATGCTTTTGAATAGAAGTGGGGTCCTCTCTCCTGAGACATCCATCTCCTGAACTTTCTCGGTTAATCTCCGCCCACAGCTCTCTTTCCAAAGGAGAGAGAAATTTCCAGTGGCCAGTATTGGCATTTGTAATCCAGCATCATGATCTGGAAGGACTTGAAATAGCAATGAAACAAGCCTTACGGAAATCTGCTTGCCGAGTCTTTGCCATGGAGGTATTCATGTACTGATGGCTCTTGTATGATTAAAATAAGGTGGTTGTAAATTCTGTCTAGGGTTTTTTTTTAAGATTATGCTACATTCCCTGTAATATAGTTGTCAATTTAATAAACTGTTTTAGCTACAGAGCAATGTCTTACTTGAAGACCTTTGCATTATTATTTGCCTGTCCAAGTCATCAGTGCACCTCCTTATATAAATGCTTGAGGGAAATGGTTTTACTCCAGATTTTCTTAAGCAATTGTTAATTCCTTGTATGTAATCTCTTTTAGGCCTTCAACTGGCTTCTTTGTAATGTCATTCAAACAACTTCTCTTCATGATATTTTATGGCATTTTGTGGCTTCCCTGACTCCTGCACCTGTAGAGCCTGAAGAAGAAGAGGATGAAGAAAATAAATCAAATAAAGAAAATGCAGAACAAGTAAGCGAGGTTCAGCTGATTTTATAGGCAAATTAGATCTATTTCTATGTGAAAAAAAAATCCTTAATCCTCCCTCTGTGAAACAAAACCTTAAATTGTAGTTGAATTCTTGTTGTAGACACAGATTAATTTTTCTTCTCAATCGTCACTTTCTATGTGCTGATGAATCACAAGGTGTTCTAAAGCATTATTTTTTATAATTCATGGGAAATATACAAGCACATTGCTAATCCACTTTAAAAAAATAACCATTCACTTCTTAGTCCTCTTTTGCCTTGCAACAAGAAAGAAGAGAAAATATTTTTTAGAGAAGCTTTGTGATTTGGTTTACTGTGTCTTTCAGTGTTCTAAGAAAAGTCCATAGTTAATTATAACAGTACATAGTTAATTTACATAATGCTGTGTATGTGTATATATAGAAGTAATTAAATAAGTAGTTAATGTGCACTAAGTATACTTAATTTAGTGATTTAAGAACAATCTATACTTTTGAAAATGTAGCGTGCAAAATGGTATAGTCCAACATGTCATACTTCCAAAAGATATCTTCGTATAACCTCTTCTAGATTTAGCTTTGATTTAAAACATTATCATGTCCACAATGAATAGCTAAAAAAAAATTCATGCTAGTGCTGTCAATAAGTCAGGATAATCTTTATCAAATCTAATCCAGTTTTGAAGTTAGTTGCTCTGAAATTAGTCTTTTCAGCAGTGTAACCTGGTACACTGCTTTTCTGATACTGATGCACCTTAACTAAGAGTTATTTTCACAGCTCTAATGAAATGCAGCAACTGATAACATTAGCTTAGTTATCAGATTTGCTATGACTGGACTTTGCTGCTCAGTTAAAGTTGGTTTCAGCTGCTGGAATATGTTATTTTTTTCTGGTTTGTTTCTTTGTTTTCAAATTAGTGTAATGCTTCACATCTTTAAATCATGAGAAATATGTGGCAGTATACAATATACTCCCCAAATTCCCAGTTGGAGGCTCATGTGTAGCTTACTGTAAAAACTCTCAAACTCTCTGCCAGGAACTGCATCAGGTTCACATTCATTGTAAGATTGTTGCAGTTACTCCTAAGGCAAATAGCAGAAATGTTTTTGTTTACTTAACCTTTTGTCTCAGAGTCTGTTAATAACAAACAAATTGCTTTGCTCTGTAGGAAAAAGACACGCGAGTGTGTGAACACCCTCTGTCAGATATAGTGATTGCTGGGGAAGCTGCTCACCCCTTACCCCACACTTTCCATCGCCTTCTTCAGACAATCTCTGATCTTATGATGTCTCTTCCCAGTGGCAGTGCATTGCAGCAAATGGCCTTAAGGTAAGCACAAATCAAGAAAATTCTTGAAAAGGCTGGAAATGTTGTCAAATTATAAGTTAAAAGATTTTGCAGTGTAAATAGCATGCTTGAAGACTTTGTGTGAGAGGGAGCACATCTATCCTTACCACTAGGGAAGAGATAGATAGAAGACACTTAGGTGTTTATACATATAAAGAATATAAAAGACTTTTTAGAGAGGAAAGTACTTCCTTTTAAATTCTGTACTGTGTCCACTATGAAAAAGAAAACATCTTACAGAATGATTTGATAGGATCTGCATGGTAGTATGTGAATGGTAGTGTAGTACCCTTTGCTCAGAAATCTGTCACCTGGATAGTATCTTTAAACTCTGAGATTTTTTCCATGTATTTGTCTCAAAGACACAAAATGAATAATAATGGTTGCATTTACTATAAAAATTCTAAGAAAAGTTTATTCCTATTTTCATCAAAGTTGTACACTAGAAACACTTGAGATCCTGAAAAATTTGAAGTTAAATGTTTACAGAAAATACTTTGAGAAGCAAAAATGTAATTAATAGTTTCATGGGTAAGTTATGTCTTTTGCCAACATTCAAAATTTCAGAGTCAACTAAATGTGTTTTCAGGTGCTGGAGTCTTAAATTCAAACAATCTGATCACCAGTTTCTGCACCAGAGCAATGTTTTTCATCATATCAACAATATTTTGTCTAAATCTGATGATGGAGATAGTGAAGAGAGTTTTAGTATCAGCGTTCAGTCTGGTTTTGAAGTCATGAATCAGGCAAGTATTACCACTCTGGCTCAGAAGCAGAGATCATTTGTGAACAGTCTGTACTTCCAATGATGATTCTCTTTAAAAGATTCCTTACTGCAATGTCGTATTTCCTTGAACATATCTCAGTTTGGGATCTTGTCCCTGCTATTTAGGCTCTCATATTTAGCTTTAGGTTCAAATATTGACCCTTAGCCTGTGTATTACTTAAATCGGAATTTTGGAGCAGTGCTTGTAAGTGCTTGTTTGCAAGTGAAGTTTTTGGGGAATGTCATGGAGTTGGTTAACTTTTTAAATATTGGGCACTTCCAGTCCTTCTTTGCTTACATCTTTTTCCTTCTGTTCTTCTAAGGAGCATGAATTAATATTTCTGTTTAGTTATTTTAAAGTGGGGTTTTTTCCATCTACTAATACATATTTAGGCATTTGCTAATATATTCAGCTCTTAGCTATTAATGTTTCCTTTGGTTTAAAGGACTGGAATTTGAATCAATAAAGGACAAATTTCTTGGAGAGCACATTCATCAAAACAGAAATGTCTGTGTTTTAAAAATTGTAAATCATGCCTGTGTTTGGGCTTACTCTCAAGTATTTTAAAAATTTCCATTTGTTTTCACAGGAACTGTGTATAGTAGTTTGTCTGAAAGACCTAACCAGCATTGTTGACATTAAAACATCAAGCCGACCTGCCATGATTGGTAGTTTAACAGATGGCTCTACAGAAACATTCTGGGAGTCAGGAGATGAGGACAAAAATAAAACTAAAAACATCACAATTAACTGTGTAAAAGGAATCAATGCACGTTACGTCTGTGTTCATGTAGACAATTCCAGAGATCTTGGGGTAAGAGGAGAATAAAACTATCTCTCATTGAAGGTGCATAGTCCAAGCTGTAAGTGTTTGTCAATCAAGGAGCGCTGTTTTCTTTGTCAATTATTCTAATTCAGAATAATTCAGAGTAACTCTAATTTAGAAGTTCCATTTCAAAGTAAAGATTCTGAGTCCTGTGATTTAGAAGGCAGGACCTGTTATGATCAGACCAGTCTGTCTGAATTTGCAGTTGCATAAAACTGAATCTGGGAAACTTAATTCTTAGTGGCATGTTTCTATTTCAGATGCATTTTCAATCATTTAATTATTTTAGGTTACTTTTCTTGCTCGTGGTTTCTGCAGAAGCATTGAAATAAGGAGCTGTCATAAAATCCAAATTTTCTAGACTTTCTACATTCTTTCTTAGTCATCTGTACAGCAGTGTTACATATATATCTGTATTTCAACTACAGCTTTTAATACAAAGAGCAGACTGTGTTAGAGAGCTGTATTTCAGAATTCTTTATCCTTGCTTTAGATCACAGGCATTTTTTTGTAATGAAGCAATTTTTCTCTTTTATGTGTGTGCTCTCTTAATACAGAAGAAGTAGTCAGAACTGTCTCAGTTGAAGTGTTCCATTCTCATTTTGCTTGTTTGTTGCAGAACAAAGTGACTTCCATGACCTTCCTAACTGGCAAGGCAGTAGAAGATCTCTGCAGAATAAAGCAGGTAAACATTTTAACAGTTGACATAGAAAAATTGCTGTCATTTCTTTGTGCACATATCAAAGATTTTTCTGAACAATAGTTTCCATTTCTTACAGTAGATAAATTACTTTGCAAATATCAGACATAACACTAAGCCTTGGAAAGGCTTATTAATGACAGAATTAATGACTATTATTAATGACAGAATTCAGCTCAGTATACTGATTATTGATCAAATAGCTTTTACTCTTCTACTGAAACAGTACAGGGTTATGTAAAATGTTCCTTAGATTAATTTAGTTTCAATTACTGTATAACTTCAGCTGTAGAAGGTTTCCAAAAAGAACTCCCAGAACACAGGGAGGGACTGATTCAGGTTTGCTCCCTCTTTGCTCTGACACTTTTCCAACAGCTTTTTACCTTCCAGCACATCCACATACTGTATCCTGTCTCATGGTATTAAAAAAAAAAAAAAAAAGGTGGCCTTGTCTGCTACAGCAGTTCCATGCAGACACTGAGAATTAATATAGAAATGGGAAAGAACAAATATTAACTTCATTATAAATGAGCCCATAGATAGGAGAGAGGGCTCACTTGGCTCAGGGCTTGGGTTTCTCCAAGTAGTGATGTGAGGCACTGCACCCTATCAGTGCTTCATTTCCAATAGGGACATTGCAGTTTCATATGAAATACATGATTTCATATAGCATTGTTTATGTTCCTTTTTTTTAAGCAGTACTTATTTTATAATAAAATTAATTTGATACAGTTCATCTCCCTTTTTTACAGTTAAGTCCTGCATGTCTTGGTAAGGGTAGCAAATTCTGACTTTCACAGAGTAACCATTTCTTTGACAGGGGTTTGTGTGAATAGAGATGAAATAATGTATCTAATGATAATTGCCTGTTATATTTTCAGTTAAATTATAGAGACTGTTTTCATAAAAGTAATGACCAAATACTAGTTTTGAATTGTTTTTAGATATATGAACTGTTTCTTTGAGGATAAAAGAGATGGGTATGTCACTATTTCTAATCAGCTTTACAGATAAAACAGAAATGGCTATATGTCACTTCTTAATCTGAACTCAGGAGGTTGAATATTTTTGTGATTAAATATGTCGTACTGCTCAGGGTGAGATTTTCATTACAAGCATAGTATTTGTTACAGTGATGTAAGACAATGGCTGACTTTTTGTTTGATGTAATGTCAGTTTCCAACTTTATATTCCTCTTTAATAGGTAGACTTGGATTCAAGACATATTGGCTGGGTAACAAGTGAACTTCCTGGGGGTGATAATCACATCATCAAAATTGAGTTGAAGGGTCCAGAGAACACACTGAGAGTTCGACAAGTAAAAATTCTTGGATGGAAGGATGGTGAAAGCATTAAAATAGCAGGCCAGATATCTGCAAGCGTGGCTCAACAAAGAAACTGTGAATCTGAGACACTGAGAGTATTCCGACTTATAACATCCCAGGTGGGATTTTAGTGATGTGTTACACAGCTCAGGTTACTGTGAATTGTAGACTTTAAATGCTTTACATTTTAATGGAAAATGTCACATCGGCACAAATTTATCTTTAAGATGTGTTAATTATCATTGCCTTTCTTCCAGGTATTTGGGAAACTCATCTCCGGAGATGCTGAGCCAACCCCAGAACAAGAAGAAAAAGCACTTTTGTCTTCCCCAGAAGGAGAAGAAAAAGTACACAATGTATTTATTTGTATTCTATCAATAATACTTTGCTGATAAAAGTGATCCAGGATGATTTTCAGTAGTTGTTGTGTTTCTTATGCTGCATAATTTTTAGATCAAAACAGAAGTAAAATGTTACAATTTCATATTTTTAAAATATCAGAGTGTATTTATAGTAGTAAACCATAGTGTCTTTTTTTTTTAAGTAAATTATAACTGGGGCATATGCATTTAATGGAAACACCACCCTAATGGTGATGGAAATGATACCTACAATTACAACACCTGTAGTAATGGTCATCCTGAAAGTCTTTTGCCTCAAGAGGCTCTGTTAACATATAGAGAAAAAGTATGAAGAAACTGTACTCCACTTGTTTTGCCTATTACGTCATTTGATGCTTAAATTCCTCTTACAAAGAGAAAATTAATACATCCAAGAGGTAGTTATTAAACATAGTTAAATTGATCTTTGCCTATATATCTTCCTGTAAAAAAAGATACTAACTTATAAAATGCAGATTGTTGATACATTCCATGTTAATTGCTATAGTAATTAGGAAGTGTTCTTGAAACTTTTGATCTAATATTAAATATGCTTTTTATGAAGGCAACATCAGATGCAGACCTGAAGGAGCACATGGTAGGGATCATATTCAGCCGGAGCAAACTGACAAATTTGCAGAAACAGGTTTGTTCCTTTTGAAATTCTTTGAGGATTAAATCTTGGTGTCTTGTAATAAGCTATTTTTCAGTGAATATTGCTATGAAGGTTTTCACAATAATGGAGAGCTGTTGATTAATTTTGAAATTTTAGTTTAAAAGTTAAGCAGAGTCTATTCTTCTGTCACTCAACTTTGAAAACATTGTAGTCTCCTAAAAATGTTTTTTACCATGCTATTTTTTCTAACATTTATTTAGCCTTTCTGACTATTAAACTGAACAAGAGATTATTTTAAAAAGTGCTTGTGTGTTGAGTAAATGTATTTCTTAGGAGGTTTATGTGGAGTGGTTTTTTTAGCCTGAATTGTATGTGAAAAGTAAATAAAAAGGCAGGATCTGAAATAAAATAAAAAATTATTTCAATTAAATTTTCCAGAACCAAGATGAGCAAATTCATAATTTTGTTCTTTGTCTGCATTTATGCTAAAAAGTAATTTTAAGTACAGGCTAGATTTCTCAGGTTTCCTATTTTAGCCATACTTGCAAAGGTACCTAAACCACCACCAAAGGTACCTTTGCAGTTGGTAGAAGACTTTAATCACTGCTGTGTGCTTGGCTTCTGTTTGTGCAGGTGTGTGCCCACATCGTGCAGGCCATACGGATGGAGGCGACGCGCGTGCGCGAGGAGTGGGAGCACGCCATCTCCAGCAAGGAGAACGCCAACTCGCAGCCCAGCGACGAGGACGCCTCCTCGGACGCCTACTGCTTCGAGCTGCTCTCCATGGTCCTGGCGCTCAGCGGCTCCAACGTGGGCCGACAGTACCTGGCCCAGCAGCTCACTCTGCTCCAGGACCTCTTCTCCTTGCTACACACTGCTTCTCCCAGGGTGCAGAGGCAGGTCAGTGCTGACCACTCCTCCGGTGTCTTGGTATTCCTGGAAAAGTGTCTTGAGAATCCGAAAGTCACGTGCTTGGAAAAAATACAGAATTTCTTTGGGGAATTGAAGTGTTAGGTTTTAGGGTGTTTGGTTTTTTTAGTAAGTAGAGCATGGTAGAAATACCTGTCTGATGAACAACACAGTGGTTTTTCAGTATTTCATATTTTGTGTATATAATGCCCACATAGCCTGTGTAAGCAAGATGAGAGGTTCTTAATTACCAGAGTCTGTTATGGATCTGGCATGAGTCCTTCGCATCTGTGTCCTACACTCAGGCTCTAACTGTAGTAGTGTGGCACTGACAGTTCCTTTCTACTCTTGGTATCCTCAAGGTGAGTTTTAATATCTGCTTCTTTCTGAATTTAAGTGTTGTCTGAATGTATGTATAGTTATAGGTGCATAATATATAAACACACATATATACATGTTTAATAATATTAATAATCTATAAACATATAAAATATTTGCATTAGTACAGTTAATACACTATTCTGTTGCCCGGTGCTGTGCCTTCTTCAGGTGGATTTTAAGTTTCTGTTGGAGAAGTTTTTATGTCTCATACTCTTTATTCTTCCTTTTACAATTTTTCAACCGTTAAAATCTCACATCTCAGCTTGCCTGGAGGCAGATACTTAGTAATTTTGATGCATTGCAGATATGCAGTAGCTTTTTAAAAAGACGTTGAGGGCTTGCAAAATTACATATGGAATGTTAAGTGCTTAAGCTTTCATCAGCTTTCACACCGTTTTGGACCAAACTTTGTATGATATGTGCAATTTCAACCCCAGCTTCACCAGGTGGTAAGGTTATGTCATTTCAAGACAACTCTTGTTGGGTCGAGAGCTATTGGCACAGCAAAAAATTCCAGTTAGACTATCAAAAGGAGAAATAAAGGAGTCAGAGTATTATAATTCTCAGTACCTCAGGCAAGTACTTGGTTTCCAAAAGTCTTAAGTGTCTGTAACAGCTCTACCACAGTTTGACATCCCAATAATGCATGTGAAGTGGGTGATGTCTGTACCATGCAAGCGAATCAGAGTTGTACAAGCTTCTGTATCACTGTTACCCTAAGTCCAGTACCACACATAATTTGGGTATTAAGTGGAGATTAAGTATTGTTTGAGTGAAATCAGTTTTAGACTCTCTGGCTTTGTCTTGCTGCTTAAATTAATAAACACTTCATCATAAGACAGAAATACTGTAGAATTTCTTAGAGGAGTAATTAACTACAGCAGTTAGATTGTGCTTCTAGCTGAAATAATTTATGAAGAAAGATTTTATTTGATTTTGCTTGAGAACTCCAGCTGTCTTGGTAAGAATTGTGGTCTGATTTTTTTTTTTTTTTTTTCTCCAGGTAACATCATTACTGAGGCGCGTTTTGCCTGAAGTAACCCCCAGTCGCCTGGCAAGTATTATAGGGGTGAAGTCTCTTCCACCAGCAGATATAAGTGATATAATTCATTCAACAGAAAAAGGAGATTGGAACAAACTAGGTATCTTGGACATGTTTTTGGGATGCATTGCCAAAGCTCTCACTGTACAGCTAAAAGCCAAAGGAACTACTATCACAGGTACAGCTGGCACTACTGCAGGCAAAGGAGTTACTACAGTCACACTTCCAATGATCTTCAATTCCAGGTTTGTTTCAAAATACGTAACAAGCTACAGCCTGCTGTATGCTAAGTATGTACATTATTTCTTTGTTGTGGATTTTGACAAATACTGACAATATAATGACAATACTAATTACTTGAGTTTATTTCTCTTTCCATTTGTCCTTGGCAGCTATATTCGGCGAGGTGAAAGTCATTGGTGGATGAAGGGGTCCACACCTACACAGATTTCAGAGATCATCATTAAACTCATTAAAGACATGGCAGCAGTGAGTTTCTATCCTTTAAGTGTGGATGATATTCAAATATTTCTGATAATGAAACGTACATTTTTTATTACTTTTGTTACAGCTAGTATCAGATTGAGCTATGAAATGTGAATTGGTCTCAAGAAAAAAAAGCCCATCATTTTCTGGATACAGTCTAGGATTAAGAGCAGTAGCAACTGAGTTCTGATGCGGCTAAACAGAAATCCAGTTTTGAAATAAGCTTTTTAATAAGTTGCTTGTACTAGAAATTGAAGCGGTAAACAATAATTGTGGGTAATAATTTTCTAACATTAGGAACTTTAAAGTTTAATTTTTAAATCTTGAGCACTCAGAATTTCAATTGAAAATGAAAACTTATCTGTGAAATAAAATAATAGCATTTTTTTCATGTATGTATGTAGACTTACTGTATGGATTTTCTGGTTGAGATTGACTTCTTTCAGTCACTGAAATCTACACTTACAGTTACTTAGTACTTTATTTATCTGGGCTTAAATTTTCCATAGTTCAGCTTCAGACAATTTTTTGGCAGAAAAAGTGATGAAAAGTGGATCAGCTATTTTCCAGAAACAATATTGGCAAAAGAAAAAACTGTTTTACATATGTTTTTGGGAAAGAAATTTAGGTGGGAGGTTTGTTTTTGTTTTCCTTAATTCTGCACCTGTTTCAGTGAGATGCTCTAAATGACCCAGATTTTCCTCTGTGAATACCCTTTGAAAGGTTTTTCAGTATCTTCAGGATGGGAGTCCTGTTTTCTAAACCATTTGCTGTGATTAGATTAAGGAGGTTCCTTCTCAAAGGATGGGAAGTTGGATGGAAGTTTCCTGCAGTTGCTAATGTTGATTCTGACTGCAAGATTTTCAATGTCACAATTGATGAGTTACAATTAAAGTCTATCTGTGTTGGAAAACTCTTTTTTGAGGCTTTCTAGGGCTGCTAATAATCAGCAGGGTGGCATCAGTCTAACTCTTCATAAGAGTTCCAAGTATGATTCCTTTCACAAAACCTGTTCACCATTTGCAGTGTTTAGGTACCTGGATCTGGGTTAGTCACTCATAGCTTCCTTTTTAGCATTTATTGTACCTCCGTTTCGTGTCACCTTCAGCATGAAGTTTAGAACTGTAGAGATTATATTAAGAATTGAAGGATGCAGCAGCCTCTGAATCAGAAACTTGAGGGTATGAGTCAGTGCCATAGGCTCATAATGTTAGAGATTGGAAAGTATGCTGTGGTTCTGATGTTTGCTGTGTACTCCTCTTTATTTCTTTCTAATTCAGGAATTTGGAGTCTATTCAGAAGGCTGAGCTAGGCATGTAAAGCTAATTTTTATAGGAAAAATTTATCACCCACTGTGATCAGTGTGCTGGTCACAGTCACTTATCCATGTTCCAGTTTTGCATCTATCTTTCTCCAGAAGGGGTGGGGGACACTTTAGGAAAAGGACTTTCTATTCTTCAAATCATATGCTCTCTAGCTATTCCAAGTTAATTATTCCAGTAGTTGCTCAGAGACAACCTCAATCACCTCAGTGTTTGAGGGCTAATTTTTACCAGATCTGATTTGAAAATCAAGGCCAGGTTGGATGGGGCTTTGAGGAACATGGTCTAGTGTAAGCTGTCCCTACCCATGGCAAGGGTGTTGGAACTACATGATCTTGAAGATCCCTTCCAACACATATAATTCTGCGAAAACACCTAATTTATCAAAGACATCCCCGATTTCCTCTTTATTTCTTTTCACTTGAGACACTAACCTAATGTTTTGTAGCTGTTCTGATTACAATTTTAGTTGCTCTTAATATTAATAAAAGCTGTAATAAATTGAGTTTCCTCTTTAACAGGGTCATCTGTCAGAAGCTTGGTCACGTGTGACAAAGAATGCTATTGCTGAAACCATCATAGCTCTGACCAAAATGGAAGAAGAGTACAGATCACCCGTGAGGTGCATTGCAACAACCAGAGTAAGAACTTCACCAAACTTAGCATTAGTTCATTGTAAATGTGCAGTCGGAGCCCATTCAAGAATCTGCTTATATGTCAGAAATATACAAGTCAAAACTGAATTAGAATTAAATGTGCATCTTGGGAATCTCAAAAATAATGAAGAATATGTGTGATGCCTGTACACATTTGGGGGTTTATTCCTTAAATAATGCTGCTTGAAGTTTGTCACACATGCCTTACACTAAATCTGAGCTCACCTGTGTGGAAAATTGCACAATATGTATCAGCTGTCTTTTTTCAGCTCTCCAAGCAATTATTTAAGTGGCTTGACTTCCAGGTAATGAGCTGACACATCTCAAGGCTATTATGAAAACACTCTAACAGATGTTCTCTAGGACAATTAAGCTAAGCTTCATGTGTTTGTCTCGAAAAATATTTGCTGAGCCCTTTATTACTGACATGGTGCAACCTGTTTTCTTAGTCTTTACTAAGACTAAGGGTTTTTTTTCTTAGTCTTTATTTTGTGAATCTTTTATAGAATAATCTAAGGACTACTTTAACCTGAACAGATCGCTTGAAATACCATGAAAAGAATATTTGTAAATCATTACATTCCTGCTGTCATAGGGAGTATAGTTTTTAGATTAAAAGGCTGTACCAGTTGTTCTTTTCATCATTTTTGTTACTCATACAGTGTCTGCTTTCTGGAGGTCACAGTCTTGGACTACCACTGACTTCTGCTGTCATCATATTAGTTTAATCAGGTCTTAGAGGAGCCCTGCTGCTCCTGTGACTGAATGTAGTTCTGTCATGGAAATGTGGGGTTTTGGGGGAGAGTCCAGTAAAGTTTCTCAACAAAAGCAGTTTTACTCAGATCAAATATTTGATTAAAGATTGTTCCAAAAAGCAGCTGTCAAGTGCCTTTCAGTTTTGTTTGCACTGACAAGTTACCCTCATGTAGCTCATCTGTTCAGGATTTCACTGTAGTCAATGGAGAAGAGCTTCCTTTGACTGACTAGTTAGCTCAGTTACGTTTTCTAGGTAATGCCAATTGCCCTATGCAGTGAGGAGGGAACAGGGAAACCGGTCTCACTCAGCTGAAGTTTTCGGGTGGTTGTTTTTGGGGTTGATTTTATTTTTATTAGTCTCTGTCCTTGAATTTCTTCTTCCCCAAAGCCTGCAATGTTTGGGAGCAATGTGCAAGTCTGTATTTGTCATATTTCTTCATAATGTACTTTGGTTGATCTTTCTCCACTTTTTCTTTCCTGTGTGATGACTACTGTATTTATAGTAGACATACCTGAAAGAAACAAGGTAGTTCCCAAAAGTTAAGTAAGTTTTACTGTATTCCTGACATCTTTTGGAAAATAAACTTGCATTGTATGAGCAGGCTTCAGCTAACAATAATAAGAGTTTGCAGGTAATGGTGACATTCTAATCTGACAAATTTTATCTCTTCAGTATTTGGTTTGACATGTCTAAGACATTTAATTCTACCTTGCCTTTCAATAGCTGTGGCTGGCCTTAGCATCCCTCTGTGTACTTGATCAGGATCATGTTGATAGACTGTCCTCAGGAAGATGGATGGGAAAGGATGGGCAGCAGAAACAGATGGTGAGACTGAAAATCATACAGTTTTGTGGGGGTTTTTATTTATTCACTCATCAAAGAATGTAGAATAATGATAGAGAATGGTAAATTTGGCCTTTCTCCCTTTTCTTCCATCGCAGTAGGGACTGTATATACATGTTGGAAGTATTTGTATTGTAGATAAGCACTGCTCAGAGAACAGAAATTCCGACTTAAAACAGTAATGTTGCAATTCTACCAGCATTCAGGATAAAAAAAGGCCTTCCTAACACCTGTGAGATGAGTTTTTAGTAGATTGACTCAGTTTGTACAGCACCTTCTATCAGAGCTTTTGCTTTCTGTCTTATCCCGTCATGAAATAAAATCAATTATTTTGTGTTAATAACTACTTCTCTGTAATTCAGCTTCCTCTTCTCCATCTCAATCATTCTAGAGAATGATTACCCCAGGGAGAAACTCCTTCTAACTGAATTTAGTAAAACTACCATTGACTCAGAGGATTTATAAATTTGGTACGGAATATGATTCTGTCCATACTTGCAGTTGGCAAAATGCCTGTACTTTTCAGTGTGACAAAAAACTTGTGATTTTTTAATACCATTTTAGAAAGAGCACAGTAGTGAAGCTGGTCTCTGTACATCTTGGTTAGGTGGATCCCTGTGGGAAGCAAGGGAAGGGTGTACAATAGCAACCAAGCATAGTTAGAGCAAAGAAGCATCCAAAGCAGTTTAGTGTAGGTAGAAACAGAATACAAGAGGCATAGAGCTGCAGCAGCAGCAAGGAATAAAACTCTGATGAGAAGGAAGCAAACATAGAGGTTTTGAGGTGCTTAGAAGAAAGTTCAGGGTCTTGGAGATGCCAGAGGAGCAGCAAAACATTGTTAAGCAGGTATTCAAGCTGCTGATCCCAGCCTGAAATTGCCCAGTCTTGTTTCACATCAGGATATTCGAATGCTGAGGTGAGCTGTGTGTCTCCCCAGCAGAACTGCTTTGAAAGAACTCTGTTCTAAGTTGCATGAGAGTATCATGAAAACCACGTGTTCTGGTATATACAGTGGAAGCTTGTTCTCAGACATGTGAATAGTCCAAATCAGTTGATGAAGTCTATTTGTGGGGATATTTTGAATTGCAAAACAGAACCCTGCTGAACTTAAAAAAAAAAATATCAGTAGAACAACTTAATTTTATGATGAATTTTGGAGTTTATTACTTCAACCATACTGACTCTGAGGTACGGATGACCTACAGCTTTGTTTAGATGTTTGAAAAGAGTAAACATACCATATCAGAGTAATGAAGGGTAAATATCACGCCTGTTGACTGACCTGAGTACTCGTATCTCTGAACTTTCCTGTTAACATGCCCATAACCCGTTGTTACCACATAAACCTCTTCTCAGACTAGTTGAAAGCAGTATCTCAACTGTATTGTTGAAAAACACATTTTTGGTGCATCACACAAAATCTGAGATGAAGAGGATCAGAAAAACTGATACCATAAATTGAGGAGGTTTATGTCGATAAATCATTGTTTAAATACTGATTATTTTAACGATTGCATTAATAGTCCAAACAAACTTTTTATTCACTTCTGTAAATCGGAGGGGAGGTGGGGAGGTGTGGGGTGTGTGACTGAGGGGAGAATAAAAACAGATGCTGAAAGGAAGTGAAGGACTTAATAGAGGAATTACTACCTTTTTTTTTCTCTCAGCCAATGTGTGACAACCATGATGATGGTGAAACTGCTGCAATCATTTTATGTAATGTCTGTGGGAATTTGTGCACAGACTGTGACAGATTCCTTCATCTCCATCGACGAACAAAAACTCACCAGAGACAGGTAGAGTATACATGTGTTGTGTGCATCTCCCCAAATAAAATATAACCAAAAGGTAGTAGCAAATACTGAATCTGAAAAGAGTGTCACTTATTTTGGAGATGGGATAGATGTCTTTCCAGTTAATTCTCTTTAGTTGTTTTTGCTTATGTTCTCATGTCCTTTATCTTTTACAAAGATTAGAAAATCGTGCAGCAGTTTTTAATTCTATTTCTTTTGCTACATCAGCTTTTTTTGCTCTTGTTTAACATTGCTTAGGAACACTTTTTAGTAGAATTTAGAAGCTGCATAGACTTCTTTATTACTGGTTCTTTATTACTGTTAAATTTTATCTGCTTTACTGCTTCTGTCATATGAGTCAGTGCTTGTCAACCCCTTCATTTCTTATGTATATGCCTTTTTAATATCCAGGAAGATGATTTGACAGCAAATATTCCTATTGGTTTCCCTATGAGTCTTCTCTTATTTTTCAATATTCCTCTAGCTTTCACCATGTTTTCACAGATAAATATGTTGCCCTATCCATAAGCTTGAAAATCTCCTGACTTCTTTTAGGTTTGTTTTTAGGATTGAAACTTTGACTAGATAAAAGTTTTTATAACTTGCTGAGTACTCTGCTAATTTGTATTCTTCTGTGGTATTCTTTTATCCTTTTCATCTCTAAATCTGAAACTACATTTTCTTTGTATTTTTTTCTTTTTGTCATTGAAATTAATGTTGAAGATGCCTTTACTTCTGGAATTATTGAAGATTTCCTCTTTCCTGCCACTATTTCTCATTTGTGGTTTTTTTGTGAACCTTTTTTCCCCTTTCCCTCTGATTACTTATATTTTCACAAAGATTAAAATAATAAATGTAATTAATAAAGTTACTTCAGTGGAACTCAGTCCTCTTCTCCCTCTTCTACAATGCATCTATATTAACTTTCTAGTTATGTTCAGGAATGGGCTTTTAAAGGAGATGATCAAGTACTATGTTTTCTGTTCTTTAACAGCCTTGGAGTGCATGAACTGGATTGTTGTCAGGTGAAACAACAAGCAGATCAAAGGATAGATGCAGAAACACACTGCTAATGGCTGTTCAGTGCAAGGGACCAGCTAGTCTAGAGCATGTGTGATGTAAACATCAGACCTTTGGGACTGAGTTTCACTCTCCAGTGAAACACTCCTCTCTGGTGTGACAGCATTTGCAGTGTAGTCTCAGCCTGGCACTTCCATGTGTGTCTTACCTTCTATTGCTTAGCCAGAGTCTTTGCAATCCCCTTGAAATTTTCCCATTTTGTCATCCTAAGAAGATCATTTTATGTCTACTCTTCTGTCATGGCACAGCACAGTCTAGTCTCATTTATTTTTCTGATTTTTCCTATATAGCCTGTTCAGATTACAGTTGATAAAAAGTAAGTTCTTATCTCATAGAAAACCTCACATTTTTCCTTTTATTTGTCCAAAATAGCTACTTACCAGATTTTCCTATTTATTTATAAAAGCATGTTTAAACTTCTGCTCTTTATTCACCACTTTTACCTTCACATCTCACATGTTAAGCCCCTCAAATTCAATTTTAATTCTGTCTTGTTCCCTCTGTCCTGTTTTCTGTTTGCTTCCTGTTCTTTGTCTGACTTCAGTCATACATACCTCTTTAATGTATTGTTTCTCCCCTCCAGAAAGGACAGCCTGTAAGTTACTCAGATGTGCTTATGTGAATACTTTGTGAAACAGTTAGGGGTTTTCTTTCTGATTCTAGTAAGAACTAAAGTGAGTTGTATACTTCCATACCTGGGAAATTCTAACGTTTATTGCATTGCAGGTGAAACAAATGCAAACAGAACTGCCTTCAAAGCTTGGGAAAGGAGCAAAAGAAGAGACTGCATGAAATTCCCTAAGGATCTCATGCAGTTTTGGGGTTTTTTTTATTTTGCAAAAACTTTATATTTTCCTCATTGTAGCCAGAAGTATCCACTGTGTATTTATTTGAAAGTCAAAAATATTAATATGACATACTTCTATAATGGTTATTCTCTAGTACATGTTATTAAGACCCTAATTATTCTCAGTGTTGTTTTGATAAACTACTAGCATGGTTATGTGGAGATATTTGTGATGTTATCTTCTGCTTTTAATATTCTGTGGCCTACTTGATGTGTTGGGTAGGAATTATGAAGTCCTAGCTGTGTATTTATTAAATCAGAAAAAAATGTGCAGCTCTATTCTTAGCATTGCTGCACTATTGCTTCTCTGTCATGTTAGATCAAGAGTTGATTTTATTCATTTTTACTTCTAAAAACATGAAACTTTTATCCTGCATATCTGCCATATGTGCAATTTATGGAGAATACAAAAGAAAAACAGCTTCCAGTAGACAATCTCCACAGAATCTATAAAATGCCTGGTGTAAATCCAAAGAGAACAACAAAAATAAGACAGGTCCATGCTCTAACTAAACATGATATTTAGTATCTGTTTGGTTAACTTGACAGGTGTTCAAAGAAGAAGAAGAAGCTATCAAAGTTGATCTCCATGAGGGCTGTGGTAGGACCAAACTTTTCTGGCTGATGGCATTAGCAGATTCTAAAACTATGAAGGCTATGGTGGAGTTTAGAGAACAGACAGGTAAAACACAATTGTTCCTCCTTGCTCTTTATCCTGATTATTGTGATTTTCACCTGCTTTAGGGCAAGGCTTTTAAATGTTTGTTAATAAAAGTAGAATAGTTCAGATGCATAACTCAGACTGGTGGTTTTCTGTGACTGCTGCTTTGATGTCTGGTAGAGTATCAGTCCCTTGTGTTTCATTAGAACATTTTTGCCCTTGTTCTCTCTTGTGGCTGTAGGCAAACCGACCACCAGCAGTTCTGAAGCATGTCGGTTCTGTGGATGTAGGAGTGGAACAGAATTATCAGCAGTGGGAAGTGTTTGCTCTGATACAGACTGCCAGGTGTGTATTAGCAAATATCAATCATTATTAATTACATAAATAGAAGAGATCATAGGATGAAATGGGCTTCTTATTGTGAATAAACCTTGTTTATCCCAGTGGTCCATTTTAAATCAGATCTCTCATACTAAAAGTTCTAATATTGAATGTTACCATTCAAATACTTCTGAGTTTGTAAATGTTTATTTTAGTTACAGACTACAAACATTAATAGTCAGCTAACAGACTGGGTAGTTTCATTATTGTCTTCAAGAGGATCTCAAGTTTTCACAACAGCCTTGCAATTATAAAGTAAAATACACTCTGTCAGTGTAAAGTCAAATGTACCGGAAAGCTTGATAAAAAGTTTGCCCAACAGTCTGTGTGTTATGTGAGTGTAGGACATTTAAGACTTGGCCAGGTTTGTCCTCTGTATCCACGTGTTCTGAGTCTTTCTGTGCCTGACAGTGGGTGCAATTGGCAGAGGGCCAAATCATAACCAGTTTCTTACATCACCTTACTTTGTTCTGTCTAAGTGAAGCAAATCGGTCATCTTTTTTTCTCTCTCAGCCTATGAAGACATAATATTCATGTTACTTAATTTCAGTTCAATTTGTTGTTAGCCTCTGGGTAACTTTTATAAGTTTTCTGTTTATTAGGGATGGGAATTAGAGGTGGTTAAAAACCCATTTCCGTGTAAAATTGCTTTATGCTGATTAATGATTAGCTTATAATGTATTTTTAAGAGTGAGTTACTTGAAACTTCTCCAAAATCTGCAGATATCTTAGAAGCCGTTAATACAGGGTCAGCACTGTTTATGCAGGAAGCCCTCAATATATAAAAAGCACACAGAGGATCAAAGAGTAGTTCTGTTTCTATTGAAAGTTTAAAATTACGGTTTCATTGAGCCATTTGCATTCAGGAGCAATGCAGGTAAACAAAGGAAACATTGTTATTTGAAGTACACAATGTTCAGCTTTTCCCAAGTACCTGAGGCAGGAGGTAAATCATGATTCTTCCACCTCAGTTTATTGCAGGGACCAGCAGCCCTTCAAAAAGCGAGACTGTCAGAACACTCAGCAAAGGGGAAAAGATGATTAACTCTTTACTTTAAATTTGTTTAGGAGTATGCCAAGATTGCCTGCAGCAAGACACACCCCTGTGGTCACCCCTGTGGAGGCGTTAAGAACGAAGAGCACTGTTTGCCGTGCCTGCATGGCTGTGATAAAAACGCTACAACTCTTAAACAAGATGCTGATGACATGTGCATGATCTGCTTTACTGAAGCACTTTCAGCAGCACCAGCTATCCAGGTTTTATGCTTGTTGATTTGTTTCCCCTTTTAAGAGATTACTATTATGATTGTAATGTGTAGTATGAAGGAAGGGAAAATATAAAGTCTTTCAAATTATGCTCTTCAGAATTTGAAAATAGACATGATAACAATAGTTAAGCTACTTAAAAAGGTTTCTTTTTCTCTGGCATTCTATTTAAAGAAAGCAAATTGGATCAATTTAGTTTGCTATGTCTACTTTTTTAAAATACATGGTATTTTATAAAAGAGAAAAACAACTGACATAACTAGTGGGTATAATTCACGTGTATTTCATATATCCATAGGTGATCTTGGAATGGTTATGATTTCAATGCCCATTTTATGTTCTTTCTCATTGTTAAGAAGGAAATAGGGGTCTTCTAGGATTTTAAATAAATTAATATTGGAATTTATGTATGTTGCCACTTAAAAGCACATAACTACATCTACCTGAGTGGTTAATGTAATTTCAATATTCACTTACACTTACTCTTTTCTAAAGCTGGACTGCAGCCATGTTTTCCACTTGCAATGCTGTCAACGAGTACTAGAAAACAGATGGCTTGGGCCAAGGATAACTTTTGGGTTTATGTCCTGCCCAATTTGCAAGGTAAATGAGCTGTGAACTGTGTGCCTGCCTAAGTCAAGCAACTTACCTGATACTTTTCTTTTTTTTTCTTTTTTTTTCTTTTTTTTTTTTGTTAATACTGTATTGCTTGTTACAGTATAAATGGGTTATACATGACTTGTTATCTTAATTCCACATGTTGCTATAGAAAGACTAGCACTGATGCGTCTCTTTACCTTCTCCTACTGTTCCCTGAGATGTCCTCTTTCCTCTTAAAAAGAAAGTGTAGTCCAGACATTATCTTAATATTGTTTTATTCTTACCACAATCAGCTTGCAAATTCCTAGTATTTGGTGATACTGAGGAGGGGAAGAAGTAATCTTAAAACATAGTATCTTGAAGCAGGAATTTTCCATTTTACTAACCACTTTTAAAGCTGCTTTGCTTCTCAATGTGAGGGCAGAGCCAAAGAATACATGTACTTAGTTCAGCTAAGTTGCTAGCAATTTCTCTTGTACTGTTATTAAATTTAAATTGCTGTAAGCAAAAGCATATGATAGCTGCTGGAAAGAAGAGCACCTTACCTCCCCTTAGGAATGTGAAATTTGGGAATGGCCAGCTTTTCTCCATGCTATGGTTCTTCTGTCACGTTGTGTTGTGGCAATTTATGGCAGTAGCTAATGGTCACTAACTGATAAAGAGCTGCCACAGAGGACTGTCAGTCATTATGCTTAATTGCTGAGCAGTAAGCCAAAAAGGACCAAAATTACAGAAAATACACAATCAGAATATTCCTGTGCTGTGGTGAATATTTCATATACTCTTTACCACCTCCCTGGCTGTTACTCTGTTGGAAAGGTTGATGTTCCCATATCACAACAGGCCATACAAAAAGCATTCACAGATACTATTTTTGCGGCAAATAGAGTGCATTCTATATCAGCCATTTTTTGAAATGTCCATTGTCCAGGCCTGTATGTTTTTATGACATCTCATGCTATTTGTGCCTGACCATAACACAAATTATCATAGCTGTTGGGATAAAGATGCAAGACACTTTAATCAGCATTTTTTTTTATTTCAGAACAAAATCAATCACACAGTATTAAAGGATTTGCTTGATCCAATCAAAGAGCTCTATGAAGATGTAAGGAGAAAAGCACTAATGAGACTGGAGTATGAAGGGTTGCACAAGAGTGAGGCCATCACAACACCAGGTGTTAGATTTTATAATGACCCAGCTGGCTATGCTATGAACAGATACGCTTATTATGTTTGCTACAAGTGCAAAAAGGTATGTTGTTATTTATTAAATGTTACCATTTCAAAAGTAGTTTCTTAAAACAGAACGTATGTTTAATATATTCTGTATGGAGCAGAAAAGCAGGAAAAAATGTTGTTTATAAAATCATAATTTAAAAAAATCAAGTGTTGGGCTAATGAGATGTCCATAGTACCTTAGCTAGTAAAGCTCAAGTGCAAATGAAAAAGCAAAATTTCAGAGCAAAATTACATACTTTGTATTTCAAAAGCACTTTGAGTTAATGGCCACTTACAGGAAGGTACAGTACCTACTTCCTCCAGTACCTCTTCACCTGAAGCTGCTACTTAATTCTGACATAAGGTTCATAGAGCATCCAAATACTATTCCAAAAGCCTTACAGTCACTTGCATAGAGCAGGGTATGTTGCAGTTTTTCGTCTTGTTCATCCTGAGACTGAGGGACATTGTCTGAGTGCCTCAAAACCTCAAGTGTGTCTAAGTGCCTCAAAACCACGTACCTACAGTCAAGAGAGATCAGAATAGTGGAGGCCACTGAAATGGCAGTCATTCATCATATGCCCCTTATAAATGGAATTGGTTAAACTGGAAATAATAGTTAAAAGAATAATTGTCTCTGGTTTAACATCCAATCATTTCTATGTGCAATTAAGGCATATTTTGGTGGTGAAGCTCGCTGTGATGCTGAGGCTGGACAAGGAGATGATTATGATCCAAGAGAGCTTATTTGTGGTGCATGCTCTGATGTTTCAAGGGCTCAGGTGAGTAAATAACTTCTGCTCGTGTTTTTAGTTCATTCTGAAACTCTGAGTACCTGAGCTGTACAACAATTCACAGTCATTTGTAATGACATGTATTGTACAATCTTGTTTACTATTAATATATTCTACAGAATGCAAAAGTGAGTTGTTGGGAATGTTAGAACGTGGCTGCTTCATTGACTGGTGTTTGCTTTCCTTTGTTTAGATGTGTCCCAAACACGGTACGGATTTCTTAGAATACAAATGCCGCTACTGCTGTTCAGTTGCTGTTTTTTTCTGTTTTGGGACAACACATTTTTGCAATGCTTGCCATGATGATTTCCAAAGAATGACAAGCATCCCTAAAGAAGAGCTCCCACACTGTCCTGCAGGTAGGACTTTGACAAAGCAAATTTACCACACCTAATTCTGAAATAAGTAACAAGTTCTAATTGATACTAGCTTTTCTTGGTGATATTTCTTTTTGGTTTTCTGGCAATATCATTGCACTGATGATTTAAACATTAGCAACTTTGATAAAGACATTTCAATTTCCCTATACCAGGTCAGACTCCACATGCACAATGATGTGTAAAACTGTATATTGATAAAATTAACACATTAAGTGATATATCTGTACTCAGGTAACCATAAATTGCATACTTTAGTTACTAAGTTCATGTGCTGTATATTGATTTGATATTAGTAAATGATAGGGGGTACATAAAAAAACTAAACAAATAAATTATGATTCCTGCTATAACCTTAGAAATATTGTTTACTGTAGAATGTAACTCTCATTCATTACTATCAATTTTTCGCTTAGCTTGTGCAAATTTATTCCATGGTATTAATGAGATAAAACTTCCTTAAGTGACTGTCTGTAAGCATCTTGCCTTTTTTAATTTGAATTTGATTGGTTTCAATTACATGGCAGTTTGATCTTTTTTTTCCTCTCTTCAAATACCAATTCAACATTTGAACAAGATGTTAAACTTCACTTAGTTTGGGGGGTTTTTTTGAGGAAATGTAATATATATTTGTTTACATTATCTGCAAGCATTAATCTATTCTTTTTTTCCCTCATCCTTAAATTTACTGTAGGTCCCAAAGGTAAACAACTTGAAGGAACAGAATGTCCACTTCATGTTGTCCATCCACCCACTGGTGAAGAATTTGCTCTGGGTTGTGGGGTTTGCAGAAATGCTCACACTTTTTAGACTAGCATTTTTTTAACCAGAGCAAAACAGGTGCCCTCATCCCTCAAGTGTCCTGAAAACAAAGTCCAGCTGGGATGAGGATGGGACCATTCCATAACCCAGGTAAAAGGAACAATTTACAGTGCAAGAAGGATGCCAAATACCATGTACATAATTCTTGCTGTGAGATATTGACATTTTTTGAACTGAGACATCAAAATTTGTGAGGTGTTTGCATGTGGCCATTACAGTCATCGGCTAGGAAACATTGGACATTTACAAATAAACAATTGTTATTAAAGGATCTGTGTGTCTGTGGACTATGAACGATGCTGGCTTTCAGGAGGAAGGAAAAAATATTGATTATTGTATACTGACTTTTTGTACTCTTGTACAATTGTAACGCATCACAAGTGGGGATGGGAAAGAGGAATATTCTGGTTTATTTCCTAGACTGTTAAAAAAAAAAAAGTGTTAGGAAGGCATAAATGTAACAAGTATCACACTGTATATAAAGGTATCAATGTTTGTCCTGTATAAGAAATATTAAATTACAACAGCAGTTTCATTTAAACTTCTGGGTTATGTTTGAGCCTGAAATTTTAATGAAGTGCAATACTGAGTGTGCCTCATATCTTGCAGCTGTAAACATAATGGAATGTACATGTCAATAAAGCCACTGTACATTTTTATACAGTGAAAGTCTAACAAATGTGTAAGCCTCCATTTTCCACTTTTAAAACAGAGTGGGAGCCGGGGGGAAGGGCAAGAAGAGAGAGGTGTCCTTTAATTATTTCAGCAGACTCTGGAACAAAGGTAGGAAATTTTTTTGGGGTAAACTGGTGATTATGGAAGTACTTAAGACATGAAAAGTACTGCTCTATTTCCCAACAGAAAAGTTGGATAAGTGTGCTAGCATTCATATGAAGAATTGTATTTCCATTTCAGTTACCAACAGTGTTTTAAAACAGAAAAGAAGACTGCATTTTAAATTATTTTTGATCAGTTTTATTTTACTGAAAATTCCTAATCACTCCCACTTTTAGGACAAGCAGCTTTTTGAATTTCAAAATGTTCATTTTGAAGAGTCCTAAGTCTTTGCACGTGCACTAATGAATGCAAAATACAACTTCAAGTTATATCTTCTTTCTATAAGATTTTTCTCTTTAGATTTTTTTCTTAGATGTGTTAACTCCCTTTCTTGCATTTGTGTTGAAGCTGATGAAAAGTGTGTTACTGCCTTTTACATTTAAGATATTGGTAGATGGCATCCACACCAGACAATCTTGATCAGAGTGGAACCATGGGATCCATCTTACCTAACTTCAGACATTTGTACTCACAGAATCACAGTAAGATTGGCATTGGAAGAGACTTTTGGAGATTATCTTTCTCACCCCCTGTGCTGAAACAGGTTCACCTAGAGCAGCATATGTATCTGCACTTCAAAATAGTTCAATAGTTCACACACCTGTGAATTACAATTGATGTTATTCACTGTAGCTCTCAGGACAGGCTGGATCCGTGGGCTGAGGCCCAATTGTGTGAGGTTCAACCAGGCCAAGTGCTGAATCCTGCACTTGGGTCACAACCACCCCATGCAGTGCCACAGACAGGGGGAAGGGCTGGAAAGCTGCCCAGCAGCAAAGGACCTGGGATGTGCTGGTCAACAGCTGCTGAACACGAGCCAGCAGTGCCCAGGTGGCCGAGAGGGCCAATGGCCTCTGGCCTGTGTCAGTAATAGTGTGGCCAGCAGAACCAGGGGAGTGATGGTCCCTTGTATTGGGTGTCTGACCCATTGTCATTTTTAGAAAATAGGAGTGTAGCGCCATCCTTAAAATTCTATTTTTGAATTTTTCAGCCTTCTCTTTTATTTTAGATTAATATGAGTATTCATTTAGGAAATTGAGATTATGGTGTGGGAAGGACATGATGCTGTTCATGTTTATTTAAGATTGATAGAGGGAGGGATAGGCAGTACTGCAGAAATGTTTCTCACACACAACTGACCACTCCAAGGAGGCAGGACAGCCATGTGTGAACATCAGGCTCTTTCACAGAGCTCAGCTCCTCACGTAATGGTTGAACCTTGGACGCTGCTCCCACACTGTGTCAGACATTCACGTCACCACATCCCCCCCACGCCGATCTCTGCCAGTGATTATAGCAGATGCCAGCACAGGCCACTAATCAGATCAGTCCACAATAAGATTGCTGTATGCCTTTCTAGCAGTCTCACATGTTTTTCTGTCAGCTGTTGATCCACAGCCCACGCAATGGAAATAGTCAGTTCTTGTTTGTACCACCCTGTTTGTTACAGCCCACCACACTCAGCTAATTTATACCAAACTCAGCTCCTGGCCAAGGTGAGGCCTCAATGCTTGCACTTGGATCATTAGTATAAAAATAACTTAAACTTTTATGGGTGTATCCACCCACTGAACACAATGTGAACAGTAAAAGTTAATAAGATACAGCCAATTAACATGTCACCATCAGGATGATGATAAACTTGGTCCTTACAAAACAGGTTTTGCTAATCCATCGTACTAGGCTCATGTTTCACTTAGGGGCTTAGCTTGGGAGCATTAGGCTACCCAGTCATTCAGGATAGAACTCAAACTTTGGAGGGCTTTTCCACAGCCCTCTCCTTAAGCCATGCCACACATTGCAGGTACCAGAGTGCAGTGGTTGCAGGGCAGATGCCTTGTCCCTCAGCCCAAGGTGCTCTGGAAGGGCTGCACTGTCGCAGACCCCACTCTCACTGATGTGGTCTGGTAGTGATCTGGTGCTGCAAAGCATTCCAGAATCTGGCACCTCACCAGGTATCCCAACAGAGATGCAGCCAAATGCAGAACAACACACTTGATTACACAGCAGCCAGATGCAATGGGGACTGTGAGTCAGTGATAATCACCCAAAGACGTCCCCTGACAGCTGGTCCAGGGGTTTTCTCAGGTATCTCTGCAGTCTCTTGGGATTCAGGAGGTGCTCTCTGCTCTTGCTTCAGTATTTCATGTGGGCTGCTCATTGAAATACAATCCCTTTGGATGTATTAAGTTTCTTTCTCCATACCTGAAAGGGGATTTGGACACCGAAACCTTGGATGGGCACTTGAGGCAGTGGTTTGGGTCATCCACTGTGCCGCACACACAGTGCCCTTTGCTATTGCCATCCATGGAATTGCTTCTATACTCCCACTCATTTCTGCATCGCAGGTGATTCAAGTATCCTTAGCTCATGTTAGGTCTCAACTAATTTGTATTTCCACCTCCCTGTCTGTTCAGTAATATTCCTTTCCTGAATGTGACTCTGTATACATCCTCCCCTCCACGGTTTAACTTTCCCGCTCACTCAGCTGCCCCGGAGAGCATTCCCACTCCACCCAATCCCATTCCTAGGTCTCACCTCTGCCATGTACTCTGCCAGAACAGTCCTTAGGGGAAGGATGGCATTAAGTATGCTGGCACACAAAGGGGAATGCAAGCTCCACTGTGGCCATGTGGGCAGCAGTGTCACATCACTTCAAACTAGAGATTCAGGTGGTTTGGTGTGAATGGGGTATGATCTACTAGCAGTAACTCACCATCCTAATGCCAGTTCCTAACAAGGATACTTGAAGCTTGGCTGTGGGACCTGAACAACAGCTTTTTAAAAGCATTTGCCTGAGGGCAGGTTGTATCAGTGGACTCTGTCATGGAGCAGTAATTGCAATGGGATGATCCAAGCTCCAGGGTAAACACAACTCCCCACAGGTTTTGCTCTAATGGACATCACGTGTGTAAGAGGATATGCTGGGTTTGTATCCATCTCTGTCTCCCTTTTCTCCAAACAAAATTTGAGCAACAACATTCCAGTTGTTACTCATAAGATTGTTGTCTCTGTTTCTACATCTTGGGGTTTTTCCATACTCCTAGTGGGTTGTGGAATTGTCTGGGTTCATAAATCTTTATTTCGCTCCTGATGGAAGCTGGCCACAACTATGTACCTCCCACCCAGCAAATCCTACATTCTGGCACACCCCGAGTGCCTTACTGCTGACTGAATTTAACATTTCCCATAAATAGGTGCCCACTGGCAGGACTTTGGGTCTGTTTATCCAGCACTCTTATACATTAAAGAAACTTGGTGAATAACTTCTGGGTTTTGCCTCCAGTGCTAGGATACAAGACAGAAACAAGCCATGTTTGAAAACCAGCTTTAGGGTGTCCTTGCAGGACACATGGCACATAAGGTACCCTCCTTCTGTGCCTTGCTACCAAGGCCAGTCCTAATACAAAAGCCAGCTCCCTCTTAGCAATAAGTCTGTTTGGGAATTTTTACCACTGTGCCTTGCTAATCATACTAACTTCTCACCCACTGGCAAAATCAGCTGAACTGATCTCCAAGGAGCCACACAAAACACAGAGAAAATTCTTGTAAACCAAACTCCTCTAGCAGGATGCTGTCGGACCAACCTATCAATGAGCTGGCACTGCCCTTTCCAGCAGCATTGTTCTGTCCATGGATCACACCATGGCAAAGATGAGGTGCTCTCTGTGCTGCTGGGCACAGCTCAGCCCACTCTGTCGGTGTGGCAGCCCTAGCCAAGGCCATGCCACAACACTCCCCTATCAGAGGGGCTCCAGCAAACAGCAGACTTTACTGTATTACCTAACAAAACAGAGTGGTACAACAGCTTTTACCAATGAAGCAACCATGGGAGCCATTCATCTGGAAAGAATTACTAGAGACTCTAGGGACAGAAACAATATTTAGACAGTGAAGAACCTTTTAAAATAATTATATCCAGCTTCTACTGAACCATGAGCAACAATACCAGGTAATCAGCCTGTTGCAGGCAACACTCTGTCCTGCTGTTGCTCCAAGTTTTATCTTTTTATTTTTATGTGGCCATGAGGCCTTAAATTGAGGCCTCATGGTTTAAAGACCATTTTATTTGCAGCTACTGTTTAAAAAAAAAAAAAAAAAAGGTTGAGTTACAGCTCCTGTTCTGTAAAGTCATGCTTGTGATAGATAGAATATACTTTTTTTATCAGTGCATAATACCACATCCAACAGTAAAAGAAAGTTCCTCACCACAGAAAATTTTCCTGTACAGACATATTAAAAAATAAAACCAGGACATTTCCCTAATGATATCCATTATTGAAAAACATTCACTTCTTTTGGCATTGATAAAGAACAGGTTCGGCTTTCCTCTGTTTTTCTTTTCTCAGCACAATCTGCTGAGAATTGTCTGTCACTGACATTCTAGACCAGGTCTTTCAGCCAGTACTAATCACATTAATATTCTCCATTTTTCAGAGCTGCTTTTTTCATGTAATCAGAGTGGGCTACTCATGCCCTGCAAGCCTGACATACTTTCATCATAGCTGGATCTGTTCTGCTATGGTTACTTAACTCTCTTCCAGCTGCTTCTAAGATTTTCCCCTCTGCACTCTTATCCTAGCCAAATGCAAGCCAGGCTTATCGGGGTGGAGCACAGCTGCTTGCTTCAGGAATGCTTCAGAGCTACTTGAATGTGGCCAAAAAATCAGCACAGGAGACTTTCAGTGCTAAGAGGTGCAGCATTTACAATCAAGACCTGGTATTTGAAATGTTACCTGCCGTGGCTTCCTCAGGCAGGCAGTCTGCCAGCTGAAATGAGGCATTCTGTACAACCTCAGCCTGAGGTGGTGAGACCCTCTGTTAGACACTGGGATTTTACTGGCTGTCTCTTGGCTTTTATGTCTGTGGGCTGTTCCTCATCTTCACACGGTGACAGTGAGGACTGCTTCACATCTCTGCTATAAGTGAGTGACTCTCCCACCAGAAAAACTGAAACTTCAGAGAGCTTCTCCTTCTCTTTTGGAAAAATAAAAAGCTACAATGCAGCTTCCTCAATAGTCTCATTTTTGCATAGCAGGGCTCAGTACAGGCCCTGGCTTTTTTCTGTTACTACTGAAAGCTTACACACAAAAAAAATTATAATTTCAAATATTCCTCTCTCAAAAACCCATCTGCTGTTAGTTAAATGAGTAGTAAGGCAGAGAGATTACTGAATGCAGACACACCTGATGGAGGTGTCCAGGTTACTGACTAAAGTTCCAAAGTGCCCAGCCACCACTGGCAACCACACGGCTCTTTCACAGACCAGCCCAGACCTGGGGATGTTCTTTGAACCTTTACTGCTTGGCCCCTTCTTAACCTGCTTCCACCCATCTCGGTGCCAGCTGCCTGAGTCCAAGAGCTCTGCAGGGCTTTGCCTGCCAGCTAAAGCACAGCCAGCCCTGGGGGGTCACCACACCACCAGCTGCCCGCAGGTTTTCTTTCATTCAGTTCTGATAAACTGCCCAGTTCTTGTGCTCTGCCCACAGACACCGCAGACATTTGTGTCAGTGCTCTGCACCACATCCAGGGCCTGGTTTGGCCCCAAGGACAGAGCTGCAGCTGCCTTCCTTGCTGATTTTAGCTGCTGTGTCCCCAAACAGTGTGCTCCCGGGAGTTCTTCCTGCACTTGTTCTCCTCTCCTACACATACAAAGGGTGCCCAAAACTTACACAAGCGGTTACAACAAAGCAAAGAAGCGCAGAGGCAGTGAGCCAAACTTTGTTTACTCCGAAGATAAGGCAGCAAATTGTAGTTGCTTGGCACTGTAAGAAGTCCCTCCCAGTAAGTCAATACAGTAAAACTCAGATAATGCAAATAAGGGTTTTAAAGTAATGTTACCTTAAAAATAATGAAATTGCAGCTGTTACATCTCCCAAGACTTCTACACAAACTCATAAAATATTTGTTTTGGTCAAAAGATGTTTGTTTGGTTTTTTTTCTGGAGACACCAGAATTTGATCAGAGCACAAATCTTGATGGAAAATATATTTTTAGACTTCACATGACGTGGCTCAGTCACATCACATCACAATGCATGTAATGCTGCCTTAAAACAGTAAGAGAGGTGACCAGGAGAAAGAGCAGCTGCTTGCTCTGTATTTGTTGATAAAAAATAGATCCTTCTTCCCACAGACTGGGCCCAGGTCTAGTTCCAACCTTTGCAGTCAGTCTTTGCAGACTTTGTCTCCCACATCTCCAGCAGTTTGCAAGTTACATACTTGCAAATATGACTGGTCTTTACTAGAAAGTGTAATTGGGGGCTGTTATCTTCCCACTGTTAGAAACCAGCTCTGAACTGGAACACAAGGTCTGAAAAGGGAATTCCTAAGCAGTGAGAATTGAAGACATGGAACATTTCCAGATGAGGATGGCAAAACAGTTATTGCAGGTTTCTTGCCAGTATTGGCTTCATTCATAAGCACATCTTACTACCTACCAAGGTTTATGTAGCTGTCTCATATAACTGAGCAAATTATACAGTAACATATTTGCCATTACGAGGTTGTCTAAGATACTCATTAATCTGCTCAAGGTGAGGTGATAACTCACCTCTTATTTCCAGATTTTTGTTTCATTTCCTGAAAAGCTGAAGACTGGATGTAGATTCATAAATGTCCATAAATACAGAACTATAATGGCTGAGCTTTAGTAAAAAGCTTAAAACATTCTGAAATGGAGAAAAAGATTATTTCCTCACAGAAACTCAAAATAAAAATTTATGTTTT
>VYXD01001090.1:175376-223221 GCA_013397195.1 Hylia prasina | reverse complement strand
TTTTTTTTTTTTTTAAGCTGGCCGTTTATAAAAATGCTGGACAGTATCCCACAGCTTCCATGAGTGGGTTTTGGTCTGTAACCAGCATATATATTAACCACTTACAGCTCATCCCAGTTAGCTCAGTTATGCATATTGAGAGCTGTCAGTGACCTAGTCCACTCCTATCAGCACATCCCAGAGGCCCTTTTTTCCAGAGGAGAAATGGATACAATTTTGTCAGTGGCAGCTCCCTCCTGGTCTTCTCTGAAAGGGAAACCAAAAAGAGAGGGAAAAAAACCCCAAACTCTACCTTAGTGCAGTGATAAAAGCAGCCTACCTAACTGGAACATTTATGCAGGTTTACTACCTTGCTAGCAAAAGATGAGACGGGATCTCTGTAAAGGAAGACTTGGAGAGCCCAATCTAACAGTACCTTGTGTAGCTTTTTACAGATGGCTTTGCAAAGACTTGGACATCAAACAGGCAGGCCTGAATTTGGCAAGTTAATAGCTTGCCTGTGGTGAATGCTCGTGGTAACCTAGTTGTTTGAAATATGTTTAGCCTAAAGCTTGAACTAATGTTGCATTTCAGACGAGCTTATTATAAATATTGTTCTTGTACTATGCTGAGTTATTATCTCTGACAGAAACACGACAGGCTTGCAGTGGATTTGCCAATTAATTCTTGATTAATTTTAGTTGAATTCCAGTTTCACGGTTGCAAAATCCAATTCCTTTATATTTTTGTTAGTTGCAGATGGTTCTGAGTCACTCTCCAGTTTTCTTGCTTTTCTTCACTGGTGAAGTGGCTCAGCAACAGAACTCTGTCTCTGGCAGAAAGCTTGTTCCAGCACAGGAATTGTGTTCTGTATAGTGTTCCCAGAGACAGGAACTGAATCATGGAAAACAGTTCTCAGGAAGCAAGTAGAGATTTTTGCCCAGTGCTGTTTTCATCCTCTGCTTGCCTCCAAGTGTGCTGGGATTAAAAACAGGGGTTTAAAAAAGTTGAGACAAATTTTCTTCATCAGTCTTTCATGGCCATATGTTCAGGTTTGTCTGCATCATCTTATGAGTGGCTTTAGACCTTAAGTGATAGCTTGTTTCTGTCATGTGAGCAGCTAGGATTAAAGCCTTTTAAAGATAGGTAGGGAGGTGCTGGCTGTGAGAAAATAATCTGTGATGCATTGGATTATGAACAGTATAATTTTTAGCTGGCATTTTCTTTTAAGAAGTCCTTCCCAACTTAGTCACAGTACATAGCAGGGAAATTTAACTTTTCAGATCCCAGAAGGACTGGGCATATTATAATCCTAGATGTGTAATGGTACTTGAATGTTAAACCAGGATGATTCTGCTGTGCATGAAGTCCTTGTTTATCTTCTAGAAATCAGGGAGGCTGGGGGTGCTTTATGTGTCCCCACCCCCGGATTCCCCCAGCTCTTTTAGAGACTGGAATTGAGCACACTGTAGTTGAGTGTGAGGTAGCAGAGCCCTTTAGGACATGATGTGCATCACACTGAGGCTTTTAAAAATAAATGATCACATGCCAAGTTCAGTTGTAAGATGGCATGTACAAAAGAACACCTTTGGATTAAAACCCAGTGAGCCCTAGATTGATTTCAGATATATGTAGTGATAAGGATTGGGGGTTTTTTTCTCCCTAATAATGTAATAGAAGGTAGAAGTTGTTTAAGTGACGCCATTATGGAAAAAGCATATGCTGCAGTCTTTTAGCTCAGCTTGCCGAATTTAATACAATTTTGAAGAAATTTTTCTGGCCCTTCTCTAAATTTTTTTGTGGGTTGAAACTTTCAGACTGTTACTGGAAATCTTCTGTAATCCCTATTTACTTGTTAGTTGGAAAAATGAAAGCGCACCAATGGACTTGATGAAATATATTTTTAAGGATGCTGATTTAAAACAGGTGCCTATTAAAGTAATATATTTTAAATAAATAAATTCAAAAAGAAAAAATCCTTCCTCTGTGAGAAAAAAAATTATTTGCTCTGATACAACATCTGCAATATGCAGTGTCTGCAAGCGTGCATTATTTACACGTGCAAGCGTAATTATTTACTTTATTGCCTGATTTTTATCTCTGCAGTTTCAAGTGTTGTTCCTAATAAATAGCAGCAATACTTGTGTCAGTGTAGAAAAAATTGTTTAGAAGATTATACTTCCATTAGTAGAACAGTAGAGTGATAATCAACAACACAGTAAAACAAATTAGGTTCAAAGTGTTCTCAAACACACAAATGAAACACTGAAAGGAGAGTGACTGTTATAAATGGGTTGGCACTGTTAATGATTAAAGAAGTAATGTTAAAGATATCAGTTAAGATGATAATGTTATTTTGGGACAGCCATTTTGGTTTGTTACTTGGGGGGTTTTTTTCTTTATATATGGCAGGGAAAAAGAAAACCCTGCCAAGGTGTTTTTGCATAAAATACCTTTTTTCATCTCCACATTTTTCTGTTAATATTGTGCTCAGCTCTTCTAAGTTTACAAGACAAATAGATTTTTTTTTTATTACTTCTATAGAATGAAACGAGGAAGGAAAACCGAGGCCAACAGCAGTTCATCTGAAGACACAACCGAGAAGGAATCCAAGAGACACAAGGTTGTAGAGAAGAAAACCACAGTTGTGCAGGGTCCTGACTGGGCAAACCTGCTCCAAGACATTATCCTGCAGGTGTTCCAGTACTTGCCACTTCTGGATCGTGCTCATGCATCCCAGGTCTGCAGGAGCTGGAACCAAGTGTTTCATATGCCTGATCTCTGGAGGTGCTTTGAGTTTGAACTGAATCAACCAGCCACATCAAACCTGAGGACTACACACCCTGAACTAATCAAGCAAATAATAAAGAGGCATTCCAATCACCTGCAGTATGTTAGCTTCAAGGTAGTGTATTTTATAGGCTTTTTTAAAGTAACTTTTATTCTAAAAGGAATAGGGCAGCTGGCAGTGTGGTAAGTGGCCTTGTTTTCAGGCTTAATATACAAAAGAAATGGTTTCTCTAAATGGGTGTGTAGACATGGAGGTTTACCTCCCAATTAATTTGTTTGGGTATATTTTCAGGACCCAAGTTTGGAATAACAGTACTGAACATACCTTTTCAGAGTCTTATTTCTATTAGATGGGAATTTTTTTGGTTGGCAGTGTGGTTTGTTTGGGGTTTTTTTTTGGTGGTTGTTTTGGTTTTTTGTGTGTGTTTATTCTTTTTTCTGAGTTTTTTATTGGTTTTGGTTTTTTGACTTTTTTTGTAGCAGTTTAGCTGCTTAAAATTCTGGTTCATGAAGTGCACAGAGATAGTTCTGATATGACTGCATGCGTGGGTTACTGCCTCAGAATTAAGTTTAGTCAGGATGCATGTTGATCATTTCCCCATTTCACATGCTGTAGGTACTTGGCTCTAATATTCATGGTTTGAAAACATCTAATGGACAGAGAGTGACTTCAGTACTACTAGTCATCAACTAGCAGTTTTAATACTAAATTGTATGGGATTGTCTGTATTCAGCACAACTGCATTTCAGGGGACTGAAAAAGTACATGGGATTTGCACAGAATAGTGCCTGTACTGATTGTGCCTGGCTGAGAAATACCATTTGATGAGAATTGGTTCTGTTCACACTGAGGAATTATTTTCAGCAGATGAAAACCTTTAATGTGGGCTTACTTACCAGCGTGTTTTGGAAGGGTGCTGTGAATCTCCTGGCTGCATATGCATCAGCTATGTGAGAAATTTGGAAAGAAAATGTGTTCAGCAGCAAGTTCAGCATACTTGTTTCTGAGATCAGGCAGTTCTAATGCTGGAATCATTAGCATGTGAGTAGCTGAGTCACCTCTGCTTGATCACATGTATTGCTACTGCCTGCTTACAATACCAGATACAAACTGTTACCACAAGGTTTGCAGGGCTTTTATCAGCATCCAAATAAAGAAAACCTAGGGCTGTAATGGAGTGGCCTCCCAATGTCTTATCTCCTGTCAATGTTGCTTTACACCCAAAGAATTTCTGGTGCCTTTTGCTTGTAGGGTGATCCATCATTTCTTTCATGTGTCATTTCCGTTGTTCTCAGTGCTGCAGAGTACACAAGGAAGTGTGTAGCACTCCCCATTTCTCTGTAGAGGCTGAAAACAAGAAGGTTATTTTCTGTAGGCAAAGAAAGATGAAATTGTTGAAAGTCAAGGTTTTTCAGCTTGTGTTTGAGGAGAAAACGTTCATTGGACTTAATTGGTAGCATGGCTTATGGTGGAGTTAAATCTCATCCTGTGATCAAGCTTTAATAGTGTTCTGTAGGTTTGCAAAGCTGTCATGGCTGCTGTAAAAGCTTTCTGTTATTCAGAAAGCACCTCTGAGTGTCAGGGGAAGTCCAGTGGAGACACACTAGGTGATTATTTGGTTGGGTAGCAAGCTGACTAGTGAAGGTTTTGAGGTTTGTGTTGGTTTGCTTGGTTTGGTTTGTTTTTTTAGATTATCCATTGCATCTGTTGTGGTTTTAACAGTGTAGGGCCAGTCATCCAGGTTCATATGATAATGCACTTAAGTCTCCAGCAGCTCAATTTTACAAACTGAGCCACTGCAAAAACAAGTAGCTTCTGCACATAGTAAAGGATTTATAGAATTCTTGCATTTTGGTAAGCAGGAATGTAAAGAGGAATTGGAATAGGCTCTGGACCCTCCACTTGACTGTTACTTGATGTGGAATTGAGTGTCTTGGAACAAACTGTTTAGCTGACCCCTCACCATGCTGTATGTTACCAAAGTGTTTAGAAGAGTAGTAAATTTATAGCATATAGTCTTGGATTTTTGGTTCGTACTTTTTGGGGGAATAAAGAATAACATTGATGGATTCACAATGAGGATTTTTTTCGACATCACATTTCAGAAGGTAAAGTGAAAAAAAAAGTTAAAGTGTATTTGCAGTGCTTTCTGAACACAAAATTCATTTTGTTTTAAGGTGGACAGTAGCAAGGAATCTGCAGAAGCAGCTTGTGATATTTTATCACAGCTTGTGAATTGCTCTCTGAAAACACTTGGGCTAATTTCAACTGCCCGGCCAAGCTTCATGGATTTACCAAAGGTATTTTATTATGTATATTTTCTATTGCAAAGTATTGCAGTGTTTCATACAGTACTTCTGTAACTTTATGAAAAGTTCTATTGTAGAAATATGAATCTTTGATAAAAGTTTATTAGTGGTCTGGTCTCTAATAAAGGGAGGAGCTGATATATACGTGATGGATCTATCAAGTTCCATTCAGTCTCTGAATCATGTAAGAATGTAGGCCTGACCTTGTTCTTTCAAGTCCTCCTGTCTGTTGACCTCAAAGTGCTGAGCAGCATGGTGCAATTTAAGAGGCTAGACAGTTCAGGTCTGTGCAATTGTGTTGTGGGGTTTGTTTAGGAGACAATTACAGTCAAATGAGTGGTAGAGTTTTATCCATGTGGACTTGCCATAGGGCTTACACAATCTCTTCAGAGAGAACTAGGGTCATGATTTGCAGGGCTTCATGTCACGCAGTCAAGCATCGGCATCCTTGGTGAAGTGCATTGTATTTCTGAAATTTTCAGTCAAGATTTTTACCTTGCATGTTTTCCAAAAATCAGATCTTGTTAGAATGCATTTAACAGGAAGACAACAAATCTCTTACATGTGCTTCTAGAGGAGCATTCCTGCTAGTGAGGTGGACGTGTACCATTGCTGAGGAGCAGGGGAGTGGTTGTGAAGGACCGGATACAGACTATTAGCAGGATCTCAGTGATGTCATGGCTGGTGATGGCAGTAAGGACAAGGAAGAACTAGAGACAGCCTTGGGAAAGGAAGTAGGCTGTAGGTAAGGTTAGCTACAGGAGGGTTATCAGTTATTGCAGTGGTCACTGCCACATCATGTAGCTGTCTTGAATACAGATTTTTAATTCATAGTTTTCAAAGAGGCTTTTCAGATATTTAACTAGTTTTGCTCCGATTTTTTTTATTTTCTGATGTTCTTCGAGGAGTGATGATAACAAAACCTGAATGTAGTGAAAACAATCCACAGTATGTTAAAAATACTTTGTGCTTTCAGTTCTTTCTTACTGTTTTTGTTATTAATCTGACTATGAATCTGCTTTAGCTCTCTTAGTTTTCACTGGAGGGATGTATTAGGGTCATGTCCAGCTTGCTGAGTAATTACTTGTAATTGTTCATGCTATGTTCTTATTCAGCTTCAAGGCTTATAAAGCACAGGCTTCCTTTTTTTGTTCTCAATAAGGTCACATTTGGCCTTTAAAAAAATAGATTGAAAAGAAGTCCAAATTAGCTCTAAGAATAATTTGCCTTACGGTGTTTACAACTTCAATAGTTTCATCACTGACATAAGGGACAGCTAGTGAAACTAAAGAATTGAATTTGGCCATGACTGAATTCTTGTGGGAAGCTGTTAGTGACAGGTCCATTAGATGAGAAGCAGCCATGGATGAATTAATCTGGAAAATGGTTAATACTTTGCTGTGGTTTTGGAATTTTTTGGGGGTGGTGGGGATTTTGATTTTTAGCAGACTGTATAGGAAGTCTGAACTACTTGGCATTATCCTCATCAGCGCTCTTCTGTTGTCAAGTGACCTGACTTGTGGTAAATATCTGTAACTCATTTTTAGAGTTGTGTTGCCTGTCTTTTCACTAAGTCTATTCTAGATGGGTAGAATCTTTTAAAGAATCATACTACAGATGTATCAATACTGAAAAGAACAGCTTTTGCATGTTGGAATATTGCTTGTTTCCCATTAGCACTTCAAACTGGAAGGTTCAAGTTACCTTATTTATAAGTGTGGTTAACTTTCTTTGCCTTCCTGTTTAGCAGCCTTTTTTGAAACACAGAGAATAAAAACACAGTACTAGCACTCTCATTATACAGAGCTGAAATAATATTAAAGCATCTTTTCTTCTGTACATAACGTATATAAGCCGTGTACTGTCAGGATAGTTGGAATGGTTCCTAAAGCCAAAGTGGATAAAGATTCTAGGTTGAGCTTCCTGTTGCCATTTGCATGAACTCAGTTTGAAAGTTTGTGTATAGTTGAAAGCAGTAAGTACTGTTCTAAATCTAGTTGTGTGGCACTTTTATCAAAAATCACAAATACATCACCTAAGAATGAACAAATATTGTTGCCAGGCCTTCTCTCATATAACTGTATTCAGGATATGTGCCTGAGGCTCAGAATGAAACAGGCTTGAATCCAAGTAGTAGGTCAATTTTTTTGAGATACTTAACGTAGTGCATGGAGAAAATACTTTTTTGACGTCTTCTGGTCAGTCTTGTAAGAAATCATGAAGATGAACTAATCACTTCATACCACCAGTGATTTCTGTAATCACTGCTGTATCTGCTCCTTAGTATGTGTTTCTCAAGTTCAGGTTTCCAGGGCTCTGTCTTTAATGCTAAGTTTCAGTGGCTATGCAAAAATGCTGAGCACTTATCCTACCTTATCTATGCTGCTTATTCAGTAATTAATTGATTTCTTGCTCCTTGGCTCTGTTTGGACCAGTCCAGTTAGCTTTCCAAGAAATCCATCCAAACCCTAAGTACTCTTGTGTGGGTGGTAGGCAGGCAGCACAGTAATTTAGCTTTGGATACAAACACTCCTGACAATGTTTGCATCTCACCAGTGCAGCACAGAATTGCCATTTGGGAATTCCTCTTCTGGAAGATGTTTCTTTTAGAGTGTGACTTCCCTCATCTGTTCAAAGGACATAAAAAAATCCTCCAAAATAGGGCTTCTAGGCTTTCCCTTTGCTTGTGGTCTTTCTGTAGATTTAAATTTGTGCAGTGGATTGCCCACAGTCAGGTTCGTAATTAACATCTAATGTTATGCATTCTGATTTGCCCAATTTGTAAATGGATAGCAAAAAGTTACTACACTTCCTCTACTAAAAAAGTCAGTTTTAGCATTGTTTTTAGTTATGCAATATTGAATGCTTTTTCAGCAAGTAAGAAGTAAAAACTAGAACTGCTGTGTACAGTGTAAAACCATTGAGATTTTTACTTCAGATACTACTCTTTCATTTAAACTTTTTTTTTTTTCAGTCTCACTTTATTTCTGCACTGACAGTGGTGTTTGTGAACTCCAAATCCCTCTCTTCACTTAAGATTGATGACACACCAGTAGATGATCCATCTCTCAAGGTTCTGGTGGCCAACAACAGCGACACGCTCAAACTGTTGAAAATGAGCAGCTGTCCTCATGTTTCTCCAGCTGGTAAGCTACTGTGGCTTTGGGGTTAGCCTGTTTGGGATTTTTTGGTTGGTTGGCTGGGATTTTTTAAATTCTGTTGGAATTTAACCTCTGACAAAATAGGGGTGTGGTGAGAGGGAAGATGAGTATGGTATTACCAGTAACTCTCCCAGAATAAAGCACTTTCAGCTGGTGGTCAGTCCATCTATCCTACCACTTCACAGGGACCATTGGGCTAATAATAAAATAGTGCATGTCTGCTGTGGGCAAATAGTTAACCTCGTGGAACTTAATGAGAGTATATCAAATTGATTGTGCACAAAGTATTCCAATACAATTAAGCTTTTTTGGAATACAAGTTTCTTTTCCATGCTTTGATATGTATGGGTTTTGACTGTTGCCATGCCATGCATTAGGAAGATGCTGGTTTAGTCATTCTGAAAATCATTGCTGGAGAATAATTATACAGACAGCATCAAAAAGGGGAGATGAGACTGAGCTGTGCAAAACTTCTACTGTCACCAAATGTACTTCTCTAACACTCTTAAGTGTGTCTATAACAAGAATGAAGCCAGCTCATATCAGAATGAACTTGTTGAAGTTCACAGAATTAACATTTGTGGTAGACTTCTGCAACACACAGCAGGTTTAAGATTTATTCACAGCCCATCAGCTTAACACTTACAGTTTTCCTCCGAGAAAGGGAAGAGGAATTGTAAATGAAATGCTGGCAACTAAGTATGAGTCCTCTTCTGAGGATGAGTAGAAACTATAGAAACCATAACTTTTTCCATGCAAATACATTGCAGCTGTAAATGCTAGATGTATTATCTGTCAGATTCACCAGCAGGATTCTAAAAGGGAAAAGGGGAGAGCAGTGCTGTTGCAGAGGGCGTTATTGCAGTGATAACAAACAAAACAAACTTAATAGCTTTTGGAAGTGTAGCTTTCAGACAAAACCTTGTGCTTGGTTTTGTATAAAGAAGTCCTGAAAATGCAGGACTGATGTTTTGCAACAGCCTGATCCAGCAAAGGGTTCAAGGATTTAACTGCAATATTGCCTCCTCCAAAGCTTTCTAATCATAGATGGTAGTTGTTTAAATTGGCTTGAGGGACTGGCATTTCCAGCTTAAAATTGTTTTTTGAGAATTCTTGTGTCTGAGAAGTGCAAGAGTCTGTCTAGAGGAAAAGGCTTCAGCAGTAATTTGTCACTAGGGAGAGAGAGTCTTTTCCGTGGACTTGGATTGAACAGTAACCTGTCAGCTCTAGCAGACTTTGCTGGTTTGTGGATAATCCTTGCTAGAAGGCTTCACTGGAACATCATACACTTGATAATTTGGGAGGAGACATGGGTGTGTTCTGATTGATGTATCTTGCATGGTTTTAAATTGAAGGAACAATGGGCAAGAAATGGTCATGCCTGTTTAAGGAGCACAGCTGCTATTGTCCTTCATGAAGTGGAGATGAATACATTTGGGTAACGTGCATTAGTAACAAAACCAGGGAGTGCTAAGCAAACAGCAGGGGAGTTTAATTGCTTAATTCAGGGATGGGTGTGCCTTGAGATGGAGAACCAAGTGGATGCACTGGGTTTGCATGGCACTGTTTTGTGGGGCAGTGAGGAGGCTACAAAAGTGGCTTCTCTGAAAACTGCCAGAAGCTTCCTCATGTCCAGGAGAGCCAAGCCCATCAGTGACAGTGGGAGCACCTCTGGGATAACCTGTTTAAGAAGGGGGAAAAGGTACTGCAGGAGAGCAATTGCAGCTGGAGATAGGAGTGAGAATAGATGAGAGAAACAACTCTGCAGACACCAAGGTCAGTGAAGAAGGAGGGGCAGGAGCTGATCCAGGTGCCAGAACTGAGATTCCCCTGCAGACCATGACAAGGCAACTTTGCAGAGATCCATCTGCAGCCCATGGAGGACCTCATGTTGGAACAGCTGGATGCCTGAAGGAGGCTGTGAGCCTGTGGGAAGCCCATGCTGGAAGAGTCTCTTAGAAGGAAGAATTGAGAGAGGAGCCTGTGCTGGAGCAGGTTTGATGGCAGGAACTGACCATGTGGAGAACAGGAGTCTGTTCTTGAAGGACTGCACTCCATGGAAGAGACGCACGCTGGAGCAGTTTGTGAAGAACTGCAGTCTGAGAAGGACTCCGCCGGAGAAGTTCATGGGACTGCTCCCATGTGAGGGACTCCATGCTAGCGCTGGGAAAGAGTGTGAGGGGTCTACTCCTGAGGAGGAAGGAGTGGCAGAGACAATGTCTGGCAAACTGACTACAGCCCCCATTCCCTGTCCCCCTGTGCTGCTGGGAGGGAATGAGGTAAAGAAAATCATGAGGAGGTTAAGCCTGGGAAGAACAAAGGAGCGAGAGGAAGGTGTGTTAAGATTCAGTTTTATTTCTCATTACCCTACTCTGATTCAGTTGATAATAAATTGATTTCCCCAAGTTGAGTCTGTTTTACCTATGATGGTAATTGGTGAGTGATCTCTCCCTGTCACCCTTATCTTCATTCTTGAGTTTTAATTGTATTCTCTTTCCCGTGCCCAGCTGGGGAAAGGAGTGATTGCACAGCTTTGGAGGGCACCTGGTGTCCAGGGAGGGACAACCCACCAAGTGAACAAAAGAAAGAAGCTGGTACATGGATAGTTGGCTTCAAGAGCAGGCAGGCTGCAAAAATGAGTCTCTTGAAAGAAAATGTGACCTGGATTTTTTTTTTTTTTATTTGTAATGGGAATATTATAATTAGCAGGCTGCATTAATTGTAGAAAAACTTTATTAAACCAAAAAGACTGTGAGTTGCAAAACTAATTACTTATAGATGCAGTTAAAATGTCTTCAGATTGGAGGAGGGGAGAGTGTTCATTACTGTGTCAGTTCTGAAGAAATTTTTCAGTGAAGGACAGGAAAGAATAATGAAAGTAGAGCAAGAGACTCCTGTACTGCAGGGATAAAGGAAAAATACTGGCATTAAACAGGGAATTGCTCGAAGTTACCGTACAAAGATAAATAGGCACGTTTGAGTTTGGGCTGGAGAAACAAAGGCAGTGATGTATCTTTGTGAGCTTATCTGAAGTTTCTTGTTTGTTGTTTCCTCTCTGAAATACTAACTGTTGGGACAGAGGGAATGGAAGGTGTTCCTGTAAAGCTGGTGTTTCTGCTCTGGCACGGGGATAGGAGGGCTGCTTCTCTTGAAGTGGGAGTTGGGAAGCATAGTGTGTGTCAGGTGTGCCTGCATCAGGGACATCATGGGTCAGGGATTTTTGTGATGCAGCTCTGTGCAGTAAGATCACAGAGCAGAGCCATTTACCTCTCAGTGACACAAAGGTGTAGGCAGTGCCTGTGGATGTTCTGTCAAGTATGTGGGCTCCAGGCAGGCCCTTTAGTTGCTGTCTACACTGTATTCATTGTTAGCTCTGTATGTAGGATGCATAATTGCATTGACAGACTCTGCATATCCAGTTCTAGATCCATAAAAATCACAGTAAGTTGAACCCAGCTCTTCCCTTTTTGCTTTGCACTGGTCCATAATGTACCCCTAAAGTTAACAAAGATTATTTGTGGAAGAATGGCAGCCAGGACAGCAAGCTTTGTCAAGATGAGAAAACATATGTGGATCTTGAAACTACCTAAAATTCTTCATATCTCAACAGACTAGGTATTCTGAAGCAGTATGTCTGAGTTTCCTTAGAGAGTGATCATAGTAACCCTTCTCATTCATGCAGAATGTTTCTTCACTCAGTATAGGCTAAAGTTTAATAGCTGCACCTTAAAATAACTGCTGTTTTCTGAATTTTTTCCTGTTGCTTCAGAGCTATAGTGTATTGAGTTCAGGTTTTTCAGTTCCATGTTGAATGCTATGTTCTCATCCCCTCTATTAATGGAAAGGCTGTATCCCACATTTCATGCAGTTTTCTGGGTCACATGAAATGCAGAGGACTGTATGCTGTTCTTAATGCTTTTTATTTTTTTCAGTACTGTTACCAGTATAATACCATTGCTTGTATCTACAAATAGTATGAGTGGAAACCTTAAACTGACCTGGATTCTCTTTTTAATGTTTTTGTCCTCTGTGAGCAGCAGATTATATTGAATCATTAAAGAGAGTCTTACAATTTCTCTTCTAGAAATTACTGCTCCAAATCTCTAGTGTTTTGCCTCTTTTTTGCTGTAGCTTTTCCAAATTTAACCATTTATACTTTCCTAGAAAAAACAAATACTGACAGCAGCAGCCTCTGTATTGAATTAAAATCTAACATTCATTTTACTTTTGCTTTACGTTTGCTTTTCTTCAGATGACAAATTTCATTCACAGTTGCTTTGTCAGACACCGAGCAGTCAGCAGTTCTTCCAGAGCTGGCTAAGGAAATACTTTTATCATGAGTAAGGACCTTTTACAAAAATGAGGTTGAGTATATGTGGTCTTACAACAGGGAAGAACAGTCAGAATGTGCTATTTATATATTTGTCACTTCTGTTAATGTATTTGTTCACCTCTTTAGGATTCCCAGCAAAATAGAGATGTAGTCACATTTTGTGTCTTTCTTACATGTAGGTACAAAGAAGATCCTGCTTGTGAAAAAGATTAATGTTCAGGTTGTCCAGTATGATTTGGTTTTAAGGTTTTGTTTGCAGGTTTGGAACAGATGCCCATAGCACCCTCCTGACACACATAAACCATTTCCCTCCAGTTTCTTGTTCAGTCATCAGTGCCTTTATCTGTGTAACCTCTTGCGTAATGTTCTCTTCTCACAGGTATCCTTTGTGTGGCTGACCAGTGCCATGGCTTGCGTGAGCTGGCGCTGAACTACCACCTGCTGAGTGATGAGCTGCTGCTCGCTTTGTCTTCTGAGAAACACGTCAGGTTAGAACATTTGCGCATTGATGTTGTCAGCGAAAACCCCGGACAGACTCAGTTCCACACCATTCAGAAGAGCAGCTGGGACGCTTTCATCAAGCATTCTCCTAAAGTGAATTTAGTCATGTACTTTTTCTTGTATGAGGAGGAGTTTGACCCGTTCTTTCGTTACGAGATCCCCGTCACTCACCTTTACTTCGGAAGGTCGGTCAGCAAGGACGTGCTGGGCCGCGTTGGGATGACGTGCCCGCGGCTGGTGGAACTGGTGGTGTGTGCCAATGGATTACGGCCGCTGGACGAGGAGCTGATCTGCATCGCGGAGCGGTGCAAGTACCTGTCGGCCGTGGGCCTCGGAGAGTGTGAAGTCTCTTGCAGTGCCTTTGTCGAGTTTGTGAAGATGTGTGGCGGTCGCCTCTCTCAGCTCTCGATTATGGAGGAAGTTTTGATTCCTGATCAGAAATACAGCTTAGAGCAGATTCACTGGGAGGTTTCAAAGCATCTTGGTAGAGTCTGGTTCCCAGACATGATGCCCACTTGGTAAAGTCCTTAGAAGACTCCAGGGCAAATGGAGTAGCACCTTAAACCCAAGCTTACCATATTGCAATTTCCTGTATAAGCTTATTTAATAATATAGATTTTACTGCAAGTTAATGGTTTGATTAGAAAATTAATTTTTCTTTCAAAAATTGTTTCGGAACTTAAGAACCAAAAGTAGAGTTCACAGCTCCAAAACCTGTTTTCATCCAAACAAAATTCAGATTTCTGTTTTAAAAGTGACCTCAAACATTTTTGGAAATAAAAATTATTTAAAATATTGAAATGTACTTGCAAAATACCAGTTTTAATATGCTGTTTTTCTTTGATTTAGATTAGTAATATTGGACACAATCACATTTGATCTTAAAAAGCCAAACAAAACCCCATCAAAATTGCATGCTTTTGTTGCAGACTGTAGCATTTCTGAATCCAGTCACCTCCATGACAAGATGATGATTATAAGAAGTGTTTAGTAGCCTGTGAAACACACACATTCTGTTAAGTCATCAAGGCAAGAGCAATACACAGTAATAAGTTTAGACAATTGAAGTAGTAAATTTACCACCTTGTTCAACAGATTATTAGGTCCATCTAAAATGTATTTGGAACATTAACCAGTAGTGTGAGTTACCAAAAGCTGTGTGGGGTTTTTTCCACCCTCTATGCATTTTAATGTAGTTTGCTTATGGGGTCTCAGATCTGCGTCTAAACCTGTTTTAAGGTATTTTATGTCTAGCTCAGGAAGGGAAAGCATTCCTGGGAAAAATGTAGATACATTGTATTTAAAACCACACTGGAGTTAATGAGCTTTTCTTGCACATTAACTGGTTTGGCAGCATAGGGTGAGATGGAATAATGTATGATTTGGGAAATAAACCCAGCAATGTTATTCCGATGACGTGGGTGAGAGCAGTGTGAGGCAAGAAAGGTAAAATTTGAATGTTGACCAAGAACCTTTTCACAAAACCTTAGACCTTTCAGCTGCTTTCAGTTTGACAGAAGTGACATTGGAACTGTTGCTTAAGCTGTATAAGCTAACTGTATACTGTAAATCTGTTTCAGAAATGTCTATGTATAAAGTGGATGTTTGATAGATAATAATTTTTGTATACCTTTAATTCAGCTAGTTCTGTCATTTCATAATATTTAACAACCCAAACGGAGTAGACCTGGTATAGTAGAGCAATAGGCAAAAATTTGTTTTGAACATTTGATAAATCAGTTTTATTAAAGAAACTTTTTAGTTTGTAAGTGCTGTAGGCAAGACACTGCCTGTGATCTGAATGTGGCTTGTGACTTCATTTCTTACTGCCAACAGTTATTTTCTCTTTGAGGTTACTGATGGTGACTGAAGTGTTGCCCAGACAGCTGCATGTTTGAGAGATGTGGTCAGCCCTCAGCAAGGCAGAGCTGCCTCTGCAGGCTGGGTTGAGCTTAGCTGGTGGCTGCTTCTCACTTGAGCTGTACAGCCCCTTCTGGTAGTAAGTAGATTTCCTTCATCTCTGATTTCAGTCATGTTTATTCAAATGTATAATTTAGTGTAATACACTTATGAGTGTATTTAAGTTCATAACTATATTTTGAGCGAACAATGCTCAGCGGACTGGACATCTTTATAGGGGAGTTGTATGTTTCTGTAGAGCTCTGATTTAAAAATTGCATTTTATGAAATACGCGGGTTTTGTATTAGAATTTGTTAAATTAATGTAATACTATAATTTGCTTTTATTTGTACAAAAGGTGTCAATATATTTAGTCCGTAAAAGTAAAAAAGCTCTGTGTCTTTTATAACCTGACTCTCAGAACTGCCCGTATGAGAAAGGTGGAATAACACTTGTAGTCTGGGGAACAGGCGTTCGTTTTCCTTAAATTAGTGTGAAATAATACCATTTGGAACGGAGGCAAAACCTCTTTGGACCTTGACTGCAGCTGTCTTGATGCTGGCAAGGTAAGTCACCAACGTGCTGGTAGGGAGAGTAAGTGAAAAGCAAGGCACAACCTCAGTACCAGATCCCACTCCTGGAATTTACACCTGTGAAAACCCAGTGTTGTGCAGCTCACGGGGAGGAACGTATTAGGAGCTGAAGCTGGCAGGGTTGGTTGTAGCAGAACTGCTTTCCCAGCAAGGCAACTGGCTGGCCCTTAGAAGGCTGTGTTGTTGCACTGACTTCAAAAAGTACTTCCTAAATGCAACACTACATTATACCAGTTATTAAGATGTTCAGCACGAGAAAACTGCTTAAAAGCAGTTATCTCTCTCTTCCAGTGGAGGTCAGCAGTTTTCATACATTGAATCAATTACTGCATCCTTCGTTCAAATAATGCAGCTATAACATAAACTTGCCCGGCGAGCCTACAGTGCTTTTTGAGCAAATTTTGTACGTCTTATTTTGTTGAAACAAATGAACAGTAAATAAATAAAAATCATGGCACAAATAGTCAAGAGTACCACAGACTCGCAAAGTTCATTAGAAACATGAACATGAGTGTCACAGAGGTATCATTTTTCCCTGAGTTCACCTTTATTTCTTATTTTCAGAGTAACAAAACTTAGTGTTGGCTCAGTTGTCCAGTTTTGGGTAGGAGTTAATGGGTGCAGTGACAAATCTTACCTCTGAATCCAGGTGGTTTCAAGTTACAATACTGAAGGCAGCAGCTGTCCTACTAGAGAACATCTGTGGGTGGGTTTGTGAGGGGGAAGGCAGAGAGCATCAGTACGGGTGATTTTCACTGCACAGCCCTTTGGGAAACAGGAGCAGCATGTTCCATTTGACCTTGATGGATGATGAGCCAGGATCTGCTTTGCTGGCGAACCCTCCTAGAATGACATGTGGCTTGCAGCCCATGGGTGTGGCAATGCAGCAGTTTTGCACAAGACCACTGTGCAGACTTGGAAATTATTGTAGTACAGAATGATTGTGTATTTTTGCCCTCAAGTGCGAGGTGTGTAAGAGCAGGGAGCAGAACCAAGCAGTCTAACGTGATGAAAAAGTCCTGTCTTTGAAGTGTGAGTAAAGACTGAGGGACAGTGACACAGTGCTAGGCTTATCCTTGAGCCTGGCAGTTTGGACTGGTTCCTACTGTTGGGGAAAGTGCTAATACCACCTGGCTGTGAGTGAAATGAGGTGAGATCCTACCTATTTCTGCTCTCTGTGTGACTTCCCAGGAGGAGGCCATCCTTAAATGTTTGAGGTGAATAGGTGGTTTCCAGTCACAATCATCAGGTACACAGAAGCTGTTGGTGACATCTAACACTTCCTTTTTAAGTTATAAAAGTGTCATTTTTATGCATCTATTCTGGGCTTGTCCAAACTTTGCAGAATAAGCCTACGTCTCACCTCTGGTTTTTTTGGCTCTGACTCCGTAGGCCTAACTCAAGGATTGTGGATTCTGCCTACAAGAGAGCACTGCACTCAACTTCCAGCTCATTCCAGTGCAGTGATTCCAGTTTAACTGCACCTCTTTCAGAACTGCAGTTTGTACTGGTGGAGCTTATTTCCACCCAGCTGTGCATTCAGTCTGGACAATTAACACACACACACCCCCCCTCTCCCCCCCAGTTGAGAGAAGCAAAGAAAGTGAGAGCTCTCTCTCCAACCCCTATGCCCAGAAGGAATAAATACTGGTCTCAGAAGGAACTCAGGTATGTTATATAAAGAGCAGGTCCTACATTGACAATTGGTACCTTTAAACTGAGGGTAGTCAAAAGTCTGAAACAGACACACGTGGCTGCATGTAGGAATCCCCACATCACTGGCAGTGTGATCTATGAGCTTGGGTCTGTGATCCTATTTCCCCTTCAGAGCTTTGAACACTGGTTTGTGATGTTGAGGCTTTTTCCTGGGAAAACAAATGTGGGTTTAACAATATTGAGTTTCAAAGTCATAAAAACATGAATCAGTGAGAATGTAACTTCCATAGACATGCTTGCTGCAGCCCCTTAGACTTCCCTAGAACTTCCTGGATTACCTTCCTGGTGCTGCTATGTGGTGCTTGGTTGCTGGCTGGGGTGAAACCATGACTGTATCTTAATCCACAGCTCAGCTCAGTCACAAGGGCCCGTGATTTTTGCCTTAGACTGAAAGACGTGAATCTTTTTAGCCAAAGATGAAGTTTCACCTAACGGTGGAAGGAGCAGCTTGAAGAGAGGTATGCTCATCTCCTCATTCCTCTCCCATTACCTCTCATGCTCATCCCATTACATAATAATGCAACTCAATTAATAAATTTTACTTTCTGAATCCAAGGGTAATTTTCTGCCATTCTTACTGAGTCCAAGCACTGTGTACTCTCCTCTCTGGCTGCAGCAGGCTCTTACTTCGGCTCAAGCCGAATGAAACTGCAGAGTTGGGTTCTCGTGTTCCTGCTTGGCCACAAGACAGCAATAATCTCTGCAGGAGCACTATCCATTCCACAGCTAGTTTTAAAAAGAACATTAAAGTGAGCAGTGAACACTTGGCGATGATTACATTGCTGCAGCTATGGTTTTTCTGTATGCAGGCACCTCAGTAGTTTCCAGAAAGCCAGTGTTCCTCTGGCTTTGGTCCCTTGGGTTTAAAGGGAACTAACTAGTTGCCAAGGTGCCCTAGGCTGAGCCTGGAAAAGGACTCAAGGACAGCACAGCTGGCACAGCACCACTACTGCAAACATCACTGCTATCAAGAGGCTGCAGTCCCATTTTAGAGGCAGCTCTCTGACAAGCATAGATTTTTAACTCCAATGTTGATGCCCCACAAACTGTCATTACTTCTTTCATAATAAGATTTCTATGTTTTTTTAAAAAGTTTGAAAGGAATATACACAAGTTCTATGAAAGTGACCCAGCTGAAGCCTCAAGTAGACTTTAAGACAGTAGCTGGTAGAACATTGCAGTTATGCATCAGTCAACCTTGAAACAGTCAGTTTGGCTTTTATCTGTGCCACAGAACACACGTGAAACTGATGAAGAGCCATCTGTATGTATTGTGTTCAACAGTGCAGTTGAAGGAAGCAAAGTGGTGAAAAAGCATCACCCATGCCATCCTCCAGTACATTAAGTGCCCCAGAGTACCAGAGAATAGTTCATAGGTCCCAGCTGTACAAACCAAAGAACAGGAACATCAGTGTAAGGCACGCGTTGAAGGAGCTGGACACATCAAGACACTCATGGTGAGCGAGTTAGTCCTCGTAGCTTGTGTCCCACCTCCCTTGGTGGCCAGGTGCCATCTGCTGCCACGAGACATGCATGTGGAGAGCACCTGAGCCCAGAGCAGGCAGCTGCCTCCCCACTTCCCCTCTGGCACTGCAGAGCTCTCCCGGAGGAGCCACTGCAGTCTCCCTTCAGGCAGCAGGGGGCCGTGGTTACACAGAAGCCAGCCAGGTCAGAGATGCTGAAGCTTTCACGAATGTGTTACACAGGTAGTACAGCAACAAATGCAGAGTCTTTCACCTGGTACAGAAAAGCCTTCCCAACACAATTGTTTACAGTCAACAGTGAAACGTACAACCCTTTATCACAGTAGCACTCCAAAATCCTTAAGAATATTCTGCCGTAAAGGCAGGTTTGTTCAGTAGGCACTCATACACCAAAGGATGCTTTACTTCCAACAGGTAAAGGGACCTCTTCATAAATTATTTTGAGATAAGGGGACTTCATAGGTAAAAACCAGTATTCCAAGTTGTAGAAGAGGTAAAACTGATGATTCAAGATAACATGATCAATTATTTTGAAAAGATCCACAAAGAACTCTCTGACACTCTGATGAGGTTTAAATGGATTGTAAAAGTCTCTTATAGCTGCTGCCAGTGTCTTGTTTCCTTGTGGTCCAAAAATAGATGTTTCATTGCCCAAATAAATAGGTTCTCCACTGAATAAAATTATGCTTGTATAGTTTGTTTGTATCTTCTTGAATACAGCTCCTAAGTCAGCAAGCTTCTGGTAGGTTCTCAGTATAAACTTGGAGCACTCATAAGAGTCAAACCACACTGTTGACTTTTTGTCAGGACTTGCTTGAACTGTCCAGGTCTCGTAGTAAATGCCAGTCTCATTGTCGTATTTTACCCATTGTGCCATTTCATTAAACATGGTTCCTGTAAGATATGAAAATAAGTATTGCAGAGATGAGGTAACAAATGCAGGATTCAAAATATTTTCCATCTATTTCAAGGTTTACCTGCTTCCCCTGCAAAAGTTTACCTACACTACACCTCACCATACACAGACACAAGGCTTAGGTTGGAGGGGCAAGAGATAACCCACTGAATAAACTACATTACGTGCAGGCTATCTAAACTGTGGTTCCTTTTTCTGATCCTTTTCCTGCTACTATGCCAGAACATTCAAACATCACAGAACAGCGACACTTCTCATTTTGCTTTATCCATGCAGACAAACAGGGCAGAGGTAGTACAGGCTACAAGAGATGCTGGCAAAATGCTCACCAGACCAAGACATTTCTGTACTTCAAGTTTTAACTAAATTCAAAAATTCAGAGCAGAAATTTTCATGTCTCTTCACAAAAGAGATGCAGACTGAGACACCCTGCTGATTTAGCAGCTCCGCACCTGGCAAAGCTGAATTGGGCCAGATTATGAGTGGGATGTAAGACCACTAAGATGGGATGTTTTTTGCCAGCTCTCTGAAGGGAGCAAGTTCAGCTCACGATGCTGTTCATCTGTGCTTGCATCCACTCACCTGCTTTGAGTAAAAATCTGAAAGTTATTGTGAAATTCAGACAACTGAAAACTCTCAGAGATGCTATGTCCTTAAAAGTTTCATGGATATGGAAAGAGAGAGAGGCAAGGAGGACTGTAACAACGCCTCCATGAGGCACCAGTGTAGCCTCACCTTTCTTGGGCATCAAATAATCCACAGAGAGAGGAAGCCTGACAAATTGCCCCAGCTGTATGAAAAATCTTAAGTTGGTATTCATACAAAAGAATCAAACCATATTGGGCATCCAATACTTAAGTCACAAACTACAAACTCAAAGGAAAGCAGCTATACTTCCTTGTTTAAAGAACTGCCTAGAATTTCTTAGCAGCACTGGATAGATTATGCAGGGACTGAAGCCAGGAAAGCTGCTAAGTGTGGAAGTGAGTACACAAAAACCACCATGTCACATGAGCTGTAAGCTGACTCTCCACTGTGTCTTGCACACTACACCAGCTTCAGAAACTAAGTGATTTTGGTCACACAGAACTTAACTCTCCAAGTCCTCAATGAACTTTTTTTGTAAGTCACTCTATTGCTAGAGCAATCAATCAGATTTATCTGAGTGACCTTTTTATTTTAGGACTGCAGTGATCAGTATGTACCAGGAAATACTTCTGGTGATCCCCTATGTATTTTGAAGTGTAAGGTCTAGGTTTGTTCTACAACATATGACAGAGACCTACAACTGGAGACATTTTCACAGTTTTTAGGACAGAGTGAGACAGAATAGAGATGGATATTTTTATATCTTTTGAGACTTTCTAAATATGCCTTATTGTTTGCTCAATAATGAACATGCTTTCAACAGTTTTTCTATCTCAGCCACTTCACAATAGAAGATTTTGTTTTGGTGAAGCCATGTGAAAAAGTCCATAATGACTCTGTATAAGCTGTTTTGCTATTTTTACACTCAAGAGACTCAAGTGTTTTTGTACAGCAACACCAAATGCCTCTCACTTAACAACGCTCCAGTGTGAATTGTTCAAAAGGCAGCAGCCTCATGTCACTTTCTGTATTCAATAGAGTGCTTGAAATTAGCATAACTGACTAACACTGCAAATAACCTACAGAACAGAAATTAAAAGATACTGCTTTACAAAAGACAAAGCTGACTCTGTATTTTGTATTAACATTATTCAAAGCATCTAAAATCTACCTGATATTGTGGTCACAAGAACTAAAGTTCCATTTGCCTTCCAGTGTGCATCATCTATCCCTTCATAAAAGCAGGCAGCTCCTTGATTACACCAGAATGGTGCATCCATGCCAGGCCGCAGATGTGGAAATGTGCAGTTCCCAAGTTGGAAGAGCTCATACCACTCCATTGTGTAGTTTTTGCCTGTTAGAGAGCTCTTGAAACCCACAGCATCATGCATAATTTTCTGGAAAAGAAACAAAACCAAAAACAACCAAACCACCAAAACTTTGATTTCATAACGACCTCAGCTTGACCTGTAAAGAAGCTAAGATGCTCAGGAGCTGTTCTGGAACAGGGTGAGAAGAGGGGAGGAGTTCCTGTAACATCTTGGGATTCAGTAACACTAATGCACAACACACCAGATTGCATGACACACAAACTTTTGTCAGAGCATCATGCTGTCTCAGTGGTTGTCTGCCCATCCATTGTAAATTCTGTCACTTGGAGGCAGATACTCAGTGGGAGCTCATCGTTAAGACTCCAGCTGACTTTTGACTCCTTCAAAAAAGGATTCATACTTCATGGGCTTATCAGAGAAATAAAGAGCAGAAGCAAGTTACCAAAACCATATCTTGCTAATGAATGGCATAAAACTAATGAGATAAATACTTCATTTAAAAGCTGTATAGTAAAAACATAAATCCAAACTTAGTTAACAACTGAGATAACATTTGAATCTATTTCCATTTTTGACTCTTTGTGCTTGGTGTTGATTCACTAACATTTCTTTATTAATTAGGAACCATGATTTGAATATTAATTTTGCTACTGCTATAACTGTTACTAAAGCTGGGTCTTCATATTTGCATGACTCCATGAATGGAGACTTCAATTCCATATTGATCATAACACTCAAGAAAGAACTGTAAAAGCAACCAACTCCTCTGACCAGCTGGCTGGCTGCTCCTGACAGATACCAATGTCCAAGCAACTATGTGAGTTTTCAACAAGAAAAATTAATACACCAAGCAACTATTTTATCCGACATAAAGGGACAAATAAAAGTATTTTCTTGAGGCGGTGACAGCACAGAAGAAAATACATCCAAGACATAATGGTGTGCATACACAAAGCACTCATTATGCAGCTACATGGGGGAGCACCTTCAAACCCACCAACGTGCTGTTCATGCTCCTGTCTTTAGCTGAGCTAAATCCTGTACATTTTGTTTGAAACTTAGTGCTCTTTGAGTATCCTCCCTACAGATAGCCTAGCTTGTGTGCACTAATATTCTTCCATACAAGCATATCCCAACCTTACAGCTCCGATTCTTGACACCTGCTCTTCAATTCACCTGAATTTGTCACTATAACTTTGTTAAAAACATCACCTTACCAAATGTCCTAGTAGGTCCCCATACTTGAATTCCCACACTGGAGCCTGTAATCGATACACTTCAATGACATCCTCTTCTTTCATTACTGGAATGGCAGAGCCAGTGGGACAGAAGGTGTAACGAGCTTGGCAGTAAGGATCAGTTTTTGGACGGTAATCAAAGCGCCTGTGTTGAGAAAGAGAAGCACACAGAATGACAAGCACTGCTTTGCAGCTGGAGTAACTGGCACAGCTTCCTGAGGAGACAGTTTATGTGTCCAGCACCCTCCAAAGACAGATTCTGTGACCCAGACACTGCAGCACCTGGAGTACACAAGTTCATAAGGCTGCTGGGGTGCACCTCTGCAGAAACAGGACTTTGGGACTTCAGGCTCACAAATGGAAGTCATGTTGTACTGATCGTGAAGGAGTGGAAATAATGCAGATTACAAACGGTAACATACTCACGAGATCAGAGACACAGATGCTGGGTAAAGGATAGGTTGAGCTCTGCCTCAAAAACATTCTCCTGGCAACTTATTTACACGGGAATTGACCAGTTTGTTCTTGCTATTCTATAGTAAGAGGTCCCCAAATGAAGCTATTTTGACTCTACAATATTGCCAAGATCAGAAAAATAATTAATCCCTCTATGCTAATTTAGATAAAAAGGTTTAAGAACATAGCTGTGATCATTGTTTCTATTTCATTCCTATTAAACCTCAAAAACTGAAGACCCAAACCACTTCCTTACTACATACAAAAACAGCAAAGAACCTTTTTGACAAGTGGGGTTTGTGTGTCCAGGTTTAGGTAGCTGGGTGGCTACAGGGGTGGCTTCTGTGAGAAGCTGCCAGAAGCTTGACCCATGTCAGACAACACCAATGCCAGCCAGCTCCAGGACAGACCCTGCACTGGGCAAGGCTGAGACAATCAGGAATGACAGCAACACCTTTGTGATAACAGATTTAGGAAGTAAAAAAATAGTTATCGCACTGGTATAATTGTGGCCACAGAAGACCATGGTAAGAACATGTAGGCACAGCCCTGCAGACACCAAGGTCAGTGAAGAAGGAGGAGTAGAAGCTGCTCCAGGTTCTGGAGCTGAGATTCCCCTGCCACCTGTGGAACAAATCCACACTGAAGCACGTGAATGCTTTAAAGAACACTGAACCCACAGAGCAGGCTGCAGACCTATGAAGAGAGGAGCCCATGCTGGAGCAGACTTCCTGGTGGGACCTGTGACCTGGGGGATCCATATTGGAGCAGGCTGTGCCTGAAGGACTGCAGGGAAGAGTGACCCATGTTGGAGCAGTTCATGAGGAACTGTTGCCTGTGGGATGGACTCACACTGGAGAAGTTAAGGAAACTGTCTCCTGTGGAAGGGACCCTGCACTGTAGTGGGGAAAGGACTTCTCTCCCAGTGCAGCGGCAGGAACAGCATCTGATGAAATGACCGTGACCCCCATTCCCCATCTCCTTGCACCACCAGGGAGAGGAGGTAGAAGCTGGGAAGGAGAAAGGGGTGGGGCAAAGGTGTTTTTAAGACTTATTTCATATCTCATTATTCTGCTCCGATTTTGTTAGTAATAAATTCAGTCAATATGCCAAAGTTCAGTCTGTTGTGCCTGTGATGGTCTTCTATGAGTGACCTCTCCCTGTCCTTATCTCAGTGTCCTTATCTCAAAATTAATCTTTTGCTGTATTTTCTTTCTCCCACCCACTTGTGGAGGGGAATGATGGAATGACCTTGGTGGGCACTTGGCATCCAGCCAGGTCAACAACCCACTGCAACAAGTCTTCCTCTTTCAAGTTCCTTTAGAGTCACTCACTGTATTTCACTTAAAACAAGCGTCCTATATTCCTGTTACCAAGACAAATTAGCATGCACAGCTTGTCCAGATCTTGTCTGTTTAGCCTGAGAGTCTGACACACTCAGCTGCCCAGGGCTACTGACACAAATACCTTAGCCATGAGATGACTCAAGGACACAGGACTTCCTGAGCAATACTAAAGCCAGCGGCTCAGCTGAGGCATCACTGGTTTTCCCTGGGGACTTCTTCCCCAGGTTTGCTGGGAACTCCAGCATGTCTGCCTTTATTCTGTCGGTGGTGGGGGAAGAAAAGAAAAAGAAGGGAAAAACAAGTATGTCTCAAAAAAACACACAGAAAACAAAGACTTAGGGCAACCACACATTCAAGTCCTGTTTCTAGCTTGCACACCTTACATTTTCAGTTACCCCTTGTACTGCACCTTGCATGTGACAAGAAGGTAACAAGCATCCTAAGAAACACTGAAACCGTAGATTTCTGAGCATCTCACGCCAACAGGATTGTTCTCCAAATCTGACCATCCCAAGACCCAGTCCTGTAACTACTGAACTTGCTGGAAAATCCCAACAACTCGTGACTGCAAGATCAGCTCCTTCAGGCATCACCTGATGCAAATTTAACAGCTGGGGATTATGCAATAGGCTCTCAAAATTACAGGTGTNACCCTGATTTCCTCATCGCCACCTTCTATGCGGGCATTAAGGAGCGTGTTTACAGGCGGGCAGTCATTCCCGGAGCACCAACCTCTCCCGCGGCTGAGAGATCAATCTACGGCTCCCTTGGCGAGCCAAACACGCCAAGCCCCTTGTCAGTGCCCGATCTCAGCCCGAGATTAAACAGGGGAAGCTTCCCATGGCCTTTCTGGCCGAGCACCCAGGGAAGCAGCAGCGCTGGCGGGCCCGCGGAGAGGCTCCCGCGGCACTCACCTGTAGGGCACGGGCCAGCGGAGCGCCCCCGACACACGCGGCCCCCACGGCGCCAGGAGCAGCAGCAGGAGCGGCAGGAGCAACCGGGAGCAGCGAGCGGCGCCCATGGCGGAGCCGGGGCCGGACCTCCGGGGCAAGTGGCGGGGCCGGAGGAGGCCGGGCGGGCAGGGTCCGCCCCCGCACCGCCCACGGGGCCGGGGCTGCGGGCTGGGGCCTGACCGAGCGGGGGTGCTTTTCCTCCTCCCTCCGAGGGAAACCCGCCGTGCGCCGAATCATGCCTGAGAAACGCCGCCCGGATGAATTGCGACTGTTGTGGTTGTTTAGCTGCAGCAGAGGCTGTCTGTGGTTTCACGCATTGCTTTGGAGACGCGTCAGGGCTGGTGAAGGGTCTGGAGCACAAATCCTACGGGGAGCAGCTGAGGGAACTGGGAGCGTTTAGCCCAGACAAAAGGAGGCTCCTGAGGAACCCTATCGCTTTCTGTAGCTCCCTGAAAAGAAGTTNACTGTTGCCTGTGGGATGGACTCACACTGGAGAAGTTAAGGAAACTGTCTCCTGTGGAAGGGACCCTGCACTGTAGTGGGGAAAGGACTTCTCTCCCAGTGCAGCGGCAGGAACAGCATCTGATGAAATGACCGTGACCCCCATTCCCCATCTCCTTGCACCACCAGGGAGAGGAGGTAGAAGCTGGGAAGGAGAAAGGGGTGGGGCAAAGGTGTTTTTAAGACTTATTTCATATCTCATTATTCTGCTCCGATTTTGTTAGTAATAAATTCAGTCAATATGCCAAAGTTCAGTCTGTTGTGCCTGTGATGGTCTTCTATGAGTGACCTCTCCCTGTCCTTATCTCAGTGTCCTTATCTCAAAATTAATCTTTTGCTGTATTTTCTTTCTCCCACCCACTTGTGGAGGGGAATGATGGAATGACCTTGGTGGGCACTTGGCATCCAGCCAGGTCAACAACCCACTGCAACAAGTCTTCCTCTTTCAAGTTCCTTTAGAGTCACTCACTGTATTTCACTTAAAACAAGCGTCCTATATTCCTGTTACCAAGACAAATTAGCATGCACAGCTTGTCCAGATCTTGTCTGTTTAGCCTGAGAGTCTGACACACTCAGCTGCCCAGGGCTACTGACACAAATACCTTAGCCATGAGATGACTCAAGGACACAGGACTTCCTGAGCAATACTAAAGCCAGCTGCTCAGCTGAGGCATCACTGGTTTTCCCTGGGGACTTCTTCCCCAGGTTTGCTGGGAACTCCAGCATGTCTGCCTTTATTCTGTCGGTGGTGGGGGAAGAAAAGAAAAAGAAGGGAAAAACAAGTATGTCTCAAAAAAACACACAGAAAACAAAGACTTAGGGCAACCACACATTCAAGTCCTGTTTCTAGCTTGCACACCTTACATTTTCAGTTACCCCTTGTACTGCACCTTGCATGTGACAAGAAGGTAACAAGCATCCTAAGAAACACTGAAACCGTAGATTTCTGAGCATCTCACGCCAACAGGATTGTTCTCCAAATCTGACCATCCCAAGACCCAGTCCTGTAACTACTGAACTTGCTGGAAAATCCCAACAACTCGTGACTGCAAGATCAGCTCCTTCAGGCATCACCTGATGCAAATTTAACAGCTGGGGATTATGCAATAGGCTCTCAAAATTACAGGTGTGCATTATTAAGTTACAGTCAAACATTGACAACTACTCCCTTTACAAACAGCAAACCCGCACAAAATAAACAATCAAGAGTAGCTCTTCTTCTGAAGGGGCTCATTTCCTCGGCACAACCAAATCTATCGCTATTTTCACACCACACCGTGCAGTCTCCTGCTGTCCCCGACACCACCAGGAATGCTGGAGCTCAGGCAGTTCGGGAGCAGCGAACGGGATTTTGTACCGTTTGCATTTGTCAGGAAGCATGGCCTTAAATTTACAAAGCAAAACAAACCGAACCCTGATTTCCTCATCGCCACCTTCTATGCGGGCATTAAGGAGCGTGTTTACAGGCGGGCAGTCATTCCCGGAGCACCAACCTCTCCCGCGGCTGAGAGATCAATCTACGGCTCCCTTGGCGAGCCAAACACGCCAAGCACCTTGTCAGTGCCCGATCTCAGCCCGAGATTAAACAGGGGAAGCTTCCCATGGCCTTTCTGGCCGAGCACCCAGGGAAGCAGCAGCGCTGGCGGGCCCGCGGAGAGGCTCCCGCGGCACTCACCTGTAGGGCACGGGCCAGCGGAGCGCCCCCGACACACGCGGCCCCCACGGCGCCAGGAGCAGCAGCAGGAGCGGCAGGAGCAACCGGGAGCAGCGAGCGGCGCCCATGGCGGAGCCGGGGCCGGACCTCCGGGGCAAGTGGCGGGGCCGGAGGAGGCCGGGCGGGCAGGGTCCGCCCCCGCACCGCCCACGGGGCCGGGGCTGCGGGCTGGGGCCTGACCGAGCGGGGGGGCTTTTCCTCCTCCCTCCGAGGGAAACCCGCCGTGCGCCGAATCATGCCTGAGAAACGCCGCCCGGATGAATTGCGACTGTTGTGGTTGTTTAGCTGCAGCAGAGGCTGTCTGTGGTTTCACGCATTGCTTTGGAGACGCGTCAGGGCTGGTGAAGGGTCTGGAGCACAAATCCTACGGGGAGCAGCTGAGGGAACTGGGAGCGTTTAGCCCAGACAAAAGGAGGCTCCTGAGGAACCCTATCGCTTTCTGTAGCTCCCTGAAAAGAAGTTGTACCCAGGTCGGGGTCGGCCCCTTATCCCAAGTAATCAGTGACAGGATGAGAGGACATAGATTTAAGCAGTACCATGGGAGGTTTTAATTGGACATTAGGAAGAATTTCGTGACACAAGTGATGATTAAATAATGCCATGGACTGCCCAGGGAGGTGGTGGGGGTCACTGTCCCTGAATGTATTTAAGAAGAAACTGGATGCAGCACAGAGAAGGGACTGAGTGCCACGGTCTAGTTGACGGGGATGTTCAATCATAGGCTGGACTCGATGATCTCAGAGGTCCTTTCCAACCTAATTGATTCTGTGATTCTGTAAAAGACACATCAAGTGCCCATCCTCACACCCAGAACCTGCTGAGGGGGTGACCTCTACGGCTGGCCCTGGGATGATGACGCGAGGCCTCACCCAATGGCAGAGAGGCTTTTGCTGTGATAAACCCTGCAACCTTGACCCTCTTCAGACTGCCCAGAAGTCTTGTCTGAAACTTTTCAGGGCTTTTTCAGGGCTTCAAGCTAAGTTTGTATATCTGTCACCCATTTCAAAACAATTTTTCAAATCATAACACTTTACAGGAATTATATAGCAGTTTATTCTCTCATCTTTATGATAATGGTGAGAAGCATCTTGCAAAACAGAGAGAAACTGTGAAGACAGGTTTGCCAGCAGCATCCCTGCAGAAAACACAGCTTTTTCCAGCTCTTATTATCCCTAAACTTATAACACTGGTGTCAGAGTTCAGGAGGCTAAGTTCAATAGTTGGCATCCAGAGTGAAAACACTGGTGTATGCTATTCACTGGATAAATAATAACTGTACAATGGACTTTTGACTATTGGGAGTCAGAAAAACATCCCTGCGCATTTCATGTGAGCCCCTAAAGAATAATCAGTTCTCTAGTCAGCACTATGCTAGGCCGTATATTCAAACAAAATTGCAGGTGGAAACCCATGTATCCTTCATAAAAATGTGGGATAGGCTGCTGAGTATCAGTTTCAGTAATGCTGGGGGTCCTAAAGATGTTCAGAAAACCTTAAAAACCTTAATTTCAGCAGCATTTCTTTATCTCATTTCCCTGCTGTCTGATTGTACAGTGTTTATTTTTAAAATCCATGCCATTCAGACTATACATTAATTTAATGCATGCTTATAAAACCAATACATACTTATATTCCCATATCCCATTTTTATTTCATGCATGTTAATTGTGCCTGATTTATAAAATCTCTGGGTTTATTTGTTAGGAAATAGAGTGTGCCGGTAATCATGCATGTTTCATAGTCTGAGTGTAGTACAATATACCAGCTCTTTCATCTGTTCAAAAAGATATGTGTTTATTTGGAGTATAGCTGTAAGTCCTGCTGCTAGAGATTTAGATATGTAACTCTGGAAGTGCTTTATGAAATGAAGGAAGCCTAATTTATCCCTTCTTTGAAACCAGGATGCAAAGAAGTGAAATGGCATAACAAAGGTGCCATAACTACTCACTAACCAAACTTGAAATGCAGTATGAACAGGTTCTTAGTCCTGGCTCAGCATATGTTTGCAGTGTGGATTATTAAATCTCCACTACGTGGATGCTGAAGAAGTTGCTTTTTAAAAACTTGATTTTATTTTAATAGCATTTTTATATCTCACTTCATTACATCCCACAGGAAACTTTTGCAGCAATGTACGGTGTGGTTGGTTTTTTTTGTTTCGTTGGTTGGTTTTGGTTTTTTTTTTATCTCATGCAACCTAAGTTGTTGTGAACATAGAAAATAAACCACTAATAAATTTATGAATAATATACTTGAGCTAAAAAGCCACTGTCTAGTTTATTATGCACAAACATGTCAAATTCCCCATTATAAACCCACAGAGCTGATCTGCATCTTTTTCCAGTAACAGGCTATGAGGAAATATTAAGACTGGCTACAAAGATCAAATTCTAGACCTGATAAGATTAATATTTTTTTTCTCATTTCTCAGAGTATTTTCTTTTCTGATTAGTGAAAACTGAACTTTCTCCTGAAACAACAGACTCTTGATGGTTTCCCATTATAAATCAGTACCTTCTCCATCTTTACCCTTGACGTGATCAAGATGGAAGGGACTGAGAGAAAAGGGGAAAACAAATCCTGCTACTTCAGTCAGAAGTTGTGGGTTTGAACAGATAGTTTGGCTTTGAACATGTCCTTGAGTCATCACACTGTAAGTCACAGCAGAGAGCTGTTGCACCTGTAGTAACAGCCCATCTCACAAAAATGGGCTGCTGTGGATGGTGCTTACACCACAGCTGCACATCTCCCAGCCTATGCATACATTGGCAATGTGCCATTCAGTAGGAAAGTCACAGTTATACATATGGATCACAGCAAATAAAGCTACACATCTGATCACAGGCATTTTTTTTCCCACTCACACTGGCATATGTTAGCTATTGAGACAGCTGGATGCATAATGAGAAATTCAAACATTACCTGAAGCAGCTGAAGCTGCTCTGAAGTACAGTTCATCAGTCAGAGGCACAATTTCTGCCTTTGAGGGGTAAGAAAGGAATTTTGAGAGGAAGAGCCAGAAACAGAGCTCCTGTGCACCTACACTTTGCTACATAGCCTGAGATGCCACCTGAACTGTGAGCTGGGCTGGGAGAAAGCCATTTTTCTACAGGAGGGGGGGAATGACTGGGCTTTGTAAAATACTGTTAAGAGTTCTCCTCATGACCTCCTTGAGCCTGACAGCTATGAAAGCTGTGCTCCAGACAGATGTACCGTTCAGTAAACATTTGGGATTGCAGGGCAGCTCCTCCTTTGTCTGCCAGCTTAGGGGCAGGTGATGGAAATTGTGAAAAAGGCATATTGCGTATGTGGCTCTACGCAGATATTTATGTAATATGCTATTTAGAAAAGTTATGCAATATTAACATTTGAATAATATAGTAAATGTAGTTTTAACATTAAGTTTTAGTAAAATTTGTGTGTAAGGTATTTTCTTTAGCTCGAGAGAAGCGGACCAGGAGAATGTTTCCCAGAGATAAGAATTGCAACAGAAAAGAAAACCCCCCCCTCGGATTCTCCAGACGGAAAGATGCATATCTACCTGAATCCACAGGAGCAGGACTCTCTGCCGCCAAGGGGATTAGAAGGGGATTTTTGAGAAACAAGTTTGTCTTAAATAAAATATGCATAGTCATGAAGAAGATCCTCAAAAAGAGAGATTTCTCTCTGGCCTTTGCCTTCTCCTAGCTAGCCTTTGTCTGGGACGGGGAAGGCCCAGCCCGGGCTGCTCTCTTTGTTATTATTGTCTCATTATTTGTCCTGTCTCTGAAAACTTTTTTTTTAAACTTTTATTTGTACTAATTTTTTGTAATCAATTTTTATTAAGTTTTCATAAATTGCAAAAACGAGGGATTGGCATTTATTACAGAAATGATTTCTTTCCAAGCTGGAATACTAGGGGGAGTCTGCTGAAGCCTGAGAGATAGAATGAGGGTTGGGATAAGGATGCAGAGAAAGTTCATCATGAGTTTTAAACTGAGATGAACCCTCTGAGATTTGCTGGACAGTAGGCATACGTGAATTGATGAGTCAGTTGGGTGCCTGTGAAATACAAAGAGCTGGCCAAGTCAAATTTAAGGTAACAGCTGTTGTCAGGCAACTAAGGCACTTCAAAGCAGGATTTCCACAAAAGAAAACATCCTTCTCAAATCCTGGGCAGCAGGAAAAAGGCTGGGGTCTAAGACAGTGCTGTAATTCCACCCCTTGAAGTCTGGAGGGGACAGTACTTGCTCTCTTCCCTTCGGGGTATGCACCTGCTTAAAACTTGTGCACCTGATAAAAACTTGTGAGGAAAGTCAGAAACTGCTTCTGCTCTGCAGAGACACCTCAGAAGGGACTCCCTGCTCCTTTCCTGGTGTCTTAGGTTAAAAATGTAAGATGTGCCCAAAGTATGTATTCTATCACCATCTTCATGAGGTGTTGGAACCAGGTGGGGCAGTGTTTCCCTTATCTTCTGCTAATGGCCCATCAATGCCTTGCCCTATGACTCACAGATAACTCCCTCCGGAAGCCATTTCTGTTCAATGGGCCATCAAGAACCCATTACATGACGCATAGAATGATATCAGCCCATTGTGAGATGCTCCACCCAGGGGGAGGAGCCAAGCATTCCCACCTGCATATAATCCTGGGTTTGAGACAGCAGAGTCAGCTTTTTTCCCCCACTGGATTCACGGAGGACAAGAGCTACCAGACCTTTCTACAAAACCACTGCTTCGACAAGACCATTTCATCTGGAATGCTACTAACACCGTAACTAATAGGGTGTCAGGTTGTATTCTGACTCTGTCAGTGGTATTTTTATACTATTGAATTTATTTTATTTTACTTTATTTTACTGCTTTTCTTTTGCTCTTATTAAATTGTACTTCTGACTTTGCGTCTCTCACTGGTTTTGCTTTCAAACCAGCACACCTGGAGAGCTGCTTTTAAGCCAAAGCTCCTGCCTTCCACCTGAGTTACACTGCAGCCACACCTGAACCCAGCTGTGTACCCTACCGATACAGACCCAATCCATGCATTGGTCATTCCAGCATAACCTTGCATTTGCCTCATCACCATGGATTTTTCTAGTGATTGGGCTCTTGATGGAACCTCACTGCTATTCAGTTTCTGAAAGGGAACAGACACATAGTAGTGGCTGGATCCAGCAGCAGCCCCAGATACAGCAGGGTAGAAACTGGGATTACACTACTTGTGCCAAGGTCAATTCACAGGATGTGCAGGGAGAGCAACCATACATCAGGACACCAGGAAACAGGACACGCCTGCAGTACAGCTCAGGTGATGTCTGGATGCCCAGGCCTAAATGCCCATGGATTTGTGGCTGGAGGGTGTGTGGATGGAGGCCATGGCAGAGGCTGGCCAGGGTAATTATACGGCTACTAGTGCACTGAGGGCCTTGACCACAGCTGCTTCTTCCATCAAGGTGTGACCTCTCGCCTTGCAAACATCTGGTTTCAGAGCTGCACTCCTTGTGAAATACTCTTGCTTTTGTGGGCCCAGGATGGAGGAGAGTCCTCTTAGGGCTACTTTGGGGTGACAGAGAGCTAGGGTAAGGACATGTCATGAGCTGGGATGAAAACGTGAATCTGAGATAGAGAGGGCCATGACAAGGTCACACAGTCAGGGCAGGGGCATGGCACGAGCAAATTGGAACTGGATCAGGGGACAGAGCTGGCACAGAGAAGTGACATAGAGAACCTGAAGTGGGATAGGACTATCATATCCCAATCAAGGGTCCATGCAAGAAAAAGGACCACCTATAATGTGAATCTGAGGTTCATCTAAGAGACAGGGGCAGAAACAAGACTGGAGATGAGTTTACTGACAATTCAGCTCCAGGATCCATCCAGAACGACTGGCCAATAAGTCAGGTCAGAAAGGAGCAGGGAATTGCAGTTCTGAATGTGCTCACTTCTCTAACTCTAACATTAACCCTGGCCTTAACACACAGCAGTCTGAGACTACACTTGTTTCTCCAAACATACATCGAGCTTAAACTCCTTCCACGCAGAAGCTTTCTGCTAACTCTCAAGCATAAAGATGATTCCAGTGGGATTCCAGCTCTGCAGACTCTCAGTGGAGCTATGCTGTAGTCCTGAGCAATCCTAAGAGGCAGAGTGTGCTGTAGGCTCAGCTGAAGCCCTGCACTTGTTTGGAGTAAACATTGCCCAGCAGACAGGAGTCTGCCCTTCAGCACGGAATTTCCCTATCCTGGCCCTGTCCTGTTCCAGAATCTCCCTGTCCATCATGCCACACAGACTCCCAACCATTCAGTATTAAACTGAATGCATTTTGCTACAGGAAAAGGCTCTGCTTTCAAATGTCATTTTTGTTCTGCCCAGTCTACTCACTCTCATGTCTTCTGCAGGAAACCCATACTCCAAATTTTTGGAAGACACTAATTTTTCTACAAGATCCAGCTTTTTAGTCCTCTGGTCCAATAGAAGAGTTATGTTTTCATTATTCAACACAAGCTTCTTATTATTATAAAGGTAGCTCAAGGACCAAGAACTGAGAGATCGTACTAAAATTCAATACAGGTGAACCCTGGTGTGGCATTTGTGTGCACAGCCCTAAGCAGGAGGCATGGGAAACATTCTTTCCCTTTTGCTTCCCGAAAGCAATACCCTAAGGGACTAAGCTGGAAGTGGGTCAAGAAGAAAGGTTGGTTTGCTAAAATACCTCAGTTTTTCCTCATAAAGAGGACCAACTCCTTGAAACCTGGCATGAGGTTAAGGGAGGAAAAAGGACTAAATGTGTGTGATGAGCGAAGCGTCACGGCAACTAAGAACATCAGGACCCAGCAGTACCACAGACCTCTTACCAAACTGCATTCTTTTTTTTGGCTTTCGAAGCAATTTGGAAGCCGATTTCCATTACACAATTACAGCCCTATGCGCAAAACAAACCTACCAAACAAAAACCACCTCACAGGCACCCCCTGAGGCTCTGCGAGGCCCGGCAACTTTGGGACTAGCGGCAGGAACGCGCCCGTTCCACAGCACACCAAGGGTCACTGCGCGCCTCCCGCCCGCCACAGCCCCGCTGCGGGGCGCAGGCCGGGCCGGACGTGAGGCCGAAAATACATCTGAGCCTCTTTTGTTAAAAACTAGAGGCACATGCCATTTACTTCCCAAATTTCTTCATTTATTTCCCGCCCCGCCCGTCCGTACGGTGGCCGAAGATGGAGAGGGCGGTGGAGCCCGGTGGCGCAGGCGCGGCAGGAGGAAAAGGAGAAGCAGGAGCCGGGACGGAGCTGCCCGGCCCGGGCCCGCCGCCTGGTACAGCTCCTTTCCCGGCCTGAGGGGCGGCTGCCATGGGCAAGCGGGTGGCGCTGGTGCTCGCCGGCTGTGGCGTCTTCGATGGCAGCGAGATTCACGAGGCGTCGGCGGCGCTGGTGCACCTGAGCCGCGGCGGCGCGGAGGTAGCGGGGTGTGTGTGTAGTGTGTGTCTATATTTGTCTGTGTGTCTGTCATTGTGTCTGTGTGTGTGCGACACAGCAGCCGAGAGTCCCCTCTCTGTGGGACCGGAGCCCCTCCCGGTTTGCGGCGCTCCCTGCGCCGCCACTGCACCCTACAGAGCCTGTTCAGCCATAATCTCTCTCTTTATGTTGCCCCCTCCCCTGTTTTATTCATTCCCCAAAGACCTGCCTCCTGACGGGAGTTGAGGTTGCACAGGCAGCTGGACACAAGACTGAAAAGGGGTCTCATTAATACAATTAAATTATTATACTAGAAGTCATGGCTATAGGTCATAGAGACTCCTGCCCAGGTGAACACCGTTCCCCTGAGCATGTGTAGAAGTTAACTGGAGTTATAAAACTTACATGGAAACCACTAGCCAGTCATAATAGAGGGGCTGCACCTGGAGAGCTACTCTGAATTTCCATGTATAGACAATGGCACAAAAAGTCTAGTGGGTGTGCTTGATTTGTGTAATGCACCCAGGCTTGCACGACTCTGAAATAAATATTCAGTGTCTCTCTTGAGTGTGTAATTATTTGCTTGTCACACGTCAGGTAATGAATCTGATTTTGTGGGCAGCAGTGCCAGACTTCTTAGTGGTGCCCAGTGACAGGGTGAGAGGCAATGGCCGTAAACTAAATCATGTCAGCATGAGGAAGACCTTTTTACATTGAGATTGGCAGAACATGGGAACAGGCTGCACAGGGAGGTCATGGAGTCTCCATCTGTGGAGATAGCCAAAACCCACCTGGATGCATTCTTGTGTAGCCTGTTCTAGGTAAACCTGCCTGGTCAGGGGGTTTGGTCTGGATGCTCTCCAAAAGTCCCTTCCAAGCCCTAAAAATTCTGTGATCCTGTGAACCTGGGAGCAAGGAGAAACTGGAGGCCTGTCCATTCTCCTCTAGGCGTGGGGAGCTGAGGATGGGTTAAAATTCTTTATCTTTCTTCTGATTGCTTTTGCAGCCCTCACTGGGGTTCACCTGCATGTTTTCTGCTCACTGCTTCTGGGCTCTCTTTGGTAAACTGGGACTTGTCAGAGAAGGCTGGGCCAGGATGTAGTGCTGTGCTTTGGTCCCGTCTGTGGCTTCAGATGGCAGAAGCTGGTCACTGGTTGTGTGTAGCCACACTCAGGTGTCTGATGGCAACAACAGCACCCTCATATTTAGCACAAAATGGTCACCTTTGATAAGTTTGCAAAGGAAGCTTCAAAACAGACACAGGAAAACAGCCTCTGTGGTACATGTGTCACACAGCTTTATATTCTGATGCAGTGTTCTCCTTTTGTGTCTAACCAAAATCCGTTCTCCTGTATTTTGTTCTTTCTGCTGCTGGTGTTTTGGGATAGCTGGTAACTCTAATGTTTGCTCCAGAAATGCTTATAAAATTTGCATCTTTAGCTTTTTTTATGTTGAACTTTTTTAGCACTTTCATCCCGTAACAGTTATGAGCAACCTTTCTTCAAAGTTAGCTGTATGTCCAGTTGGGTTACTGGTATAAATGGTGGTGTCCTGTTTGTCCTTGGGCTTACCTGCTGTGGCAAAATCAGTAAGCTTAATGTTAGCATAAGAATACTCTCCTGTCAAAATGCTACAGGAATAGGATGGGAAGGATGGCTGTATTTACCCATCCTAATATATCATATGTCACTTTAGATATTTAATGTGCTAGATTCATCCTGTGGAATTTGCTTAACTTAGATAAGCGGCTGCAGGAGATGGCTGTTTTCATTAAATGATTTTTATTTTGACAAATGTGTATGAATTACTTTTACATTCACAAAATTGCTTCATCTCTCTTCCTAGGTGAAGATATTTGCCCCAAATATTGAGCAAAGGGATGTAGTCAACCACCTAAAAGGAAGTCCTGCAGAAGAGAAGAGAAATGTGTTAGTTGAAAGTGCCAGGCTGGCAAGGGGAAACATTCAGGATTTGGCTGAACTGAAAGCTAGTGAATTTGATGCTGTCATTTTCCCTGGTAGGTATCTCAAAATCACAGAATATACTGTGTTGGAGGGCCCACAAGGATCATTGAGTCCAACTCTTAAGTGAATGGTCCACACAGGGGCTGAGCCCACAACCTTGGTGTTAGGAGCTCATGTTTCAAAAGAGAATTTTTTATGATTTTTTAACTCAATATATTTATTGATGCAGACTTCACTAAGTTAATATGCCAGAGTCTTCTTTTGGTATTAAGTTATGCATCCCACCATTCCTTCTTAGTAAAGGTTGTGAAAACTTCACTACTTATGTGTGAACAAGAACCCTGACCAGAGTACAAAAATGGGGTCAGAACTCAGTTACATGGCAATGCCTTAATTCCAGGGCCTCTGAAAATGCTGGCAGAATAGCATGTTGCCAAACAGGTTATGTTCCATGTCAGATGGGAGTACCTTCTGTTTGAATTATGTATCCACTCAGCTGCTGATCAAGTTGTCCTAAATGTGTTTATGGATAATTTTTTATTTAGAGACCACAAAATTGCATTCCAGATGGAGGTAATTGTAATCACTTTTAGAAATGAAGAAGCTGGAGCATCACAAGGAAATCATGACTTGCTGAAGATCTTTTTCCAGAATATTCACAAATTAAATACTTAAATAGTGCCTTCGTGATTGGGCCCGAGTGTTAACTTTGAAATTTTCACTCTGTTGTGAGGCCAGCAGAGGGAGTGTGTGTATAACACAGAGAAACAATTCTGCCTACACTGTGAGTGGTTGATGTCAGGGCTGATCAGGAGGGAGTACAGGCTCACAGATGTTTTCCACGTTAATTTCATGCTGTTATAACCCAGGCTCAGGGGGTTGCTGTAATAACTGTTAGAGGGAAATAAACCCTATTAAGTCTGAAAATTAAAATCTTACCTCAGAGATTTCAGATAACTTGAAAGTTAGCAAACCAGGAAAGGAAAAATATTAAAAATGCAAAGCTTCTTGATGTTGTCGGTTGAAGTACTTGTGGAAATTTCCTTATGCTTATTGGAGAAAAGTTGATGCCGTGCACATTCCATATGGAATAACCTTACTTTGATTATTCTGATGGTTATAAATCCAGCAGACAAAGGACCTGTAAAATACAATCTGCTTATACAATTAAATGAAGAATAAATGCACCTAAAGGATTGTTAAAACTAATTTACAGAAAGACAAATCAGCACTATTTTTAATAGGAAATTATGTTATCATTTACAAGTTTTTTTTTTTTCTCAGAATACCATATATTATAATGTCTATTTTCTGTAAAATCCCCAGTGGTTTTTTTATTGTGTTAATCTCTTCTTTTAAAGTTGAAAAGTAGTTCTAGGGAAGAAGAAAAACTCTTTGATAATTGCTTAAGCATCAAAGTAAGACTTGAGAGTTTATTAGTATAGAGGATCAAATCACTGTTTGCATTACTCCCATGAATTCCATACGTGTGCTTTTAACTAGTATTGGTCTTCTGATCCCTCTTCCTTATTGAAGAGTGCACAACAGATGGTGCAGCTGTTCTAGTGACTACCAAAGGAATGTGAGGTCTCCTGTTTATCCCTGTTGCTTTTTGAAACAAGGTTAAGCTTTCTGGCCTATATATAACCTACATGGTATAAAAAAGTGAGCAGTTAAACTTTTAACATTGTAAACCCATCGTTTACAGGTTAACAGTGACATTGTAAGGCTTTCAGTACAGTTACTTAACAGTCCCACGGATACCAAGATTATGTTGTAAAATCAGCTTCTGTTTGGTGTCAAATTTAATAGCTTTTAGCAGTGCCTTATATTTGAGCTTTTTGTGTTTTGTTTGTTTGGTTTTTTAGGTGGTTTTGGTGTAGCAAAAAATCTGTGTTCCTGGGCTGTAGATGGCAAGAACTGTACTGTCAACGAGCACGTGAACTCCACACTCCAAGCCTTCCACAGTGCTAAAAAGCCCATTGGTTTGTGCTGTATATCGCCAGTTCTGGCAGCCAAAGTCTTTCCTGGTTGTGAGGTTACAGTTGGTCAAGATAAAAATGTAGATGGAAGGTAAGAAGGAAATGGATGGAGATGAAGATGGGAATGAAGATTAGGAAATGCTTCTGTGCAAACGTCTCTTTGGTACCAATAAACCTGGGGGAACTTAGTTACTTTTAAGAAAAATTAGTGACAGTTTTCACTAAAATAATAGTAGTAGGCACAGAACTCTCAGGGCAGACATGAGTCAATCCATGAAGTCAGGTGACTTGTGATGCTACAACCAGATATACACTGATTGTGATATCATAAAGTTGTTTAGGTTGGAAAAGTCTTATAGGGTGGTCGAGTCCAGCTGTTAACTCAGAGATTTTTAATGAAGTTTTTCTGATGGTAGTGGTTTGGAGCCACTTCAGGGGAGGGAGATGAGCACAGGGCCTGGCAGAAATCAGTACTGCTTCAAGAACAGTCAACTCCCAGTAAAACTTCTGAGTTAAATTTATCAGCAGCCGTAGTGAGGGATTCTGTTCAGAACAAATTGCATCTGTTCCTTCCTTATCAGAAGGGGAAAAAAAATCAAAATCTCTACAGATCTGAGAGGAACACCTTACATGGAGGTGTTGGAAACGGTTGCAAGTTCAGTTGGCTTCTCTCAAGCTTTTAAAGATCAGTTATGACTGCACTTGGTGTCATCTTCCAAACTTACGGAAAGATTGTTAAAAATGATTGTACCTTCTGACATATTGTGCCTCTGCATTTCAGACCTCGTTTTCAAAGGTATTAGATCACTTGATGTGTCCACAGGGGATAGGAAAATCTAATAGTAGCAGCCTCTTTAACTCCCTTGTCATCATCAGCTAAAGGTTCACATGGATATTATTGTAGTTCTCTCATTCAAGTTATGTGTGCAGAATTTTATGGCTGTATCATTGCTTTATGTTAATTAAAGTCTTTTTATTTACAGATTTCCTGATGCTGAAACAGCATCTGCTATAGCAGAGCTTGGATGTAAGCACATTTGCAAAAATGTAAATGAATCCCACGTGGATAAAGCCAATAAAATAGTTACTACCTGTGCTTTCATGTGCAAGGCTCCTCTGCATGAAATCTTTGATGGAATTGGAACAATGGTACAAGAAGTCCTGAAGCTTGCCTGACTAGAAGTATACAGACTTCTACAAGGAAATCACTGTAGCTAAGCATAAACATTTAGCTTCCTTTGACTGAATTAATAAAATCATGCAACTGCTAAACTTCACAATTCCTGGTTTGTTTGGTGTGGTGTGGTGTTTTTTAATGTTTAATACATCAGATGGTTACTGCTGAATTTAACCTATTTATTACTCTTTTAAAATAGAAACCATTTTCTATTCTAACCAAGGGGGGGTTTCCTTTTTTTAATGATCCAAATATATTCAGCCTTAAAAAGACTGAATGGGCAATGGGGTTTTATCACATCATTAATGGTTATCAGTAATTCACATTTGCTGTTACCCAGTTGCAATTGCAAGTGAAGTAGCTGTAAATGAGACTTTACCTTCAGTATAGGTGAGTAATTCAATTCTGATTTCTAATCAGAAGAGAAAAATAAAAGAATGGTTATTTGGGTTCTTTTTTGCCCTTGCAAGTCTAAGCAAGTATTACTAACGGACTTCTGAAATTTTGCAGAGCCTCTGGGTAAACCAACTTTATAAACCAAGATCCAGCACAACTGAATGTATTGCATGTGGAAAATACACACGTTTTGGGCTAATAAATGAATTAATTTCAGATTTATTTCGTGAAATGAATTAGATTTATTTTGTGATTTTTTTGCATACGTTGTTTAGTGCCCTGAGGAAGACAATTTTACATGTTTTAGAGCACATATTTTCATCTTACAAATGTGAACAAAGGGTTGGCAGCTTCTCTTAGAAGCTCAATCTGGCAAGGTTTTGTTCCTCCTACTCCCAGAGGAACAAAAAATTCCCAGAATTCATTACCAAGGTTCACTGTGGATACTAAGTTATCTCACATAAGAAGTGCTGTGGTGCTCCTAGGTTGCTGTCGCTCCTGTCCAGGGTAGTGTAGCCCACACTCTGAAGGAGGAGTGAAAAAGGTGGAACTGGGAAATAATGACTCTATGATGAGGAGCATGGAGCTGTCCCTCATGGTGCCTCAGTGCAAGAGCAATGGCTACAGTGACACCTGATGCGCTGCAGAGTACGGAGTGCTACCCCTCCCTACATGTGCTGTGTTTACTTTAGCACAAATGTCAACGCTGAAGTGTAACAGATGCCCTCTTCAAGGAGCTTGTAGAGATAAATCTACAGAAATAAATATATAAAGGCTTTTGTTCTCTGTACTTCTAACCATGATGATTTTCACAGACACAGCACTTCATACTCTTCCAGAATTTGGATTTTCTGTATGGAGTGATTTAGGAGAAGCAGAACACAGATTTTTGGCAGAGGAGCAGGGAGATTTTTGTGCCGTGCGCAAGCAGTGAGTGCTCTGCCTCTAGAGGTACAAAGAGAACTGGAGTCAGCTGTGCCAGCAGATCTTCTGTTCAGCCTGGCTAAGCTGGGCACATAATCACCAAATTATTTATGTTATAGATGAAATCTGGTAATTTGTGCAAATATAAAATATATGTGTATAAAACCAAGATTTGAAGGCTGAAGCCTCAGTAACAGGCAGGGGTTGCAACACACCCTGCCTGGCCGCCGAGAAACAAAGACTCATTATCATATGAGTACATGGGCAGGACATCCAGTATCCACAATGGTACCCCAGGCTACACCGATACTGCATCCTGATTAACATAAGAAGAACCGTGGCCGGGACGGGAGATAGCCCATTCATGCTGCACCTGGGCACACCCACCCCGAGACCAGGTTCCAGGAATCCCAATCAAACATTCAATCACGCCCAGGAACAGCTTTGTCCAACAGGACTCGACGGACAAAAGACCAACATCAGGATAGCCAGAATCGTTGGAGAGTTCATCATTATGCATCCTCCACCCAGGAAGCGACATTTTCCACCTTGGAACAGAGAAAAGACACCACCATAAATGAAATTAATCTGAAAGAAAAGGAGGAATATCTGCCCCGGGCCAGAAAAAGTGTATAAAAACAGACTGAATGTGGACAACTTCGTGAACTCAGGAGGACTTGCTGTCAGAGAGAGATGGATAGCCCCGAGTTCACCCGGTGCCAACTTCCTGGGCTCAACGCTGTGATTTTTATCGGGGAAATTGATGACTGTATCTTGGTCATTCAATAAAAATTCATCTTTTCAATTATTAAATTTGGTTTAATCGGCTTTCATTTATAACATTTACTTAGTCAAAACCCACAATATTGGACTGAATGTGGTTCTTGTCTTGCAGGAGTCTTATGTAAAAGTCCTTGAGTCACTAAGAGTTTGTCCTGAATTTTGCATTCACTTTGTGAAGAGCATGTAGCCGTTGGCTGAACATTCAAAGGAAGCCCAGCTTCTCTGGAAGCACCCTAGCTGACTGTCCTGATAGAAATGTACTTAACACAGAACAGTCCTCTACTTTTTCCAGGTTGTACACGGTCTCTATAATGCCTTCCATGGCTTCTGCAGGCAGGATGCTGAGTGCATTGGATTGAAACTTTTTCTCCAAGTCTTCCTTTTTCAGAGGTTTCCTCCAGTGCCCGTAGAAGGTAGTGCAGCGGTTGCTGATGGTGCTGCCGTCCCGAAGCGTGACACTCACATCGCAGTAAAGGCTGTCAAAGCTGGGGGTGTTGTCAGGAGGGTGCTCCAGCTGTGTTTTGCAGAGGAGCTCCCGCAGGGCTGGCCGGTGGACGTTCTCACTGGTGAAGGACTGGACTGACATGCTGCCGTCCAGCAAAGCAGAGCATGCAACAAACTGGAAGGAGTGTCGTGCTTCATGCTCTGAGGCTGGGCTGGGTCTGTTCACATATTTCACCTCAGGGACTTTGAGAATGACTTTCTTAATTTTATCAAGGGGCAGCAAGTTCTCACTGCTCTCCACAAGCTTCCTCCTAACAGAAGATGCTGCATCAGCCACCCAGTGTGTTGCAAGATGAGCAGGAAAACGTTTGATGGCCACATCTTGCTGGTCCAAGAGCCAGGGGTAGGACTGCAAGGTTGGCAGAGTCTGTGGGTTGTAGTCTGTATAAAAGGCACCCATCCCTGACTCCATGTCCAAAATCTGTTTGTTTCCTTGAAGACCCTGTAAAGCCAAGCAAGCTGCTTCCAGCCCGTGCTTGGCAGCATTCCCAACGTGGAGGGGCTTTATTTGGGTTGCTGCATTAGCCAGTGGGGCACCTGCATAGGAGGCAGCAATAGCCAAGGCATTTTTACATTCCAGCTGGTCAAGGGCTAGAAGTTTAGCACAAGCTGCTGCACTCCCCATTGTACCAACCACAGCTGGGGGGTGAAACCTGAGAAAACAAAAGTATCTTCATTACCAAATTTCAAAAATTCACCCAAATTCACTATATACAAAAGCTTTTAATTCATTGCCTTGGAAAATGGATTGGACCATAAAGAAACATATATTCAGCATTCATGTGTGGGCCTAACTGACAGGTGTCACTTTTACCCAGGAAAAAGTAAAACCAGAATAGTACTGCTTGCAGTAATCTCTTCCCAGAAAGCAACTGAAACATTAGTGCTGCTCATAGTTCAAAGCAAATTTAGAGTCAAATATAAAGTTATTATTATTTTAATTTATATATTATTGTAAATCTATAAAAGTTCAAACAGAAAGTTCATTGTCGTATTGTGAATTGGCCAATGCTTTCAAAAAGACTAGCTAAAGAGTTAGGAGTCAAATGTATTTATGTGTAAGATGAGCCTTCCCTAAATTTCCAGACCAACAGCTTAGGAAATATGAACAACTGTGCCACCTGTATTTTAACTGACATTTAATTATGTATATTAACACTGATTAAAACCCACCTCCACTTCAGTTTCTACTTTAAACATTTCTATGTACCTTTTTGGAATATTCCTGGCTTCTCTGGAGAAGTGCAGCAACCTGCCTTGCACTTCGATTCCCACATTGAAAGCCAGGAGCAGATCAAGACCTGAGATTTTTTTCTTCTGAGGAAAGGCCTCTGAGAGTGCAATCACTGCAGGGAGCACAGCCCCAGATGGGTGAGTGGCTGGATGCCAGGTGTCATCAAAGTCCATTGAGTGCACCTAATGGAAAGAGAAGCATTGATATGTTAGTAATAAACCCTGACTTCACAAGGTTGCCCCAGTCAAATGAAACTACTGTAAAAAGTAAAATACCAAAGAACTAGATCTTCCTTAGAAAGCAACAATTTCAAGTCTTTTAAAGACCTTTACTCCCAACATCCTGAGAAGTGGCAATACTGCAGAGATCTTGCCTCAAAGGAGAGTAATTCTAATTCAACTTGTACCAGCCTGAAACTGGTGTGACAGTGATTCCTTTTTTCTGCAGTTGGCTTTTGCTGCTTTAATTAGATTGGTATAATTAAAGCAGCTGTTCTAGGTCCACCATGTGAACAGTGAATTTTCACTCTCCCCAAACCATAATGAAATATAAACACAATGAAATTACTTACCCAGTGCTGCAACTGATACTGCCATTAGGACTCGCACCATAAAACTGTAGCAGTTAAATACTGCTAAATGGAATTTATATCATCAGAGCTACTTCTCTGGTGCAACCATCCACAGGCAACAGGCACAAGCCTGCAAATATACAGGAGGCTTTAGCCTGAATTTTCAGCACACAGAAGCAAGACCTGCCACACAAGGAACTAGACTCCCTGGAGTTCCTGGGAGTAGGAGAAAGCTACGGTCTTAATGTGGAACGAGCTGCTTGGCTCAAGAGAGTATCACAAGTGGTGCCTTCTCTTTCCCACGCCCAGAGCCCAGCTGCTCAGGAAGATTTTGGGTGTTCCCAGCATGGCATATGGCTGCTGATCTGGCAGCAGATGGTCCCCAACAGTGCAGTCGGTGTCTTCATGTACTGCTTATCAGACACGTTCCTTCCTCCTGCAAAGTTTTGAGAACCTCCAAAGACCTGAGGGCACCAGGGACAGCATTTTATATATATATATGTATAGCATAGCAGCACCTCAAAAACTGAACTTTCACATCTGCTCACCCATGTCTTAACTTCAGAGGAAACTGGGAAGGTGGTCAGGCTCCCCAGCATTCAGGTTTTGTCCTGTAATACTCATTATGCATTTTTGAGGACTGTTTCTAAACAGATAAAAGAAAATGCAGTGTCTGCCTTGAAAAACTTTGATGCCATCTGGGGAGATACCCTGCAGTACAGGAAAAGGAAAGTTGTGGCCAATACCCTGTAAGCTGTGTTTCTGGTGTCTTCAGTAAGTGCTTAAATTGACCTGTGACCAAGATGTAAACTGATCATATCTATGCTAACAGCCAGATCTGAATATCATAAGGGCTGCTAGAAGCTGAGCAGTACCAGATCTCATTTCCAAGGTAATTTTCTCTACATTGGAAATGAGCTGTTAAATTGGACCTCTGATATTGTTGTCACACTAATTTAAATAGGCTTAATATTACTATTTCCTTGGTTGGTCACCTTCCCTGGTTTTGCATAATTGCCAAATTTGTCTACCCCACCTCTTGTGCATCTTTCAATTTCAAATGGTTTCAGCCTCAATCTGAATTTAGACAAACATCTGGAGAGTCAGTTATTGCTTTAATGACAAAGTGTGTGTCCAAAATATAAAACTGGCTTTTGGAAACTGTGTAACTGAAGATTAAGTTGCCTTGTGATATTATATGTATATGTATCTATATGTGCATCTGTGTTTTCCTGTAACTGTACTTTGCCAGTTGGCATGAAATTCGGATCCCAGTGAAATGAGCTAGAGCTAGAGGATGCCTTTTTAAGCAGCTACAGCAAGATTGTAGCCTTGCTACAAGGTTAACAGGTTGTAAGCTGTAGAGTTCTGACATTTGACAACAGGCCCAGATCCCACATTAGAATTAAGGGATGCTGTTGAGTTGGATCATACATACATTATACCTTAAGTTCAATCTCACTGGAAGGAAATTGAAGCACGTAAGGAGAATAGTCTGGGAAAGTTTTGTAGCTGGCTTCACAATAAGCTAACATTTTTGGGACATTCTGTTCTCTATAGAACAAAAATGGCATCATTTTGTATGATTTCAGAGCAAATAAAAGAGCATCCCTTACAGCCACTCCATTCACAAAGGCTGCATACAGAGGAGGCAGTCGGAAATCCAAGTGGCCCCAGATGGTACTGGATAAATCTGAGCTGTAGATCTGAAACAAATTGACATAAATTAATTCAAAGTCCTGAACCTAAGGATAAATGTGCTTGGATATGTGCAAGGATAAATGTTACATCTCTGATGTAACTAAGAGCAGACCATGTCCTCTTGGGACCTAACTGCTCCCTTTTATGAGAAAAACATTGTTCTTTCAGAAATTCTGAAAAGAAAGTCAGTTTCCTTTTGGTTTATGTCCCCTTCCATGCAAACAGCCCAGGGGCAGACCAGTACCACCCACCTGGCCACTCAGTACCTTCACACAACCTCTGGCCACTGATGTCCCTCCTCACCACCCATCGACAGAATCACAGAATCAGCTGGGTTGGAAAAAAACTATGAGATCATCAAGTCCAACCTAAATGATGATGGGACTGTCATCATCTTGTTGGGGAAGATGTCTCATTAAAGGGTTTTGTTTTCTGTGTTTTAGTAAGACCCTGAGTAAACAATAGATGGCCTCCTGGTGCTGCAAACTGAATAAAAGGGCATAAACTACCCTGGTTTGGAAAGGGGAATTCTCCGTGGGAAGAAATTAATTGGCACACAGAGCTCTGGAGCACAAGTCCACCCAGGCAGGTCTGAACGACAAAACAGTGGACTGAACTCCTCCTCATTGATGCACTCCTGTGTTGGGAAGGATTCTTTTCAGGGTCAGTTACTTTGCTAGTTTGAGAGAGCAAGACTAGAGAAGCATGGCTAATGTGCCTCAGACATAAACCAGTTATGTTTTACGGACTGCAAGTAACCCACTGCTAACTTCCCATCTCTTTAACCGTTCCTTGATTTGAAAGGCTGGTGATAAGTGATGCTTATTTTGTTGATTTTTTAATAAAATATCATAGGTGAAAGAAAGGAAGGGGTTCTTAGCTGACTGTGTTTGTAGAGGGGGATCTCAGCATAGAGACTGATTGACACACAGACTTGTGCCCATCCAGAGTGAAAAGTAACTTGAGCACTGAAGTTTCACTGTCTCCAATGGGAAGAACACAATTTCTCTCTTTCCATCCATGAAAGAATTTCACCATGGCAAAATTTCCTTTTCATACCCTAAGTTTTCCCTTGCTTTCTTAAAGCTAAACCTTAGGGTGCGCTGTGAAAGCCAGACAGCTTACCTTGCTGTACTGTGCCACTTTGTGGCAGACCTCAGTGCTGGTACCCAGAAGCCCCACTCCAAGAGTATCCAGAATCATTCGCTTACTTCTCTGAATTACTTGATCTGTCAACTGATTTGCATTCAAACCATGAATCACCTTGGCAAAATTTTCTGTAACTGTCTGGGAAGGGGAAAAATAAAGAAAAAGAAGAAGTAGATATTTCTCTATATTTAAAGTAAACATTCTATTTTCTTTCCTCTTCCCCA